>CM075026.1:13953760-13988578 GCA_037576675.1 Pangasius sanitwongsei
ATTTTATTCTTTCTTTCTTATTTTTTTATTCTTATTTTCTTTATTTCTGTGTATTTTATGCCTTGTCTTTTGTGTATTCTGCTGGAACACTAATTTCCCCTTGGGATCAATAAAATCTTATGATATGGTTTTATTAAGCAGACTTTTGTGTAGCATTGAAATCTTGCTAATTCATTTTGATTTACGTTTATGGTTAATGTTTGGTTTTAAATGCCATTTTCCCTCCCACCTTTTGCAGATACAGGCACAGAATGAGCCCAAAAATTTCAGCAAGAGATTCCTGTTCAGGTGGGATGAGAATAATGGAGAGTATGGAAGCTTGTGCTCAGTGGCAGAACCCAGCCAATACCTGTGTGTGTTTAAAAACAAGGTCACCATTAGCTCCAACCCAGACCTTGGTTTCAGAGTCCAGTTTCTTGAATCTAAAGGTTTTAAAATCAGAATGCTCAGAGTGCACAACAGTGGCGTAGGGGAGGAGCACGAAGGGCATGCAAGGCATTCGGTGCGGAGGAATGCTTTGCAGTGGGTGGCCACCAGAGGAGGTCGGAAAACTTGTGCGACGAAGAAAAGCATGGTTTGAACACAGTCAAGAGTATTTTGTGTTCTACAGACCGTTTTAAACACTTTCACATTTACAAATGTGGAAGCATAAGTAGTTTTAAAACTACCAGTGAGAAAATGAACAATGGAAGCAAATACAGTTCGCAATCACTACAGCATCTCTAAACACCGAGGCAGGAAGGTAGAGTTCATACTTTCTTGGTTCACTTGTAGTCAGCTAGAACAAGAAGCCTTTTTGTACTTTTCCATCCACTTTGGTGAAGGCAGTCCTCATATCCTCAAATGTAATCCTCATCTTTTTAATGTTTACTACAGGTAATGTTATACTGTAATACCAATATAGAAAAGATCTTATATTGTGTATGTAATGTATACTCACAGTACTGCATTATGTAGATATGATTAGACTACTTTTATCCATTTCCTGCTTGTTTTATGAAATAGACTGTCTGAAAATAATGGATAAAGAATTTGTTAAAAATTGGTTTTGTCATTATGCATTTACTTCAATACTACTATACTGTTGTTCACTACTGTCTCTATACTCTTGTGTTCACTGTCCATGCTGATATTGAACCACTCTTATAACCAAATATATGGAGTATGTTTTATATGATCATGAATGATATATGTACCAGGTATAGGTGAAGGATTTGTGTTTGGCTAACTTTTTTTTTTTTCTTTCTATCATTATATCAACAATAATAAAGCAGTTATTACATTTTGTTCAAGGTCTTTTTGGTAATATTAGAATCACAGGACAAGTATGGATACTTCAAACTATTTTTCTGTTGATTTTGCATTATGTGTGGATTGATGTTTTATTGGAAAATACAGCTTGGATTCAGGGTGATTAACCCTGTTTTGATTGGGGGTGCAGTCAAAATGTCCAAGCAAAATGTACAAACGAAGAGCCTACTGTATAATAAACTTATAATGAGAAGTTTTTTCTGGGCAAAACGCACCCGCCCACACTCCAGTCACTCCCAGTGAAGCTTGTGCGTCTGTGTGTGAGACACAAAATAACACACTGAAAGTCTGTTGTCCAGTGAGTGTTAACAGTGAGTACACACCTAACAGACACTAATTGAAGCACAGGCTTTCCTCTGTGTGTATATTAGCTCTTTGTTGGGGGCTTCAAAGGAGATTTTCACTAAGTTTGTGCTGTTCACCAGAAAGAGTTTGAGTTAAATGAATGAACAGCATGATATTGCAGTGAGATGTTTGATCGTTTGATTCACGAAAATATTGAATTCCACCAAAACGACACTCGAGGCACTCAGTGCTGCATTTTAATGAAATTTTAGAGGAAGCCGGGCTTCATGTGTATTCACCCATGGTTTGGTTGGAATTCTTCTCCTGGCTTTCTCCATGCAAACACTCTGCTGATGAATGGTCTCTGCCACATCCCTTTGTACCCATGCCCAGTGCTCTTTGATCAGTTTGTGCACTAAGTTGTCTCTGGTATTTCTCATTGATGTCTGGAGCAATCTCTGCTGCTGTTTCTCACCTCTTCTTCCTGTTTTCACTCACAGTTAGGCCTGTACTTTACCTGTTTTCTTTCACATGTCCTTTGAACTTTATTTTCCGATATATCCAAGTGTGGAGGAAGGAAGATTTAGGGTTTTTTTTTTGCTGATCTGGCGAATAGAGTGGCCTTCTTTGGGCAAACAGAAAATACTAGACCTTTTCTCAAAAAATACTTCCCTCTTCTTGGGCATTCTTGCAGTTACTTTTACCCAGCTGTCCCGAGGTATCTTATAGTGGATGTACGTAGTCAGTTACCTTCAATTTCATACAGGTGCCCCTAGCAGGGTGTGTAGTTCATCACATTAACTGTGAGAACAAGGATAGGCTTAAGTGTGCAAATACTTTTTTGTTAAACAGTATATCTTATATATTATATTTTTAAACATACTTGTAAATTGTGCTTGTGGTATCTTTCTTGATACTTGGTTTCACATGTTTTCTAATGCAATGAAATTCATACGTTTGTTAGTGTGGCATAAGTGTCCACATACATTTTGGGGTCTATCTATCTATCTATCTATCTATCTATCTATCTATCTATCTATCTATCTATCTCTCTCTCTCTCTCTTATTAATTTATTTTTGGCCATATACAGCTAAGCTAAACTCAAATTCAGCCTAAGCCACATCAAGATTTCTGTGAGAGGCCATATAATTAAACTGGTTTTTTTTGGGTTTTTTTTTACAAACTTATTGACTTATTGATCAATAATCTAGGCTCTGAAGTCAGAATAGGGCATTTCTGGGGAAAAAGAAGAGCTAACAGCCCAACCCAGCTCAATCTATCCCATAAGCTTTGGTGAAGCAGAAGTAGTATTTGTTTAAAAACAATTTTTTAAACAAAATTATTAAATTTTTTTGCTTATCTTACCTGTTTCTTCACTATCATTGTCTGTGTGGGCTTTGACCTTGAGATCTTTACCAGAACTCAGCATTCTTATCATGAGTGTAACAACAGGAGAAAGGTTTATAACTAATTAGTCAAATGCAAACCATGAGTCAATGTAAATATTATACTTTTGGCAGGGACACAGTGGAACTATACGTCACCCAGGGGATACACGAGACAGATCAACCTACATTTTCATTACATTTACATTTATGGCATCTGGCAGACGCCCTTATCCAGAGCGACTTACAATTATCTAATTTATACAACTGAGCAGTTGAGGGTTAAGGGCCTTGCTCAAGGGCCCAGCAGTGGCAGCTTGGCGGTGCTGGGATTTGAACCCTCAACCTTCCGATTAAGAGTCCAACATCTACCACAATTAGAGGAAGACTCTGTTACAAGCAACTGGACAGAATCCAGCTGCACCTCCAAACCAGCAAAGCAACAAATGTTGCATGATAGGGAGTAGATAGGAAAGAAGCTTTTTGGCCATAAAATACCAGCTGGAGCTGAGCCCCATAAACTATTTTTTTTATGCTCTGTTCTCCAGGAATGGTGTTGCTGATTGTATTACACAAAAAGCCTTACCAGAAATGAACGAGAAGAGAGGAGAAATCTGAAAAAAAACACACACACACACAGAGGAGGTTGAAGGAGGCTGCATTGAGCAATCAATGAATTTTGGAATGAGCACATGGTGAACACAGAGTCTGGACAATCTGGAGCCACTCTTTGAGACCTGGGACCTGGTACTGAACCCAAACAAAACTAAAGCTATGATATTTCAAAACCGATTTAGATGTCAGGGTATAAATTATAAATTTATTTTAGATACAAAAGAAAACAAATCAAAAAACATTTTTGTCATTCATTCTTTCATCACTAACCAGTGAAGGTAGGGCAGTGGTGGCTCAACGGCTAAGGTTCTGGGTTACTGATCAGATGGTCGGGGGTTTTAAACCCTAGCACCACCAAGCTGCCACTGTTGGGCCCTTAACCTTCTCTGCTCCAGGGGTGCCGTATTATGGCTGATCCTGTGCTCTGAGCCCAACTTCCTAACAAGCTGGGATATGTGAAGAAAAGAATTTGACTGTGCTGTAATGTATATATGACAAATAAAGGCTTCTTCTTCTATAATCGCTTTATCCTGGTCAGGGTTCCTATGAATCCGGAGTCTAACCCAGGAACACTGGGTGGGAGATGGGAATACACCCTAGATGGGATGCCAGGATCCCCTAGATCCCCTAGATGGTATGCCAGTCAATTGTATGGCACCATGCACACACACACACATACTCATTCACACCTCGGGGCAATTTAGTGTCAGCAGTTCATGCACCAGCATGTTTTTGGTGAAGTCAGAGGAAACCAGAGAACACAGAGGAAACCGATGCGGACACAGAGAAAACTCAAAGCTTAAGATCGAACTGGGAGCTATGAGGTGGCAATTCTTCCCACTGCACCACTGTGCCACCCAAACATTTTTCTAGATGTTCCAATTTCAATTTGATTTAAAATAACTGAATCAGTGAATGAACTGAGTACCCTGTGTCAGGACTTTGTCAAATGGGACAAACATCCAATTGTGACAAATCCAATTGAGAGTGCATGAGAATTCTGTGGTATGGAAAGTTTATCCAGCTTGTATGTATGTATGTATGTATGTATGTATGTATGTATTTATTTATTTAATTTTTATGTGAGCCATGCAAAACACCGGTGTCACAAAGGTGGCACATCCATATAGTTCAGTAGACACTTCTGTATTAAGTGCTAAATTTAAATAAATATAGACCTTAAGTATTCCTTGTTTGTCAGGTTTAGCATATTAAATGTATATTAAAATACCTGAATATTCTGATTCATTAAAGCCTTTAAAACTAGTGAAAGAAACAATTTTATTTCACATGTTAATAATAACAATAACAATAATAGCAAGTGTCTATACAGAGCAGTTCACAATTACTACATTTTACAGATTTGAAATTAAAACATTTCTTTATAAAGCCATGTGATAGTGTTTTATGTCATCAGCATTATTATTATTATTATCACCATTGTACTATGCTATGATTAACATTTCCATTAAAATATAAGAGCTCAGCTACGCTTGCCATTTACAAAAACCAAAGGTGCCCTGTGCTCCCCTGCAAGCCTCTGTACAACCCTACATTAAATTACAAAACGTTTGGGTCGACATGGCAGCAACTTTCATTCATTCAGTCAGTCATTCATACATCTTCAGAGATCACTTTATCCTGATCCAGGTCATGATGGATGACAGGATCCTATCCAGGGAACACTGAATGCAAGGAAGAAACACACCCTGGACGGGACCCCAGGACATTTCAGGGCACCGTTCACACACATTCACACCTAGTGGCAATTTAAGATAGCCAATCCATCCACAGCATTGTTTTTAGAAGGTGGGAAGAAACCAGAGAACCCAAAAGAAACCCAAGTCAACTCCAGGAAAACATACAAAATTCCACCTAATCAAATCAGGGACCTCAGAGCTGTTCATATATTTTTTTTCTGAGTTCTTGTGTATGTTTCATTTGCTAGGAATCAGTTGGTGTGATAAAGTAATATAACTAGTGAGTGAAATCTGTGAAATCTTTCTCAGGTATTTTCAGGAGAAACTGCTTAAAGTTCACCTATTAATTCAAATTAAAGTACATTGTTACAGCAGCAAGGAGAACTGTGGCCTGATTTTTCCTCCATATGGCCCCCAATAAAAATGTTTGGACAGTGCATTTGATTGAATCTTGCATGTCGATGTATGTATGTTAAATGTTCTTGCACCAAGTCTATTTTTGTTTACGAAGAATAGTGATCCTGGATAATAGGTGATAATAGGTGATAATAGGTGACAATAAGTGACCAGATCTAATTGGTACAGGGGCATCAATGGATACTACAGGATTGCTGGTATTTCCCTTTCTTTCTTCATGCCTGAATCATCATCAAATATGGAGTGATCTGAGTATGCTACCGATGGCCAATTCTGGACTAAACTGAGGCCAAACATAAATGGAGTCAGTGGATGCAGGGTGCTCGAAGCCACTCTACTTTTCGGTGTGCTTAGATTGATTCTGAAACTAAGGTCTGGTGTGGATCTGAGGGTGATGACCTTGCTTTCAGAAACAGAAAGATATTGGCTAGGTTCTGCTACTGAGCACAGGCTTCCATACTCTCCATTTGTATCCCATCTAAACAGGTAGGTCCCAGGGAAGTTGACAAATGGCTTATTTATTGGCCCCATTACCTGGAAAGGTGGGGAAAATTTGGCATTTAAACTCAATATACGTATCATTTTAACCTATATAACTTTTTTATAATACAGTATGTATTTTTCTATAGATGCATAGAATTACCTTAATGCAGGGTTTTTTGGTGGCTGAGTTCCACTCCACTACAGGATAATACTTATCTTCTTTCAGCTTAAAGCAGAATGCCATGTGGATGCTTCTGTCTTGGCTACTTGGCACCTTGTACACAGTCACTGAACCATTAAGAGACACAAAGAAGAACAATTTCTAATTTTAAATAATGTTTCAGCTACCATATATTATTGAGGTGTTATGATACAAATAAATAATAAATATTATTGGTTTTATCACTAAGAATTTCTTCGCTTACAGTATGGTACAGCTTTCTGTGAATGTTTAACAACTAATTGAGTCCCGCTGGATCTCGTTGACTCAATCTTGGCGTATTTCCCTCCAATGACCTCTAAACATGTTGTGACTTCGTCTGGCAAAGGAGTTATCATGTTTCTGTAGGAATTGGAAACACATACACATACATTCACATACGTCAACTGAAGGTAAGTAGCAAGGCAAGTAGAAAGGTCCCAGCTCACTTCTTAATGCCTACTCAATGCCTAGCTCCAATGCATATAACGTCAGTCTTCACTTTATGCATCAGATAAGGGTACCACTGCAGGCAAAGAACCGAAGCTCAGCACCTCGGTCATCGGCCACAGCACTACCAAAACCTATACTCCTAAAATAACTAAAGCACATGTTCTCCAGGAAGGCCTAGACAGAAGCAACCATTATTGGAAGATGGTAATCTGCTCAAACGACTCATGCCTGGTAGACCATCTTCTGAGAGGAAATAAAACATCTCCAGAAAGATGGAACCCAATCCAAGATCCAAAGACATTCAATATGTAGCATCATTTAGCTCTATATAATCTACGTCGACTCTCTTGCTCTGGCCTTTCAAACACTTGCACTGGAAGATTTTATGCATACTTTTACAATCATTTTAAAATATTAAATAATGTCAGTATTTGTTTTGGTTCAAATATCAGATAGAAGGTCACATATTTATGACATTCATAAAATACCTTGATAAAAATAGTCTAACTGGGTAATTATGCAGACAACCCTTTTTATGACCCGGTTTAACAAATGTATTGGTACACTGAGTTAAAAGAAATAGCTCTTCTGGCACTTTTTTTTTTCTGAGAGCGTGAACAGCAAAGCCAATAGTACAGCACGCACACTAGCACACACACACACACACACACACACACACACAATTTTTGCTCACAGCCTTAATCGAAGTTAAGACGTTATTAAAGTGTGTTAGCAGCATGTAACAGACTGCATCTTCTGTACAAAGATGACACTGACCTGGCTTATGGCTTATGTGGAAGTTCCTCTCAGTGAAGAAGAGCACGCGCCAGGCGCTTCAGACGTTCAGGCGATCTGCAGAACAGCGCGCGCTTCACGATTTTAAACACGCGCGTAGCCCACGCGCTCACGCCACACCCGCCGATATAGTTATCAGGAAATAATTATATGAAACCTGAATATCTAGTTATAACTCTGAATATATAAATGTAAATCCGAATATCTAGTTATAACTCTGAATATATGAATGTAAATGTAAGAATATACATTTCTAAATCCTGGATATATAGTTATAATTCTGAATTTATATTTATAAATCATGAATATAGAAATGTAAATCCTGAATATCTAATTATAAACCCTGATTATATGTTCATACATTTTATCAGGCATATTGATAGGCAAGCTGTTCGTTTTTCCATATTTGACCAAACCAGTAGACATGCTTGGTGTAATCCGTTTTTGTTTTTGTCTCAGTAAAATCACAGATTGTTGAAAATTGCCCTAGCCCTCTCAGTCATGCTGAATTCTGCAGGAAAGCTATAAAGCATTAACACTGGTAATGGACTGTGAGGACCCTTTGGCACTGCAGCCAGCCTTTTGTAAAGTAGAGGAACATACTCCCTTTGCTTTAGTGATGTGATGTGCACTTAAAATAATTATATAATAGCACAATATTTGTATTTATAAATATGTACAGGATGTATAGGCCTACTGTTTTCATTAAAAAAAAAAATCAATAAGGACATCTGTTTATTCACATGCCTGATCATAAAGATATATTTATATTGAGATGTAGACAATATATATTCAGATTTGCATTTATATATTCAGGATTTATAAATATATATATATTCGGATTTATAGCCAGGTTTACACAGTTTGAAATGAATGTAGCCTGTTCTGAGGAATCTCAATTTCTGCTGCTAACTGGGGAGTCGTGGCCTAATGGTTAGAGTCGGACTTGTAACCCGAAGGTGAACCTGAAGGTCATGGGTTCGAGTCTCAGGTCCAGCAGGGATTGTAGGTGGGGGGAGTGAATGACTAGTGCTCCTTTCCATCCTCAATACCACAAGTAACCGAACCCCCAACTGCTCCCGGACGCCGCAGCACAAAAAAAAAAAAAAAAAGGCTGCCCACTGCTCCGTGTGTGTAAAAATGGTAGGGTAAAAACTTGGCATCAACAGCATGAAACCATTACATGTTTTTTAAATGTGGGGACATATATACGCACAGATACATACATAACTTATGCAGACATTGTTAGGAAAAAGGAGGTAGAGAACAAAGGAGGAAGAAAAGAATGTAAAGAGGGGAAAGAGAGAAAAATGTTCCTGGGAAAAGGTGTTGCCGTATAAAAAAATTTTTTTTTAAAATTCAAATCCTGCCTAATTAAATGAATTAAGACTGCTCTTTGAATATATCTTTTTTTCAGATTAGCCTATAACCACTGAAAAAATATTGTACATGATGGACAACATGATGGACTAAAATCAACAAATGATTAACCCAGTCTGATTACCACAAAAATTTTATTTATTTCATTCTAAATGTGAACATTATAAATACAATCACTGAAAGGTAAACCAGTGTAGTCTATCATAGCCACCTACACAAAAATCCAACATCCTGTTCTCTGTTTTGTCTTCAGGAGAGACTCAAGCCATTAGGAAATGACCAGTGACTGGTCATGAACATTGCTTCAGGCTTGTCTTGTGTAGGCGTTTAACACCCGCTACTGTTATCTCCTGCTGGTATGTGTCGCCTTTTATGTTCTGCTAAATCATTTTAGGATCTTTTAAAGTTCTGATAAGCACTGCCAAATACAATGCATACAGTCTACAGAGTAATACTGCCATGTTACTGTTGCTTAAAATTAATTTTAATATTAAAATAAAAACCAGGAAAAGACTAAACTGTGTCAATGAATAGAAACAAAACCGGTAGGAACTAAAATTGTGAGAGCATAGAGTTTCATATGGTATAACAAATTTGCATATAACTGAGAAAAAAACAAATGCTGGTTCCTTCTCACATTGTCACAATTTAAGCGCATATCCTAAGATTTATAAATACTAGGAATGTCTTTTTTTATTACTGCCTTGAGCACTGCCAGCCTGAACAAGTAGTTATGATTCATATCTTTCATGCTTTTTTTTTTTTTCAGACTGAAAAAGCATGTCACTTTCACAACACAGCGAAAGTGATGAAATGCTTGGTTTAAAAAAGAATTTGGAAGAACAGTATCCCTTATGTAATCATGAAAGCTTTTTTTCGTTTTCATCATCATGAATCATCATAATCCAGTTGAATCAGCACATGCTCCTTTAGGGCTTCATGATGCATCGGTATCATCATAAACCAGTTGAATCTGCACATGGTCTTTCAGGGCATCATTCTCACGGTACACGTAAAGCGGAGAGGTTGGTGCTTCTGCTGTACATGTGATCTCACTCTGGCCTGCACCATCAGTCAAGAGTTCATGAAGAGAGGTCACGCAAGTGTCGTGCTCCTGCAGGACTGCTGGGTAACGGGAGGCTGTTTTCTCAATGCGTAGGGAACGGCGTACTGGAGTGAAGAAACGGATTTCATGGCCATCAACACGCCCTGGCCTCTGACTCTGCTGGCTCCTTTTCCCACTAAACAAAAGGGATACATTTTTCAACACCTCTTTTTTCCTGGTACTTTTGGTACTAGATACTGTTATACATAAACACAGGCGTAACTTATGCTGGACACTACTGTTTGAAAGTGTAGTTTGTTAAAAATCTTATACAACAGCGCTATTGAATGCCCGATTCTGACTGGTCAGAGGGTGCGGATTAATTTAGCTATTTTATTTAATAAAAAAAATTGTAAGAATTGGAAAGTTGGTGCTGTGGACGTGCTGTGACTGGAAAACAGCATACCCCAGAGCGTTTTATTCCTTATTTATAGAATAGCTCGTGGCAGAAACCGAACTAATGCAGATGATGTAAAATACACCATCTAGTTTTGCTCAGTCTCGTCCCCAGCATGTTTCAAAAGAAAGTTACGCCCATGTATACAATGGAGAATGATAATATACCCAGGAGTAGCCGTGATCTTGTATTTTATTACAGACGAGTCTCTTTTCTCTCCACGGATCAGTGCGCCGACAGGTTTAGGGGTGCACACGTTGACACGGAGTTCCCCATCTTCATCACTGCCTACATCATTCTCTCGCTCTGAAGATGAACCTACAAAAGTTGGAAAGTGATTAACCTCTCTATATTGGTGTACTAAAATCACCTAGTTTATTATTATTATTATTACTACTACTACTACTACTACTACTACTACTATTATTATTATTATTATTATTATTTATTATCTGGTATTCTAACAACTATAAGGTAAAAACTAAACTGAAAATAAATCTAGAAAAAGAAGAGCCAATTTCCTTTTTTTTTTTTACCTTTTGCTTCTTTCTTCTTAAGGATCTCAAATACCACAGAGCGCAGTTCATCAACAGGCTGTAAAAAGGCAGTAAAAGTTATTATTAACCAGCAAGATAAAGTGCTTTTGTTCAGATTTGATGGGTAAAAACAAAAATGTAGGGACTATAGAATCAAATCCAGATTTGTAATAGTAACAAAGCCTCTAACTAAACAAAAAGATTTTTGCAAGTCACTGCATTATTTTATTTCTCTGACAATTCTATTTGATGCAAAATCACTGATCCAATATTCCTAGCTATTAAAATAAGATATGAGCTGATGCAGCTGCATTGAGTATTTTCTCAAACATTAACTTTTTTTTTTTTTTACTCATATGCCGGATCTATAATGCAGTACTTTGAAAAGCACCCAGGAACAATTAAAAATACTGGAGCTTACGTAAATAATTCTATTTCTAATGACATTACAGTGGGGAAGATTACTAATGACTATCAAAGTTGATGCATTTTATAGCTCGTGTTAAGGTTTGGTGGTTTGCAGAAGGTCACCAAGTCTCCACAAACTGTTTCTCTTTCATCTAATCACAAACGTAACCATGACTGGAGCCAGGTTCTATGGTCAGATAAAAAACAAATAGAAAGTTTTTGGCAACAAGCATTCAAGGATGGTTATACAACATATAACATAAACCCCACTATTAAGTCTCAGGGGAACCGTGTTAGGACACATGGCATCATGAAGGCCATGATGCCATGTGTCCCAACACGGTTCCCTAAGACAGTTGTATGTCTGGTTATTGACTGGTTATTTGAATTCAGTAAAGTTGAATCTAAAACCACTAACAACTTATACATTTACAGTCAGCTCCAGAATGATTGGCATCCTCGGTAAAGACAGGTAAGTAAAGTTATGAAAAAAAAAAAAGTCTAAATTAGCTTAGAAATCTAACCTTTAATTGAAGTAAGCAAGCAAGCAAGCAAGCAAGTAAGCAAGTAAATAAACTCTTGTCGCAATGCATTTTAATACAAGAAAATGTGTCAGTTATTGGTAGATTGTACAACCTTCCTTTAATGCTTGATGAGATTGGGGAAATAATCAAAGACCACTCCTCTACATCTCTCCACATCCCCCAGGGCACTAGATCATCTCATGTGGACTCTCATCTATAGCTCACGCCACAGGATTTCAATGGAGTTTAGTTCAGGGAACTGAGATGACCCTGTCAAAAGCTTGACTCTGCAGTCATTAAACCATTTTGGTGTGCCTTTGGAAACATGCTGGAAGATCCAGGCTTAATCCACTTGTAACGTCCTGGCGGCCAGGCTTTCATTTAAAAGTTAGATTTCTAAGCAAATTTAGACATTTTTTCCCCATAACTATACTTACTTGTCTTTACCGAGGATGCCAGTCATTCTGGAGCTGACTGTAAATGTACAAGTTGTTAGTGGTATTTTAGATTAAATTTATTTAATTCACACAACCAGTCAATAACCAGACATACTGGTTATTCATGGCCTTCATGATGCCATGTGTCCTAACACGGTTCCCCTGAGACTTAATAGTGGGGTTTATGTTATATGTTGTATAACCATCCTTGAATGCTTGTTGCCAAAAACTTTCTATTTGTTTTTTATCTGACCATAGAACCTGGCTCCAGTCATGGTTACGTTTGTGATTAGATGAAAGAGAAACAGTTTGTGGAGACTTGGTGACCTTCTGCAAACCACCAAACCTTGAAGAAATCCTTGCCTCTCTGTCCTTCTGTGAGGACATAAAATTCACTTGTGTCACCACCAGGCAGGTTCATTACATTGTTTTAAACATCTAAATTATTGCCCTATCAGTGGATATGGGTATTCAGTTGTGTATTTTTACAGCCCTTGATTGATTGATGACTTTCATGACTAAGGAAATGTGCCAATATTTGTGACACGTGTGATGTGAATTTGTTGACAAGGGTTTTTTTTTAGTTTCTTGGAATACACGTCATTCAATTAAAATGAAGATTTCTTTCTTTTTCTTCAGTATGAGATGTATGTGCGCACGTGCGAATTAACAAGAAAGTCAAAAGTTTTTCCTAATCTTTTGTAAAAACTATCGTTCGAGTGTTCAAACTGTCCATGTGGCATTGACCTTACCAAACCAAACCACTGGAATGAGGAAAATGATTGGGTGTGTCTTCCTTTTTATTGCTCCACACCTTGCTCCAGTTTCTTGTTAGACACAACTCATAATTAAAGGTATTGCTATAATTTATGACCTACATACTATGATCAGACAACAGTAAAATCAAGCCTTGGATGTCAGAACATCTTTTGAAAGCTTCCATGCTTATCTGAGACGTGGATGAAAAAAAATAAATAAATTAAAAAAAAAAAAAAACACCTTATCTGCTGTAATAAGGTGAAAGAAGTTCAATTACTGACATTCCTTTGGCCTCGTGAGAAAACAGGAAGGTAGATAAAGCGCACGGTAATCAGTAAAGGAAAGGTGTGTGTGTTTATGTGTGTATGTGTGTGTGGAGGGAGAGAAATGCATGAGAATGAAAGAGCACAAGGGGAGTAAAAGAAATTGTATACCTCTCTGACTACACGAACAGCTTCTTCAAATGTGGGCAGCACGTCAAGGTTGCCCTCTTGCTCCATCAAGCGCACTTGGCAGATCCAATATTTAGCGAATTTCTGTGCCATTGGCACCCGAGACAGAACATTTCGCACCTGGTCTACAGGACAACCCTATCAGGAAGCACATAAAGAATAAGAACAGGTAATCTCAAAAACTGTTAAGTAAGTAAAGAATAAAGTAGGACTGCAAAAAGTAATCAACAAAATTGGTAAATTTGATCATAAAAACAGTTGGCACAGAATTCCACTATCAATTAGTTGGACTGTATTACGAACGCACGTTATGGCATGCTACGTCACTTCACTAAGACTAAAAAAACACATTTGATGGAAACGACAATGTATGTTTTAGCAGACAAAACAATACTCTTTACCCTACGCCGCTGGCCTCCTGACTTAATGTGCGGTTTCTTGTGAGTAATATTTCCATTTTGCAATCATTTGTTTGTGAAAACATCTTACGCTACTCTGGTAGTAGTTTTCACGATAACTCATTGATGAATGATAAGAATATGAGACAACGGTTTCTTCAAAACATGTCATGAATCATGTGTATTACCCAAACCCAAGTCCGTAAATATTTGGATATTTGTGTATATGCTTGGTCGATTCATCGTATGTTAAAAAGTCAATCCGAAAAATGAGCCGATTCACTGATTCCAGGCAGGGAAAACTAAAAGTCAACCCCAAAGCTTTGGAGTTTCACATGCTGAAAATGATTCACCTCATGCACAGAAAAGGAACGCGAAATTAATTTAGCATTGGAGGCAGCAAATATTTATTTTGCATTTGTCTGGGTGGAATTGAACAGATCAGGGCCTTCAAATGCAGTTAAAACATATAGTTGCAGAGAAGGTGTGTAGAACCAGGGAAAAACATACAGAATATGTAGCCTTGCGTTAGTCTCTCATGCTGTGACAATCAGTGACAGGGAGCGATGTGCCCTGACATGAAGCAGAGTTACTGTTACCACCCTCAAGTTGTTTATTTTCCAATAACATCACATAGCGAGGTCTTTTATTCCTCTTAAAACGCAGCCATTTTTAATTTATTAAAGAATGACATACTGTACTTACTGTACACAGTCATTCCCTCATCTGCCTCTCTTTTTTTTCTCTCTTGAAATTATTTCATATTTCACAACATCCTCTGTCTGATGACTCTCCCATGGTGGAAAACCTATTGACTGTTACCCAAGTGCTGACCATGGAGACTCCCTACCATAAATGTTACAGAAACATCTTACAGAAAAGGTCACCATATTAACGATTATACACTTTGCTTTGATACATTGCAGCAAGTTTAAAAAAAAAAAAAAATTTATTATCAGGTCTTGATTATGTAGCAGGTCCACAATACAAGTCCCTGCGTAAGTTGTCACTATATAAATGATAACATCTTCGAACGAGCGCATTAATGGAAACCTGTCATTCGGATTGCAGCCTACACTACTGTCAGAGTTCAGAGTCTGCCTAATCAGATTTGAGAATTCAACAGTGTTGTGGTATAAGTAAATAATAGATCATTATCCGTAAGAAGTGTTGTACTTTCATCCTAAAAACGTCTCCCATTGCAGACACATACATGAGATTTGCTTGAAGGAGGATGACTGGCTCAAGAGCGTAGACTCATGACTTGTATCTTTAGGTGGTTCATGGTTTTCCATGATAGCTTAAATGGCAACACCCATCATTCTTTTCACTATTTTCACAGCTGAGCTGAAAGCCTGCATCTCTGGGAGTCTTTCGACAGGCAGGTTCTGGGCTGTTTACCAAACTACACAAGCTACACTTATATACTATGTGTAGAAAAATCCACTACACAGCTACACACAACACAGGCATGATGATCCCCCACCACACTGATGTGATTCAGACTAGAATTCATGACGTGTTCAAGGCGAGATTGTAACTTCTAATTCCTTACTTCCAACCAGTAAAAGCCACAGAAAACGCCCCCTCGACTTGTCAACTTGGGGTAATCTTCTCAACTAATAACGTTAGATGAGTTAGATATAAAAGTTATACATTCACTGTAGTACAACAGTACCAGTAGCCACTCAGGCCTGTTACTGTAAACATGCAGTTAACGTAGCTTTTTATGAGCTCGAAGACGTGTTTCCGTGTAGGCGTACACGTTTTTTTTTCTCCTCCAGACGTGCTAAGGTTACTCTGTAACTGATTACTCTACACCATGTCATCATCAAAAGTGAGGGCTGCAAAAGCCGTTTTCTTCACTCCAGTATGCCGTTGCCTACGTATTGAGAAAGGAGCATGACACTTGTGTGACCTCTCTTCATGAACTCTTGACTGAAGGTGCAGGCAAGAGTGAGATCACGTGTACAGCAGAAGCACCAACCTCTCCGCTTTGCGTGTACCGTGAGAATGATGCCTTGAACTACCATGTGCAGATTCAACTGGTTTCATGGACAGGAATGCTTCTTATTACTTAACACCACAAGAATATCCACAATTCCTTAATGGTAGCTTTATTAGAATTATGAACCATCGCCATATATATGCCTAGGCTTTCTCTCATACCCTACATTTATAATATACACAAATTCAGCTGTTTCAACATATGGCCAATTTCTGCTGCTATGTGGGGAAAAAATAACTGATTATGAAACCTCTACTTGATCAGGAATGTCAGTGAAGCAACGCCAATTCTATTTTTAAAAACAAAGATAAAGAAGGAAAAAGGGTCACATGCATCATTGATTAAATCGTGCAAATACAAGCAGAGTGTATTATAACAGCATGGCCCATCGTATTTTATTGCTTACTTGACCACGTCATAGAAAGGAAAAAGCAAACTGTGTTACGCAAGAACTGTGTAATTCATTATTAATCTTGAATGATCCTGAGTTAGCACACAGATTAATGTACTGGGCTTTTGCTGCTTTTTCAGCTTTTTATATCATGTGATTATGTTTCCTTGTAATTATATAGTCAGACAGATTTCGTCCGTCAGCAGCAGCGTGATCGTGTTACCTGCCGAAGAAGTTTGATGCAATCGTTCAGAGACTGGTCAACAGCACAGACAAAGCCATGGACCTCATCCTCCTGTTCCATTGTACTCCAGTAGCCCTGAGGAGGAAGATCGGCCATCTTCCTCCTCGCTGGCTGTACAGGCATCGGCGGACGTTTATACGTGATGCCTTTTGCCTCTCGCCACTCTTTAAGTTTACGCCTGTTCAAGACACGTTAGTTAGGAAATATACTGTTACTTCTGTTCCCCATCCAAGACAGCTTAATTCACTTAATAACTTGGATATATTAATTGGGATTTAAATGCAGAAACAGAAAAATACAAATAATAATCTGACTTTGGTCCAGGACTGGGCAATATGAAAATTTAATACTGATATAGTAAGAAATAATGCTATTATTCTAAGTGCTATTCTCATTAGAGGTTTTGTGGGTATTGTTAGTACTTTTCTTTTACACTCCACTGTTAAGCTTCATTTATACTTTTGTGTCTTCGTATATGCGAGCACGTGCAGCCGTCCGGTGCACTAATATGTCACGTGGAACAAACTCGTACGTACAGCAAAAGCAGACCAAAAAAGAAGAAAGTCTCACCTTTCACTGTAGTGGGAAGAAAAGAAGTAGAAGAAGATTTTTGGTAGTGTGTACATCTCCTCCTCCATCGCCTCCTCCACAAGCTATGCCTACCCACAATCCCTTTCTCTGTGCCACGACGCAGATAAGCTTGCATGCAGCTACGTTAAAGTATAATTAGCCTTCACTCATTGTGATAAATAGTTGATCGGACATGAAAAAGTTTTGTTCTCCCCCATCAATTTCTGTGTTATATCTATTCTGGAGAGGACAAATAAAGGCATCTTGGATCTTTTTTCTTGGTTAGCCATCACTGTTACCAAACTTCAATATTGTGATATAAATTGTGCATTGTGAAAGAACTTATTACTACCATATTGCCCAGCCTTATATTTCATAACAACCTCAACTCACATTCTCTCTTCTTGAGCAGTGGTTGGTTTATTTCTGCCATCCATGGGGACAGTCCTGACCCCATCTGTCCCAGGATTGAACGTTGACTTGGGAGTCTTCGGCTGCACGGGCCCCCTGGTCAGGCTAGACGTCTTGGTTGGGCGTGGAAGAGTCTGGGGCACTGGAGCTTGAACAGTGGGCTTGGAGGGAAGTTTAAACGTGGTACGCCGTTGCTGTTGATGTGGAGCTGCTTTTGTAACACCGGCCACAGACGCACTGGTTGATTTCGAAGCATTTTCAGTTTTAGAAAAAGTCGACAAGAGAGATGATCTTTGCCTGGCTGTGACTGGAACACTTCTTTGTGTGTGAGTAAGCCCCGGTTTATTTCCCACCTTGTTAGATAATCGTGTGTCGTGGGAACCAGTTTGTGTCTTTCCCGATCTGTCTGGCTTTGCTAGTGGATACCTGTTCAATGGTTTCTTCAGATCTGTGTGTGTTTTATTGAAATTGTTAGTTTCCTTAGTTGTCTTCAGCGTCACTGTGGCCTGTTTACTAATTAAAGATTTTGTGTCTGTACAGCTTGGAACAGTGTTGGTTAGGCGTTCTTTCGTTGTGGGACATTTGACCTGAGATTTGTGCACTACCTTTTCTGAACCAGTGACCAAACGCCTTTTTTGAAGGTCTGTCTTGACAATGCTTGTACGTGCATTCATCGAAGGCCTGTGAAGAGGTTGTGCTTGGCTAGACACAGATGCTGGACCCATCTTAACAGTCTTGTCTTGCTTGTGAGCTGTGACATTTGTGTGTAGAGCTGGTTTAGTTTGCTGTTCTTTGACAGAAGAATCTCTAACTGCATGAGCTGTTTCTTTGCAGTGTGTTCTTGCCTGCTGAGAGGCTGTTTGGGAAACAGTGGATTTGAGTGGTAAGCGTGGAAGAAGAGCAGACGAGGCTTTGGGGAGGATTCTCAAATTTCTGTTCTTTTCTGCCAGTGCATTTCCTTTTGCTATGTCTTTTTTGGCGCCTGTGGCACTGGGGGCTGAGTTCTCCTTTCCTTCTCCGGACTACATGGGGTAAAAAAAGGGAAAAAGTCAAGTGTCTGCTGAAGGATCAGTTCAAGAAAAAGCTTCTTCAAGGTTTTCATATATAAAACCTACTAGAATGGCTCTGCCAACCACATAAATAATAATAATAATAATAATAATAATAATAATACAACCCTGAGAATCAGAAATCAAACTTGGCATATTTATTTTCTAGGACGTGTGAGAACTGTTCTTTTATGACGTGTATAAACTTACAGGGTGAGATTTCTGCATAGCTCCTGGGGGCTTTGTCAGAACAACACTGCTCTTTAGATAAGGCCTTTAAAGAAAATCGAGAAAAGAAAATTACTGGCTTGTCACTTATCCTTCCAACTGTCCCAAATTTAAAATTAAAATCTTAAAACCACAATGACTTACTTTGGATTGGGCGGTTTTAACCTTCCTTTCGCCGCCAGATATTCTGCAAGTTTCTGCTTGCGCATCTCTGCGAATTGACAAACCATTCATTATCACAAAATATTTCATGTTTCGCATCTCTGGGTTACTCAGCCAAGGTGTTGGGCAACTACCTACTGATGTCAAATGATGCGAGACTAATGTACCGATGACAAGAGAAAGAGAATGACGACACTGTGAAAGTCTGTGCATGACTGAGGGCTATAAGAGGTTAGAGTATAATTATGAACATAATAAACATAATGAATTTTCTAATCAGTTCAAGCCTTCGAGCCTACAACTTCGTAGTTGAGCCCTGCCCTAAATATCTAAAGGAGATGCTTGTTTAAGAGATGAATGATTATTGCTTGACCTGATAAACTTGGTAAATGTACAACTACAGCTCATAGTAAAGGCAGTAAAATAATGTTTTTTTTGGGCTAACATGACTCAAATTCACTCTAAATCAGGCATATACTAATTTAAGATGGTTTTATCTTTTCAGTCAGAATAATAGGTAATATTTAAAAAAAAAAAACAAAAAAAAAACAGTAATGGTTTATGTCTGACGGATGTGCTTAATAGTTGGTTTACAGTGAAAAAATGAATCATAGCTGGGTCTGTTATTTTTGTTAACCACTTAAGGCAAGACACTACATACAGAAACAACAATTTTGGTCATGTCAATCACTTTTCAGATATTTTTCAGATACACTGCATCTATAACATGTCATTTCTCATCTGTAGTAATAAAATGATCAAAACAATTTGTATCATATATTAACAGCACAAATCAAGTTTTATTACAATTGCAGTTAGATCCAATTTGATCCCCTTTGACGAAACACACTACAGATGGGGGAAAAAAAACATATCACAATGAGCCTTTTCCAGTCGATTGCTGATATTCTTACAAGTATTCTTTGTACTTTGTCAAAATCGTACATTTATTTATGTAAATGAGGCTACATCTGATTAAATATGCATCAATTTACATATTGTGGATGATGTTAGTATAAGGTTTATTTCACTGTGAAGACAAGAGAATGACCTTTACAGTACAGTTTGTTGGAAAATCATTTCTTTATTGTTTATTTAAGAAAACATCACAGGCAGGTTCCCAAGTAGCGCAACAGAAAAGCATTTGCCCCAACGAGAGGGAGTCATGGGAGCACAATTGCCCATGCTCTGTGGGTGCGAGTGATGCCATACTGTCTGTCCTGTCAATCACAGTGACATTGGCCAGTCGTGGTGGTTTGTGAGTTCCTGTGTAGTGAGTTCCCAGGAACAGCTACTAAATGCAAATTCAACACTTGGAACCAACCCCACACCTTTTATCTCCTAAATTTGTCATGAAATAATGAGGAAACAGGGCCATGAAACTGCTTATGAGTCAACTGTCCAATTACTTTTGAGCCTGTGAAAATGGAGGAACTATGCAAAAAAAATGGCTGTAATTCCTAAACGGTTAATGCAGTATTTCTGTTAAACCCCTTGAATTAAAACTGAAAGTCTACACTTCAGTCAAAACTTGATTCACTGTACTTCATTTCAAAGCCATTGTGGTGGTGTACAGAGGCAAAATTACCAAAATTGTGTCACTGTCCAAATACTAATGGACCTGAGTGTATGTGGAAGAGGGCAGATAGCACTTTCCTCTGAGTGTGTTATGTTGCCCTGCGACACTGCATGAGCAGCAAAAAAATGCATTTGGCTGGATTCACGTGTCACGATAATACAAACCGATGTGTGTCATTATTATTATTATTAGAGATGGCACTATACCACTTTTTCTTTTCCAATACCAGTACCTTGAGTGTTATCCTAAACTGATATGCATCTGATATTGTATGCTCTAAAAACCACTACACTTTAAACAGTCAAGTCTCTTTATATAAACATTTCCAGCTCCAAAAATAAATTTCTTTACAAGGTCTGATATCTGATATGGTTTCAGATCAGATCGGTGCCATCACTAATTATTATAGCCTATATATTCATGTCAATTTCCTTTATAAACCTTATGACCCACACTTAAACACATTAAACCAGAATGCATTCTTAAAACCATTTTCCCCCTATAATCCCAACCAAAAATCTCAGCTTCTAGATGAGATGCACTGATGAAATGTCACATGTTCATTCCTATTCCTTTGTAGAAAGATATATTAAAGCAGAACTTCACAAAATGCTGATAACGAGTTTCTGGGTGCAAATTTAAGGGGTTCATTAAAGGGGCTCATTAAAGGGGCTCCAGGGTGAAAATTAAAGGGGTTCATTAAAGGGGCTCCAGGGTGAAAATTAAAGGGGTTCATTAAAGGGGCTCCAGGGTGAAAATTAAAGGGGTTCATTAAAGGGGCTCCTGGGTGCAAAATGCTTAGGAAGCCCTGTACTATACTATATAAAAACACTATATTGGGTACAAAATAAAAGTTTACATAAAATGGACGATCTGTTAGTTTGAAATTTAGACTAGATTTTGTCGAAAGAAAAAAAAAAAGTTGTTTTTACTGTAGATGTAATTCAGAAAACAGCAGCTGGCTGGAGCCTGAAGCAAGCCAGAGAGCTCACTCAGCCTCCCAGCCTACCATTTAGCCTGTTAGCTAGTTAGCTTGCTTTTATTACAGTGACAATACATTTGAAATCACCAATATCACACAATATAACCACGAAGGGTGCTGACCGGAAATGGAATATTATGTACTGTGTAATCGGTGCCATGCTGTGACCAAACCGAGCCAGAGCAACAGTAACGTTAATTACAAACAATTAATCCATTAAAAAAAATAAAAAAATAAAATAAAATCTACCTGTTCGCGAAAGTTTCGACGCGACTTCATCCGTTAGTTCCATTCTCTCTGATTAATTTCGTTTATTTTGATCTATTGTTGATCAGCAGCTTATCGTCTGCACGCCAGCCACCAAAACACCGACAGTTGAATCTTGCGGGGTTAACGCCCACTTCAACCCTATTGGTCAGTTCAAAGATTTGAAAAGGCGTTAGTTTTAACCCACCTGTATAGCGACAAAACAGCGATTTCTCAAACCGCCCGCTGATTGGACAGTCTAGAATTCTGCGCGTGCATATGAAACTATTAACCAATCCCAGCGCAAAAGGCGCGACACGTCTAACCAATCCTAGAGCAGGAGACTGAATTAGTCTGAATATGGGTAGGGAAACAACGGCTCATTTCTCAAAAAGAGTTAAAGAAGTAGTATTCAATTATGCGTTTCTATTCGTGTACACACGAGCAACACACGATGTATAAATTCATAAATATTTAAAATATATAGGCCAAAGAGGAGGTATATGGAGGTAATAAATGAGGATATGAAGCTAGTGGGTGCAAGTGTTGAGGATGCAGAAGATAGGGATAGGTGGAGAGTGATGATTCGCTGTGGCGTCCCCTGAAGGGAAAAGCCGAAAGAAGAAGATATTACTCAAAGAACTGTGCATATAATTCATTTTTTTCATAATATATATATTTAGAGAGGAGATGTATATTTATAATAATTCAGAAACTTTCAATAACCCTCATTTGTTATCCTGTGATCTAACGACGCTTTTCAGTGAGTCACTTGAATCGGCTCAGCAATAAGAGCCGACTCTTTCGGCTCCCAAACCGCTTATTGCTATTTCACCTCCAAATATGCAATATTATGACCCGAGATTCTTTACCTAACAATGGCTGAAATGCTTTTAATAAAAACTTGGATGCATTTGTCGTGGCAAATACTTCTGCAAATCAGAATAAGAAATATGAGTTACAAAGACTCTGGATGCCAAAAATCTATAGGCTTTTTTGAATCAGACAACAAAGGCGAGATGGTCTGCAGAGCATCTGATTTACATAATCGTGGCCCATGCATTTATACAATTCTAAAACAATGATCTCATTGGATGGAGTTTTCTCTTCTTTCTCTTAATCACACACCTGCCTCTCGCCCATATTATTTCACTTTCCCCTTATCTCAGTTTTAACCGTGGCGAGAGTTCAGTCAGTTTTTGTTTTCAAAAACATTAGCCTTCACCTTAAAAAACACCACCTACACGGTCATACCAGTCCGTTCTCACAGAAACATCCCTGCAGGATCTTAGGCCCAAAGTCACCCTTCCAAATGCAGCAGAAAAGCTCTGAAAGTTAATACATGAGGTGATTTAAGGTCACTTTTCAATACTGTTGCATAGATACTGATTGATATAATACTGATTGACAAATGATATTGATATAGGTAACAGGAAGATTCCTCCATACATTGAATCAAATGAACTGCAAGAGTAAAGACTCGTATGTGAGCCGACTCGTTCGTGAATCACTACTGTAAAAAGCCTATATTATCATTGAAAGGGACACTGTATGGACAAAAGTATGTGGACACCTGACTATCACACCCATATGTGGTTCTTCCCCAAACTGTTGCTACAAAATTAAAAAGCACACAATTGTACTGGATATCGTGCATGCTGTAGCATTATGATTTCCCTTCTGTGGAACTAAGAGCCTCAAGCCTGTTCCAGCATGACAATGCTCCTGTGCACAAAGCTAGCTCCATGAAGACATGATCTGCTAAGGTTGGAGTGGAAAAACTCAAGTGGCCTGCATAGAGTCCTGACCTCAACCCCACTGAACACCTTCGGGATGAACTGAGGCACAGACTGTGCACCAGGCCTCCTCATCCAACATCAGTGCCTGATCTCACTAATGCTCATGTGGCTGAATTGACAAATCCCCACAGCCACGCTCCAAATCTAGTGGAAATCCTTCCCAGGAGATTGGAGACTGTTATAGCAGCAACCAGGGGCTCAACATTTGGAATGAGATGTTCAACAAGCATACATGGTCAGGTATCTACATACTTTTATCCCTATAATTGTGGGTGTATTTCCATTGATCAGTTAACTTGTATTTAGTATTTTGTGAATCAGCATTTATACAGCAGCATCGTACTGTGTTATTGTGTTGAATCATGACCTTAAATCAAATCAGTCTAACACTGACCCTGAAGTGTATTTCAATCATGAGAAGAGTGTGACTCCATGGTAAATCAGTATTTAACTTGTCGTGTGTGTGTGAACCAAGAAGACTAGAACAAACTGATGTGACTCTACTCGTGGGAAATCACGTAGCACACAGCCCTCATTCATACATTATATCTTTTCAGTTCAGGCCTGTTCTATCCCTTCTCATGAAAAGGTGCTTGTTTTCTCTACCAGAGTCCTTGAAGTTTGTACCTATCTTACCAGTTTGACGATAGTGATTTCTTACGGTGTATTGTTAAGGGTATGAGGTAATGTTAATATTTTTTCCAAAATATTCTGAATGACCTTCGCCACGGTTACGGCTAAGACAAAGAGAAAGTGATATAATTGTGGTGAGAGGCAGGTTTGTGAGTGAAAGAAAAAAGGCAAAAGTCCACCCAATGAGATCATTGTTTTAGAACTGTATAAAAGCATGAGCCACGACTATGTACTCTGGATGTTTTGCAGACCGTCTCGGCTTTGTTGTTTGATTCAATAAAGTCTATTGATTTTTGGCATCCGGAACCCTTTGTCTTTGTAATTAATTATCTTATTCTAATTTTGCAGAAGTATTTGCCAAGACAAAATGTGTATAGTTATTTGTGATGTTCGTATATGTTTTTATATTCTTCTGATCCAATAGCGAGCCACATTCCTGTTGAAATTTGTTGCCATAGTGAACATTATATATAGTCCTGTCATGTTACAAAATGTCATTCTTAGTAGAAAGATCAGTGATGTGCACATACCAAATTTCACATGTTCATAGAGGACTAGAACATGCAAGTACAAAGAGAATATGACCATTCAAAAATAAAGATATTTAATGTGATATAACCAGCCCAGGCCAGTGGGCTGATTTTTTTTTTTACCCTTTCTTTTCACATTTCCAGCTGTTATGTTACAAATCCCACATTGAACTTATATATTCCAGACTGAGATTTGCCCTCTCTTTGGATATTTTTTTAATGTCAGGTCCTTTACAATCAAAGAAATATTTGGTACCTCCACACACACCCATTCCGAGTGACGTATTATGCAGTTTTTGCAATAAATGCCCACCATATGGAACTATCCATAACAGTGTGTGACGACGGTTGGACCTACAGGTCCTGTCCTCCAGAGGTGCTGATAATTTCTTTTGTCATGGTGGTGTGTACATTTTATATATGTCTAATATTTTCTGATGTATGAGACTCTGTGGCACTTTCTTAAACTTTCTTAAACCTTAGGTGCACCGTTCACTGTACGAATTGTTTTGTTATTTCTCATTAGCGGCCCTCACCTCTCTTTTTCCTCACTGGGTTGAGGTTCTCCCTTGGCGTCACCACCTTCACCCTTAGAAGCCAAAGCTATGTGTTCACTGCCTCTGTGTTGAGCATCTTAAATGCACATGGTTTGGTTTAGACATCCACATGCTGACCATATGGCGATGCAGATATGGCACATCTGGCTACCAGATTTGGGCTCTGATTCAGCTCACCATTAGTAAATTTCTCTGTTCCTGATAAGCTGTTTCACGAATGATGTGCACATCACAGCACCATAGATGGTGTATCACTGGGGTCTCAAAATCTTTTGACCTTTCTGAAGGAGGCAAGATCCCACCAAATTTCCAGTTTCCGGTTCTTTCACTACACTCGCAATGGTGGTACTTTACAGTCTGTGTCTGCAAAAGCTCCCAAAGATGAAAGCATGTTAGAACACTTCCAAGCTGAAAAAAGACTTCAAACTGTACTGTACTTCGTCATACATATACAACTACAAAGCTAAGAAAATACCTATTTTACATATAACTCATTTATAACTCAAAGTGTATATACAGTTCGGTCCGGAAGTATTTGGACAGTGACAGAGTTTTTGCGATTTTGCCTTTATACACAACCACAATGGATTTGAAATAAAACAATCAAAATGTGAGAAATTTAAAAGAAAATTAAAAAATTAAAACAGCTTGTGGACCATAATTTCATAAGATTCGAAAAAAAGAACTAGTTTCTAATATTAAACTGGGGGCAAAACAGAGCCGACAAAAATGTTTTAATGTTATTTAATTCTTCATTAGCAAGCTAATTCTGATTCTGTAACCATGTCTCTGTCCAAGATAACTATGCATCCAAAATTTTGTTTTGTTTTGTAAATAGTTTTGTACAATATATTGCTCGCCTACCCACACACACTTCACCTTTATTGGGTATTTTCTGTAGATTCATGACACAATCCCATTTCAGAAACTGTAAATTCAGTTACAGTCTTTAAGCCTATAAAATGTTGAAAACCTCAAGGTGGTGAATACTTATTGTACAAGGCACAATTATGGTAAAACCATAATTTGCCTTTTTTTTTTTCGGTCTGTTTTGTAGTTGATAAATGCCTATAAAGGAGAGTAATTATTAATATGTTATTTGTCTACTATACAGATGTTTTTGGTCCAGCCCACTTGACATTGGACTAAGTGTACTGTGGCCCGTTACCTAAAATGACACTTCTGTATTAAACTTTAAAGAATCACTCTTACAGCCTTAATATTAGCCTAATCATTTGGTATGTAGTTACTTGAATAATCATCCTGAGGATTTAGAAGTTTAATAAAGTCACAATTTTTGAAACTAATTTAATAAATCATCATACCTATGGACATATCTCTACTTCGCGCGAACAAACATCAAGCAACAGATCAAACGCAAACCTGGAAATCTAGCAGCATCTTTCACTACCTTACAATCACAGCTAAACCCACAGACGAAGCAGTGAAAATAAAATGGCTCTCTGTTTTCTGATAAACAGATGTCACAGATTAAGAAGAGGCTTTCTGATATTTATTTGGCTAACACTGTTGCCCTGCATACAGGTTGTTTAGGATGAGTTATTCCAGATTTGGTATAAAGCAAAATAAAATCCTCACAGTGGAAAAAAAAAAAAAAAGAACCAGAACCTAAAGACAAACAAAACAAGAAAAACGACATCATCGAAAATCTATAATATAATTTCCAGGACTGACCCAATTTTCTATAAAGAAAGATCTTTTTGGCTTGGATGCAACTACGGATTGTCTTTTAAATGGACCAGAAATGTGACACAGATGACTCAGTACCAAGACATGCTGTTGATCTGAAATATACGTTCTTAAGGCAAGAACCATAAAACACGATTAGGAGAAAAAAAAAAAAAAAAAAGACAAAATGTACATTTCACAAGAAAATATACAACTTGAATTTATAGGTCAAATAAATACAGTATGTATATATTTATATATATTTCTGATGGGTTAACCTCAAGTTCAACAGTTGAACCACAAAGTCTTAAAGCTCATTTATGCAAGACATTTTCCTCTGAATCAGGAAGGCATTCCACTTCCTCCGAATACAGGCTTGCTCGATGTGGAGTTAAAAAAAAAAAAAAAAAAGTCATTGCAAAATGACAACTAGACTCAAGGTGACTTGACAGTGATTCACTTAAACACGAAGAGAAGTCCACAGACTGTGAGAAAGTTCACTTACAGTAGGCGAATACATGGACTCGATACGAGATGAAATTTCAACATGCTTTAGTTTTTTTGGTCACTTGTTCTATAGTAGTATATTGAAAAACAGAGAATTGTTTAACATATAGATTATATATGTGGTGCTTAGTGTCTCCCTGAGATACATCTTGGAATTTGGTGCGATTAGGTTTAAAGATGTTGATTCTTTAAAACAGCTGAAAAAGAACACACAACTTCCTTAAAGGAACAGCTCAATGCTTTCAACTTAAACTCTTCTTACCACATCTGTAGTATAGGAATGATTACTACAGACAAGAATTGTGACACATTTCCCTGAAAAAAATTTCTTTAAATATGGACGTTTAAGGGGAGTTTTTAAGACTAATTTTTTGACATACAACCCATTCTTCCATGTCAAAAACATAAGTCTCAACTGTAAACCAATAAATTATTCGGATTTAGAGCTTAATTTACAAGTACATTTGACCAAAAAATGCTTCATATAATTGTTCCTTGACATTGCAACAACTGCCCTTCCATTATAAAGCCAGTTTTTCAAGTTAGTTTTTCCTTGCATCGAAATTCTTATCTGTGCTCATCACACATACACTACTACATGTGCAAAGGATAGAGATTAGTCTGAAAAACGCTGGAGTATTCCTTTAACTTGTGGTCTTACTTGACCTTTTATTTAATTAAGTGTAAATTTGATGTCAGCCAAAACAGACTTCAGCTGCTTTCCCCATGAACTACACTTTTCCACTGAAAACCAGAAAATAAATCATTTGGTTTCTACACAAACATTCTTCCTTTAAAAAACAAACAAACAAAAAAAAAAAAACAGTCTTTAAAATGCCCAGATGGATTATTAGCTCAAAAACTACTCAGTCCAGGTGTTCGATCATCCAGACTTAACTTCTCAGTGCAATCACGCAGTTTTTTTTCTCCCTCCAGTTCATGCCCTTCATTTTGGCAGCTTAAATTTGTATGACCGAAGAATATCAAAATGTTAATTATATGGGTGTGTGTGTCTGTAATTCGGACATCTGCCGGTTTCATTAATCAGGCTGGAAACAGTGTGTGTATATAAAGTAGTGTATTTGATGGTAGTCTCTAAGCATGCTGTTAGAAAGTTGTGCATGGGCATCAGATCTCGCTGTGTGTGCTGTGATTGGACTGGCGAGTAGACAGGCAGTTCTGCTCGTTTAGGAGTGATGTGTGTTCGTCTGGTGGCGTGTCCGTCATGGGGAGTGTGAGCGTGTTGTCGGATGGAGACTGAGACACTGCAGGCGTGCTGTTCTCCATGCGCATCTGCCCGCTGTCTGGAGACTGGGGGGAATTGTCCAACCTAGATGCCATCAGACCGTTCTGATACTGCGACCGAGTGATCTGAGAAAGAGAGAGAGAGATGTAAGAATGTAACATGAATATGTATCAGAATAAATGACTGATGTGATAGGAATAGGTATTCTTTACTAGTAATGTTTTATCCCATTTTATTTCTCTAAGGCCATTTGATCCTACTAACTTCAGTTGCTTTTAGTGATGCATGCACTTATTGAGTAATAAAACTCAATTTGAGTTTTATAATTTAGGTATGAAAGGATTAAATTAGGGTATATAGTTATGACAGAGGTTAGTATTACAATCATGAAGGTTGGAAGTAGCACCTTCACAAAGAAAACACATTTACACAAACAGTATACAAAATGTGGTTGATGTAAGGTGATAGTTTGACCTTAAAACTCTTCCACATTTTCCCCTGTAAAAGAGTCGGGGTTTGATTCTCTGGTCTAAAATCGAGAACCTGTGACGTCAGGGCCGGGGGTGGCATTATTCTGTTGTCATGACAACAACTTCAACAACTCAGGTTTTCTTCATGGCCAACATTAAAATAGGGACAGGGATAGTTTTACAGATTATCACTGAAGAAAGGTGTGTGAATCAGCTAAAATGAATCAAATGAAACAGCTAAAATGAATCAAATGAAATGAAACTGGTAAAAATGAATCAAATGAAATATAATTGTTAAAATGAATCAAATGAAATGAAACCACTAACATCAGGTATCTGTCACGGTATCTGTAGCTGTTGTCTATAAAATATGTCCCTATCATTGTGCATTGTATGTCCATATGTCAATGATACCATTGTGCACTGTATCATCATATATCAATCACTGTCTTCTGAATATACCTCATATCGCATCATATCAGATTCAGTGGTATTGTCAAATACTAAGTCACTAGAAATCAAAACTCTGGAGGCCTGAGATTTACAGCCTTGGTGAAATCGATTGTCAAAGCTGAAATAAAACTTGTAAAATGCTTCACAGCTGTTATAACTTTTACACTGTGCTCCTAAACCAGTGAAAAGCAGTTGGCTCTTGAAAATCTCCTGGTTTCCTGCAGCAGCCAAAACACATACTAGCACAGAGACCAACTCAGTGGAAAGTTACAAATTTGACTTTTGGATAAACCCAAAAAAAAAAAAAACACATCTGCGCATTCCCTCCAGCCAGATCTTGCTTATTTTTTACAGAGAAAAGTAAGCGATACGTATTTTAAAAAAAAACAAAAAAACAAGAGTGCAGACAGCTGTAATTACAACACAGATCAATGATATTACTGACAAGCATTACACAGAAGGTGATTCAGCTCAGACAGTGGGGCAGCGAACAACATATTTCGGGTAATTCTGAGCAACAATATTGCTCTGCAATTCCAGATAAATTTCCAGTGTGTGAAATGTGAGAGTATTTGATCCAAGAAATACAACTTCAGCAGAATGGATGGTCTCATTTTTTTTTATATGGACCTCATGTGGATTATGGGATAGTCTGCATCTGAAAACACATTCTTTAAGAATGTGGAAACTGAACCTTAGTCTATTTTTCATAGATTTTCTCCAGGTGAAAGGTATTCACTAGTTCACTAAGCTGTAATTTAATCACAGGAACATCCTTTTTGTCTCCATAATAAAAGATATATAACATCTTGCATGCTCTATGAAAGTATTTCTCTAATACTCCTAATTTAATGAAATGGGGTTTGGGTTCGGATATCAAGCATTTGTCTCTTTAAAAAAAAAAAAAACCCACAGAAATCCATGTAAAATGATGAGGAGACAGACACGATTTGAAAAGGAAAGGAATAAATTAATGTGAAGGATTTCCATGTAAAAAACAATCTGCTTTATCTGAACTGTACATTTTACTAGTTTTAACAGTACACAGCTTGCAGAAAGTTATTAGATTTAATCATAAAAAACATGATATTGTTAGACAAAAGACTGCTTTTTTATGTTAAATCATAGCAGGGGTCCTTCAATGCTATCACATTCAGCCAGAATCTTTTTTTCAAAACCAGAAATTTCTTCTATATTAAAATATTAAATTGCTTGTTGTGGTGTTCAAGGCTGGAAAAGTACTCGAGTTTTATTGAAGTTGAATACTTGTACTTTTAATTACATTCCCAAAAGAACTTACTGTTAACTTAGACCTTTAAAGTACTTGTTACAAAGGTCTCGTCTCTCATCCAGCCAGTGACTTTATGCTATATAACAATCGAATGGGCTCAGTTTAGCATCCAGTCATTACAGTTTAGCATCCAGTCATTACAGTTTAGCATCCAGTCATTACAGTTTAGCATCCAATCAAGTTTATGAGTTCATCCTAGAAACAACTCTCAAGAATCATGACAATTCATCGTCTGCGGTGACCTTCTCATGCTACATGAACACTTAGTTCATGTAGCTATAGTTAACACTATAGCTATCGTGTACATCTCATTGTAGATGAGTCCCCGGACTCCAGTGTGGAACGTGATGATGAACGCCTTGAGGATGAAAGACTCATATAAAATGAGACGTCTCCTTTCCCTCCCTACAAAGCATGAACTCTGTCTAAGCATGTTACAGTAAGTTCAGTTAATTTACTAAGATTAACTGGTTACATTTAACTAAAGCCTGTTTTCTTTGCTAATGCTAGGTTAGACTGGCGTAAAGTCCAGCAGCTAACACAAATTGGCTAGGCAGCCAGTCAGATTCTAGCTAATGCTAAATATTGGTAATTTATTTGATATTTTACTTCTGACTACTTTTTTAAACATACCTGAGTATTTAAAAGAAACAACTTTTTTTTTTGGTTTTCACTACATTTTTGGCTGGATACTTCCACTTTTAATTGGGAAAAAACTGTCAAGTTTTTGACACATCTACACTTTCACTTCAGTATAATTTCTCAGTATTTTTCCACACCCCAATTGTCAGACAACAGATAAAGGAGAATTTAGAAGTGTCTTTAGAAATGTCTTTAGAAAACCTTTAAAAGTGTGTAAAGATTTACCCTCAGTAAGTGATTTATATTCTAAGAATTTGCATATTCTACACAATTTTACCTAGTCACGGGTTTGTTTTTCTGATATGATTGTTATGCATATACCAGTGGTGGCTCGTCCATAGGAGCAGGCGGTGCAGTGCGCCACCACGTAAATCAGCCGTTTAATAAATGCTGATCTTCATAAAGCATTCATTCACAACTTCTTCCATGAATGTCAAATACATTCAAGTTGATATATTATTTACCTCTTTTGAGTGACAAATGATTTTTTTTTTTTTTTTTTTAAGAGTTACTTGACAGATATAAGCCAATGTTCCATTGATTTGCTTAGCTTTCTAGATATTGCGTAATCACGGGCTAAAACATGCTCACTGCTCACTTCTGAAGTTATTATTGCACTAGTGGTCAAAAACGGGAACTGCAACTAGCACTAACAGAAGTACTATTTCAGGGTTACTCAGAAATTCACTAAATAACAGACTATAGCAAAAATCATGCGTGATACTTAATTTTGTTCGTGGCTATGTCATTATTAATGTCATCCTGTCCCACCAAAATCTATGGTCCTGAGCTGCTGCTGGCATATTCAGTGATGATAAGAAATCGAATCACAATAGCTGCGTCCATTGTCACCTTGACGATCTGCAGGTCCGTCAGTGCACGCACGTTGAAGTCAGGAACGTACTGCGCAGAGGGGGAGCTGTTCAGCTGCGTGTTGCTGCCACTGATGGACTGAGACTCTGAGCGATCCGTGTAGTTAAGAGACGCTGAACGGTTTAGACCGCTGATGTGAGACGGTGAACGGAACTCTGAAACACACATGCACACAAAATGAAATACATAATATATACAATGAAATTCACATCTTTACTCATTTCATACACACACACACAAGATGTACACGTGTACTCGCTCATATAAAATGCACACCTCCATATAACAAGCTGAGAGCCATTACAGAGAGAGAGAGAGAGAGAGAGAGAGAGAGAGAGAGAGAATGGAAAGCAAACACATACAAAGACACTTGAAATCATAGAAAGGCAGAAATATCAGTTTAGGTTAATAAAATAAACACAAGGTACATAACAGTAAAAGGAAATAAAAGCCAAACTTGAACCAGCACTATAAACTAAAAAAATAATAATAATAATGAGCAGAAAAGGGTGTTCTTAGTGTTTAGAAGAGCTGCAGCTCAGGCCAAAGCTTTCAACACACCTGCATGCTGGGTAATGACAATTACAAGCCATTTTTAAGTTTGTCCCAGTGCACTGTCAAGGACAAAAGAAGTGTACATTAATGCTCCCCAAGGTTTTAGTAAAGTTGTGTGCAAATGTTTGCATAAGCCAAACTGAACCAAAACCGTTCTGCCGGCTTTATAAAAGTTTTGGAGATGCTGAATTTCTTCGTCTTTGCATGTGTATGTTGGTGAATGTCAGTCACCAGTACGTTACCAGGCATGTGCATACCACAGCTGATTTGCAAGTGGTGCAAATGACTCCATGAACGGGATAGTGTCTCTGTAACTCTTGGCTAGAAATGTCTCACAGACCAACAAGCTCTCCCCTATGCTGTGCTGTAAATACAGGAGGGTGTGTGTCATAGGAAGATGATGTAAATCCACAGCGCACTAGGGAGTTCACAGCACACTGCTGCTTGAGACATACCAGACCAGACCAGTCACGCTCAACCAATCAGTTGAGGTTTACATTAGTTAGCCTTCTTATCCGTAAATTTATGCACACTCAGGAGCATGAGTAGGATGTTTTTCTGAAATTACGGGATTTTCATGAATACCAAATTTCTTGTGTAAATGAGCCTATGACTGCTTTACGAATAAAACCGTTTGTATGTAGACTGATAAATGAGGTCCAATGTAAGTGTGTCATCAAAGGTACACTGATGGTGTGTTCTTTCATTCCTTTCATTTCAATTATTGCCATGGATCCAGAGCCAATCCTTGGAACACTAGGCACGAAACGGGAATACACCCTGGATGGGACACCAGTCCATCATAGGGCACCATGCACACACACATTCACACTTTAAGGCAATTTAGTGTAGCCACTTCACCTACTGGCATTTTTTTGGGAAGTGGGAGGAAACTGGAGAACCCAGAAGAACCCAGTGTTGTTATGGGGAGAACATGCGAGAGACCCTGGAGCTGTGAGACAGAAACTGGCAGACAGCCTTATCCAAGAGCAACTTACAGAAGTCAGAATGTAAGTAATCATTTACCTTAAATGAGTTTAGAAGCTATAATAGAGCACAGCTGGCATACTGTATTACGTTTGAGGCGAAGTTGCAACTTGTAATTCCCCGCCTACAACTGGTAAAAGCCACAGAAAATGCCCCCTCAACCTGAAACTCATCAACTTGGGGTAGTCTTCTCAACTACCAGATCCTTCCCCATTTACTAAGTAATATCAAACAACAGTGTAAAGCACCACTTCTCTACTTTTAAATGAGTTTACAGCAGTATTAGCTTTAGATCAGTGATACAAATACAGTACTTACAGTTAAATCTATAACAATGACCATACTAATTGCTGTTTTGAGAAGATCATCATGAACATTAGAGATATCACGAACATTAGCTGGCTAGCTTGTTGCTAACTCTACTTGCTGTTATTACTGCTTTGGTGCAATTTCAGTCAAATGTTGCATGAATGTTTGAAGTTCACTACAGTAGAACAGAACAGAACAGCCCCCTTCACTGGACCCCCTGCAATTCGCTTATCGCCCCAACCGCTCAACAGATGACGCCATCATCACCACCCTCCATCTGGCCCTCACCTACCTGGACAATAAAGACACATATGTTCGAATGCTGTTCATAGACTTCAGTTCAGCATTCAACACAATCATTCCTCAG
>CM075026.1:13991555-14016774 GCA_037576675.1 Pangasius sanitwongsei
AATGATTCTTTATGCTCTCTGAACCATTCTTTCACAATTTTAACCCTGATGAATCTTGGCAGTGTCGTCCTGGAATACGGCCATGATGCGTCTTTCTCCATGGTTATTAAAGAACTAAAAAGCTACACACTTCATCTTTTAAGATTGAAAGAACTGCTGCCAAACATATAACATGCTAGAAACATTATAATCACTCTAATCATGATCCATTCATAGACTCTTATGTATTTGCCTATTAAAATCTAAAGAGTGACTTTTTTTTTTGACTTTTTATTGTTCTAAATTCAATCTCAGCAAAACCAAATACATCAGGGTACATGTTGTATATTGTGAAAACATTAAGTAACATGATATAATTTTGCAATTTTGACCTGAGTTACTGACATAAATGTTGAAAATTAGGCTTGTGGTCCGACACAGCTCTTTCCTTTTTTTTTTTGACCGAAAGAGAATAAAGGATGAAGATTTTGACCTAAAAAATTTAAATAGGCCTACGAAGAAGTGTCAAATCTAACACTTTAGAAATAATTCTAATGGTGATGATAATTAGAATGTTTTTTCCTGCACCAGTCAATGCTCAGATGCATTCAAGCACTGAGAAGCATCAACATTGAAAATATCGGCCATTGGACATTACACAGCTGATATGTAAAAGGATTACATAGAAATTGTACTGTTATTTTTACTATTCACTGTACATTACTGTGGAATCACCTAAAAATCCACTCTCCAGATGAGCTTTCATCATTGCCACTGCCAGCCAGCAGTTCCTGACTGCACAGCTGATAATCTCACACCTTACTCTTCTTGAAATGATGAAAATGCTCATTTTCCTGTCTTTTTTGAGGTTATAGGTGGTGGATGATGAAATCATTTGAAATAGTAAATCACAAGCAGAGAAAAATTAACATTAACATGTGCAAAATTAAATTAATGCACATGTTAATGTTAAGGCACAGATGTTATTTTGATCCCCAAATTTCCTGAAACTTCACTCTTTCATCATACACAAGAACAAATACAACTTGCTTTTAGTCATCACTGATTGGATACACATACACATACACCCACTTACAATGCTTAAGTCTCTAACCTTTGGTTGCATTATGTGCATTTTTGTAGTATCACAAAACATTAAAATGACACCAAAATTGGTCAGGCTAGCTTACTGATATGAAGTCTTAGCACTGAAGTGCACTAGACTGCAAATATTTTGTGATTATGACTTTGCAAGTGGGAATCAGGACAATCTGATGAGCATGTAAAGGCAGCATTAAATGATGGCTAAAGATAGATAGATTAGTGGATAGAAGAGAAAGATGGGTGGATGGAGAAGGACAGAAACAGGCCTGTGGCTAAAAACAGTTTGTGTGTGTGTGTGTGTGTGTGTGTGTGTGTGTGTGTGTGTGTGTGTGTGTGAGAGAGTGTGTGTGTGTGTGTGTGTGTGTTTATTTGATTCAATGAGAAGGGAGCTTTAGCTGGGAATGTGAGAACTGCAGCATCATCATAGCACAATTAATCCTTACTAAGACAACACTATCTGCTCTCTCTCTCTCTCTCTCTCTCTCTCTCTCTGTGTCTCTCTCTCTCTCTCTCTCTCTCTCTCTCTCTCTCTCTGCAGAGACAGAAACAGAATAAGCGCTGGCCCAGTGTTTCAGAGCAGAGGCATTCTGTATAATATAACGCTCCCTACCCGTGGCCTGTTTATTAAACATAAATCATCTTTCTATTACATTGACAGGAATAAGCAGATTGACTCCACCTTGGGAACGCCCTCCTGCCAGAGTTTGCAGAGTTCTTGCACTGCACTTCCTCTGGCATGTGTCACTTCTAATGTGTAATGTATTTAATCCTCAGTTTTATGTGTGAGAATCATTTATCAGAAAGATGATCTTGCTCAGAGTCAGTAGGACATTCTAGGAAAAAGAGGAGCAACACTGATGAGTGAGAAGGTATTGTGAAAACTTTCGTCTCACTTTTTCCACATATTGGCACACATTACATGCAGCACTAAAGACCAAAGACCATTCCTGTCAATAATAATAAGTACACAGAGCAATACAAGACCAAGACCAAGACCAATAATGAGGCCACTTTTACCACAGGCCTTGGTTCCAAAGGTATCTCTCCACAGACATTTCAGGATATCATTTAGTGAAGCGGGAGGTACGGTGATGCACTGGATAGTCACCACCTCACAGCCCCAGGGTTTAATCCTGAGCTCGGGTTACTGTCTGTGTGGAGTTGCGCCTGTTCTCCCAGTGTCTGACTGTGTTTCATTCGGGTTCTCTGGTTTCCTCCCACCTCACGAAAACATGCTGGGAGGTGGATTGGCTATGCTAAATTGCTCCTAGTGAAATGGTGTATGAAAGTGTGTGTGTGCATGGTGCCCTGTAATGGACTGGCATCCCATCAAAGATGTACTGTATGTTCCTGCCTCATGCCTACTCATGCTTCGGATCCACCGCAACTCTAACCAGGATAAAGCACGCAGTGAAGATGAACGAATCAATTAAATGAACAGTTTTAAGCATCAAACCAAACCATCCACAGGGTTCTTGCCCTTTCCTCATGAAAAATGCAGAGCTCTCTAAGACTCTCAATTCTATTTTCTTACATTTTTAAAAGCTTTTTTAACTTTCTATTTTTCCCCTCAATTTTTAAAAGCATGACAACAACTGTATCATGAAAAAGGTTTAGCACCTTAGTTCTCGTGTCTTTGACAGCTTTCTTGACAGCTTTCTTTCTAAACCTTCACAAGAAACCTGACAGCTATGGGATCAAACATGACCTTATATTATATTTTTTTAAAAACCTTGGGGGGAAAAAAAAGGCACAGGTAGAAGACAAGGTGATTGATGGTTTGTCTTTTCTGTTGGTTTGATGGCACATTTATAAGCTACACATTATATAAATCAATAATTACAATCATAATTATACAGTATATACAATTGCACATATTGAACATATAGTTCTGTAGAATCTTGTATACAATACATTTTAGTGACAGCAGCGAGGTTATAACTCAGATAAATATTACTGTACTAGAAAACAAAACATTTACAATAAAAATAACTGCTCTAAAATCAAAGCTTTCCAAAAAAAAAATATAATGACTAAATCAAGATAGTGCAGCAATTTCATTAATTTAATTATAACATGAAATTAAGTGTAAAATAAAAATCAACTACATCTAACGTGCAGTGAGATAGAGTCAAATACTTGTGATTATAGGGGTTATAGGTGTATTATAGAGTAATTTGTTTCCAAATGCACTGAGGAGAAAGTGGAATTAAAATGTAAAATGTATGTAAAATCATTTGTGTAATTATGCTGGTAAAGGATTAGCGTACAAAGACAAATGTAACCCTTTTGACCTCTCTCTCTCTCACACACCTCACCAAAGGTCGAACACTATGCTAAAAGCTCTCAGAAAATAGTCACGTATAGACTTTGACATTCTAACTGTATGAATAATACAGTGTGTGTGTGTGTGTGTGTGTGTGTGGCGGAGTGTCACCTCGAGCCAGGAGTGTTCCTGAAAATAACTGCATGTCAACTGCCCATCATTCATACAAACAGGAAACCAAGCTGGCACTAGTGACACACGGGGACAACCTGAATGCGTGTGTGTTTGGGAATCATTCTTAGCCTTTATATGAGCACCATATTACTGCCATAAAAGTATTAATGAGGCGATTATCCTATTAGGGCAAGATGCAGAGTGTTAGTCAGTCTCTCATCATCTCTCTGAATGCCAGTAAAGGTCACTACAGCAGCTTATTAAAACTCCTAAGAAGCACCGCTGTGAACTGCTGCTGCTAGGCTCCTCAGCCCTGCATTCATCCTCCTCCTGATCCATCTTTCATCTTTCAAAATGAAATCATTCATTTCTCCTCAAACCTGTTCATTTTGCCCCTTTTTCACGCCGCCACCTCAACTCTCCTTGCCCTTCACTCTAGCCTAAATATACACCTAAAAATGACTAACAGGAAAATGATTACCCAGATATGCATCCTGGCATAGGAGATTACAGTCTTGTCCGTTTTCTGTGCTTTATTTATGCTCGTTCACTCATTCAGTGTGTCAGAGGAAGAGGACAGAGGAAGTATTAAACCCTGCATAGCCAAAAATAGAAGCTGCTTGGATCACTTTTCTCCTGCTGTGACAAGGTTCATTTTATGAAGAGGTGCATAGATCTGGTACACTTCGTCATAAGTTTAAAAGAAAGCAAGGGAAGATGAGAGAGAGAGCTGCAGTTTGATGACTTGTGAAGAGAAACGACTGCAGCGTGGCCTTCAGTCACACACCATCAACACGCCTCCAAAACAAAAGCATTAATCTTTCATAAAGGTCACACTCTCTCAGCTCTCGGTGAGAAAACAGCCAGCAAGGAAACTAATTGTGCTTCTTAAACTCCCTTGACAAAATAGAGTCAATTAGAACAGGGATACAAAACAGGAATTATACTCATTAAAATAATAACCACATACTGTCTATAGAAAACAACTTAAATAAGCCTTACGTGCATCACCCAACATGCCCATTAACTCTGTCTGTAATAACATACACACTTACTCAGGAAGGGAAATGATCAACAGAGAGGGAGTCAAGAAGAACGTTTGGACCGTTACAGCGTAAATATGTCACTTAGTGCAAAGATCACTTCACACGCCGAAGAGCGGCCGGATCCTACACACACACACACACACACACACACACACACACACACACATACACATCTTCATTCATTTCTTAACTCTGGTTCAGATTTTAACTAATGCGGTAGTGGTGGGATTTCAGTGCTTCTTTGTGGGCCGCCTGGGTTTGGAATGTTTACATGTAAACAACCCTGCCCCCCTCCTCCAGAGTCTAAATGGATCACTCCATCTGTGAGGCCTGTAATTTTCTGCCAAGAGCAGACCACTATGACCACTTCTGGGGGATGGGGCATGGGGGCTAATGAGTATTTATAGTATTGACACAACAAAGCTGTGGTTTAATGTGTGTGTGTGTGTGTGTGTGACAGAGATTTACTTTAAAGCTAATGATACAAAGGGCACATAAACATATAAATACACAGCAAAGACCTATATTGCTTCTTCAAGAGGCCACTTTTAAAACATATATAAATTTAGAGTATGGATATGACTTGATATTTTCATTACATAAATACTTACACTTAAGATTCTATTAGTCTGCAAACTGGAATAGTTCTCAACCCTACATGACCCATGCAAATGTTGAATATCCTAGATTTGCATACCACAACCTGATTGGCTCTTATATTTTATGACACAAAACACAGCCAATAGTACACTAATTCTAATTAGATTTCCAGCTTGTCTAATAGTCATCTATCGTTTGCTCATTTAAATTAACGCCACCAAAAATTCCACACTGTATAAACATTTTATAAAATGTTGGGCACTGATTGATGGCTCCGAGCGCCACTCATTCCTCTGACTGCATAAGTGGGATCACTTAGAAAGGAGCCGTGCCTATAGGCAATGTCAGCATGGCTCGACAGCGGACCCAGCTAAACCACAGCTGTTCTGTGCCTAGCGGGGTTCATTTAATAGAGGAAATGCCCAACTGTCCTCTGCCCATGTAGTCTGGCACTCAGGAAGTGAGGGCAAATGCTCCCTACAGATCACACAGACTCCTAATGGCTACACCATCTGACCCTCCCTGCCTATGCACATTAATCATTTTGCCTGCAGTTCATTTAAATGCATTTAACTTTAATAACCTGTGCCGAAGGGATGCCACAATGTGTACAGTTCACCTAATTACAAATTCCACTTGCATACACTGCAGTTCTACAAAAGAACCTATCACACAAAGCGGCGACTGTACTATAGATTTCTGTATCATTCCTTACATCTTAAACTAAGTAAAGGAGTGGAAAATCATTGAGGGTCTCAATTATTGTAGCAAAAAAATTGAAGCTCACATGGTCCATCTGCTAGCTCCATCTGCTGATTAAGAGAGATCACAGTGTGTTTCCTTCTGACTGCTGAGCCAAAGTGTAACATTAACCCATCTATCTGCTTACTGAATCCTACTGCTTACAGTCCTGTTCTGAAAGCTCTTCGTGTCCGTCAGCTTTTAGCTGATGTGAAGTATACTGACAGTTTGAACTACCAATTGTAATGCTTCGTAAGTCACGACTAAATAACTAACGTTTGTCTCCAACGTTTGACTCCAATCCGATTAGAGCTTCCTATAAACTACTGCAGGCCTAAGATCAGCAATTTAAAGCATTCTGAACAGCCTTATAAAGGTGGTCCACCCAAATGAATGTGTTTCGAAAACACTTAAAGATATAGTCAGTCAACCTGGCAGTTAGCTGTAGCTACTTGTTTTGAAACTCAACACTCAAAACACATCCAGTGGCTCTCTTTAGCGTTCGAAACACATGCACACTCGCTTAGTGGGCTATAACTAAATAACAGAGTAAGAATGGTAACTTTCTAAACTGGCACGGAATTAGAGACACCTCATTGTTCTGATTGGTTGGATGTTGGTGATCCACACCACTCTTTTTTTTTTTCACCTATCTATGATTCCCGGCATGCCACAGAAACCAGATTTCCGCCTCTGAGCAGATTTCACTGACAGCTGCTGCTACGTGAGGAGAATGTTACAAGAAAAGTGTCTGACTCAGAAACTGCTAACCTCATCTTTAATACAGTCCCTGCCAGAAGCTCAGACCTGTTCATAGAAATTCACCTAGTCAACAGTGAGGATTGAGTAAATTAGTAAATAAGGGTCAGAATACCTGCAGTATGAGGACGAAGTAGTCGACAGCTTTGCCACGCTGGTAGACATAATGATGAGGTGATCGTTTGTCATTCTCGTTGAATTTGATCTCCTGAATAACATCGGGGTGCTTTAAGATCCTCAACAGGACCTTCTCGGAGATCTGAGATTGGCTGAATAAATTCACTTCTGGAAAGACATGGTGGAAGTGACAGAGAGAGTGTTAGGGTAAAAGTAAATTAAGCTTAGCTGAAATCCATTATAACAGAACCCATTTCAATCCAAGCAGGTAGCTACAGTTAAGTGTTTTGCTCAAGTGCACAGCAGGGATTATAACTCACAACCGTCAGGTCGCTAGCACAGATCTTAACCGCTTCCCCACAGATAAAACACGTACGTTATATGTCAAGCTTAATGTCATGTGCATTCATGCTTTATGTGAAGGATCTTTTTTTTTTTTTTTTTTTTTACCTGCTCCTCACTAAATCAGGATGGTGACCTCACACTTTTAACCCCTCTCCTGACCAAAAAAAAAAACCGGTCTCTTACCCACTCTGCCTCCCACTTGCCTGCGCTCATTCGCTTTTCTCAGCACCATGACTCCATCTAATAGGGTGATTGTTACCAACAGCAACCCACTAACCATCTGAACCTCAGCAGGATGTCGCTGCATGGGAGGATCTCATAAGGGATGACCACAAATACCACAGCTCTGCTGAGTTCAAGCGCCTCCTGGAAACTATTTTCTGAGTTGCTGTGGCCGTAATAACAAGTTCAGGGTGTTTATTTGTGCTTGAGGTCAGGTATTAGGTCTGTAATTTTAGCCTTTACAGTAGTGACTTTGCAGAAATGTACAACATGCAAATGAGTAAATAAATCATGGCGTTGATGTAATTACAGCAAAAAAAAAAAAGAAAAAAAAGAAATCTTTGTCACACAAACACAGCAGGTTTGTTATTTTTTAAAATATACTGAAACACAATGCAATTTGTAGTTAAATCTAAGCAACATTATTGTCCACATTATGCCATCCTACTTCCCCACACACTATTACTCAGATTAGAATCTGAGTTTAATTTAATGTTTCCTGAATAAAGGAAAAAACTAAAGTAATGCAACCCTGTTATTTTTGTCCATTTGTTTGCCTGCAATTATTAGATGGATGTTAAGTGGTTACCTGTGGCAAGGAATCGGTGGGCAGCCAATAGTAGCTGAGGAGAGATTTTAACTTTAGATTCGCTTTCGTGCTTGAAGGCGGAGAAGTCACGCTTGTTTTTATTGGGCGCCACCTTTTTTCTGGTCCGATTGTCAGCTAGAATGACGTGTAGAGAAACACTTGTGTAAATGATTACCACACATATACAGTGAGTAAACAGTCATCAGGAAAATATAAATGAAAAGGAGGAACTGTATGTTCATCGTGACTAAGCGGATAAAGATGTGTGTCATATGTGTTGCAAGTGGCCTTACAAGTAGAACAGGCTGTGTGTCTGTGAGAACAATATGACGGACTTAATTTTTTTTTCTCATGATGGTTACTTACTGTAAAGGTCAGACTCATCCAGGATCTCTGATTTGATGATCTCTTCAATGACATCCTCCAAAGTCACCAATCCCAGCACCTCATAGAAAGGATCGCCTTCACCTTCATTATTCACCTTCTGGACGATGGCCAAGTGGGACTTACCTGGATAAAAAACAGTTACACACTTTAAGATGAGAGCAGATTAAGAAACGCATTCAGCCTGCTCAGATTCTGGTGAAAGTCCCAGGTGTGTATGTTGGTTCAACTTAAAGGAGGGGTTTGTAATGTTTTGAGCTCTCTGGTTTCTGTGAGCTGAATTGAAATCGCTATGAAAACTTCGACAAGCCTTCCTGTTCCCACCCAAACGACCGCACCGCCTCTGCTGCAACTACATGCCCTCCATGGGTTGCCTTTTAAAATAAAGACACAGGACTAAGCAGCTCTGCTTCAACTGGAGACAATTTACGGGCCAGAAAACATAAACTGAAGCCTAAAACAAGGTTTTAAATTGCGTGGCAATGGTGCAAGTGACAGATTGTTCTATGGCAGCTATTAAAAGATTAATCCAAAATCTGAAACCATCCACGCTCTGATCAATTAAAGAACATCATCTGTTGCTTACTCATCTAGTGAACTAATGAGCACAAGATTTAAAGAGTTGGTGGCCACTTTGAAGCCAAAGGTGCCAATACTGAGATAATAGAAAAAGGTTTATGTTAAAACTATATCAAAATACAACCAAAACAAAAAAACAAAAGGGTGCTCATACAAAAAGTGTACTACTTAAGTTCTATAAGATAATTATGTTATAGAAGTACATGCAGCAAATAGTAAATATATAGTTTGGGATTTGGCCTGACATGAAAACATAGCAGAATTTCTGTGGATCACAGATAAGAACTGCGAAATTAAGCTAAGCATCAGCGACAAGAAAATATTACTGTGATAAAGAAATAAAAACAAATCTGAAACATTATACTGTATCATAATAAAACTGAAAAAAGAGGTCATAATGCCCGGTAGAAAAGCTGTTATCTGGATACTTCTAGCTCCACCCATATATCTCTAGAAAAGGAACCAAATTCAGCACAGGTACTTGGATACAATATTGCTGACTTGGCAGTGAAAATGATGGATCATGCATTTGCTACAGTATCGTGACACAATAAAAGCGCTGTAATTCATTTGGCAACTGATGCTGCTGCAGTAGGCTACAATAACAGGTAATAAAGCAGTGTGTGGTCTGCTGGTAACAATTATGAGCAAGCATCTCAAATTTCCTGTTTTTCTGTCTTTTGACACGTTCATTAAATTGTGTTATTAAAGTCATTAATCAGACCACTTTGATCACTTTAATAAACCGTCAGCACCTGAAAAAGCAGCCCCCCAGAAATGCTCAATCAAACTGAATATGCATGGGTTCAGCTTATTAGGAATAAGTGAGTCCTGTTGTAACACAAAGACACACACAGAGACCTCAGACACCATCCAAATACACCATCGGCGAGGAAGAGAGCTTATACAGGATCAGGCTTCAGCCACATCTGTGTTGACTGAGCTCACAAAAACAGATTCTTCACAAGACCAGACAAGGCTGGTTTTGTCAGTTCAGGTCTCAAATTGCACACTTATGTCCTACTTCTGAGGAGTTGAGTATACAAAAGTGTCTAAAGTGCTTATACTGAGAAATATCAAGCAGGAAAAGGACAGTAAAATAGATTGGGATGATGGGACTATAGACTACACTATATGGCCAAAGGTTTGTGGACACCTGACCATAACACCCGTATCTGGTTCTTCCCCAAACTGTTGCCACAAATTTGGAAGCACACAATTGTGTAGAATGTCTTTGTATGCTATAAAAGTACAATTTCCCTTCACTGGAACTAAGGGGTCCAAACATGTTCCAGCATGACAATACCCCTGTGCACAAAGCGAGCTCCATGAAGACATGGATTGCTAAGGTTGATATGGAAGAACTCGAGTGTCCTGCACAGAGCCCTGACCTCATCCCCACTGAACACCTTTGGGATGAACTGGAACGCTGACTGCACCCCAGACCTCCTCACCCACTCAACATCAGTGCCTGACCTCACTAATGCTCTTGTGGCTGAATGAACACAAATCCACACAGCCACGCTCCAAAATCTAGTGGAAAGACTTCCCAGAAGAGTGGAGCTTATTATACCAGCAAAGGAGGACTAAATCTGGAATGGGATGTATAAAAAAAAAAAGGCACGTATAGGTATATTGCTAAGGTGTCCACAAACTTTTGGCTATATAGTCTATATTTCCTGGTTAACCAGAATGGAAATGTCAGGGCTCATAGGAGATAACCAAGAGAACCATCATGGCTACCAATGATGGCACCCTTTGTTGCTGTTTCAAAACAGTAACTACTAACGAGCAGTGGAATAAAATGAAAATCAATACAAAAACCACTCACATCACTAATACGTAAGAGAAGAAAACTAGGAAGAACCTTTTAACTTTAAAGAAAGAAGCAAAAGAAGTCAAAACTCTTCGCTGTGAAGAACATACAGCCAGAAATAACAGTTACTATACCAGGATATAACTGAATATGAATACGTTATTCGGAAATGAACAGATAACATGTTCTAAACAGATACGAATCCAGATGCAAACAGAATTTTCTTTTTTTTTGTAGTAAGCTTGGCAGAAAGGATCACAGGGCATCTAGAGGTGTGCATCAGACCTGTGAGAACAGAACGCAACTGAAAAAAAATCATGCAAGTCAGAGATTTTTTAAAATTCATTCGGAAGTGAGCAGTGAGAGACAAATCAGGACGAGCAAACAAAGACCATGTTTATTAACAAGAATGAACAGTGTTCGTTCATTCATCTTTAGTAACTGGCTCCTAGGAAAAGCCGGAATTTAGAGAGCATGCTGACAGTGCCGGCTTTTTCTACCTCTGGGGTTTTTTTTCCCCCCACAGTTTTTCTTCCAGAACAATAGTAGTATGGTTCATTACAAAGCGAGTAGAACTCAATGCCAATGGCCACCACCACCATGTCTAGTCTTTCTTGGTATGTATTTGCATGCCAGAAATACCTTTCAAATATACTTCAACCAGGAAGTAACCTATTGAAGAAAAACAATTTCAGACATTTGAACTTGCTGTGACCTTGACCCTGTTTGGATCAATTCCAAAATCTAATCGGTACGTTTTCTGGTTATTATGATAATTCTATATGCATTCTACAAATATTCAACCAGTCATTTTTGAGATATAGCGCTAACAATTATCTCAAATTTCAGACAGACACATGGTAGACCGATGGCTAATCAAAAAAAAAAAAAAAAAAAAAATGGGCCTTGAGTTCCTGGACATAAAGTGTAACTACGTAAGTAAGTAAGTAAGTAAGTAATTAAGAAAGTATGACTAACAGGAGGGAAGCTACTGATGGGAAACGATTTCAGACATTTGACCTTGCTGCGACCTTGATCCTGCTTGCATCGAGTCCAAAATTTAATCAGTTCATCTGCTGTTTACAATAATAATTCTATACAAATCCTACAAACCTTCTACTACTTGTTCTCATGATAACAATAATCTGAACACACAGTGCCTCCACTGCTGAGTAAAAGAATCCCCTTCCAGTTGAAGTTCACTCTCATTTCAATCCAAATACGAATAGAGATATGGATATTTGGAGCACTAAACATATACAGCTAGTGTTATTGCGTTACACCTCTAATTTACTGAATCCTGTCTAGCAAAGGCCACTCCCCTAAATGTGCAGCAAAAGGAACAGGACTGGATCACCATGTTAATCTAAATAAGAAACTTAAAGTGATTCACGAGACAGAACCTGTTATCATCCTTCATTGCACTTATGCAACGATTAGCTCATGCTGTTACAAGCTTGCAGGTTAATGTTTACTATGATGAGCCAACACTTTGACTATTCTAGGTTCCTTAGGTCACTCCCAACTTTATGAAATATAGAAACTGAATTGACATCTTGCAGTTGTGTTGGAGGATCTGAGCTAGGATTGAGCATATCACACGCAAATGTTATCACATCATGAACAATAGGCATGTTTCCACCACAGGAACCTTTTCAGGAACCCAGGAAGTTTTTTAGTTTTTTAAGTTTTTTTTTAACTTTTTTCTAAAGACTGAGAACTCCTGGAGTTTGCTATACTGAACATTGCTGATCAGAAGAGTTAGGAAAGTTCCAGAAAAATCAATTTAGGTTTTTAACATGGAAGTGAATTTTTTGATCATTGCTGACTTTAAACTAAAGAAATGCTCTGTTATTAACATATTTTATTTAAAAAAAAAAAAAAAAGTTGGGGGATGTCCATAGAGTCAAGGACCGCAATGTTAGCTCATTCAGGGGGCGGAGCTTATTCATCTCTCTCTGTCTAAACACATCTTTATGCTAGTCTAGGTTTTTTTTTTATTTATTTATTTATTTTAAAAACCTTTATTTAACCAGAGTAGTCAAAGAGCTGGCAGTAGCGGAAGGTTTACCAGTTGGCTAAAGTCTTTCAGTTTTATTTATTTATTATTTATTTATTTTATTTTATTTTTTTTTATTTTGATGGGTAGAGGTATACCAGAAATATACTTCAGCATCAAGTGTTGAGTAAACACAAGTTGAACATCAACCCAACTTCATCACTAAACAACAAAAATTAAGAAATTGAGCTTCACTCTTTATTTATTGTTATTATTGTTTTCTTTATTGTTATTGCCTATCTTTTCAAATCATACCTGAAATTCATTCATTCGGGTTCACACTGGCCGGGACGTCGCTGAGCCTGAAGCGTCAGTCAGGTGCTTTCTCACTTTGACTAAGTGAATATATCATGCGAATCGTCCGTACTGGACAATTAATTCAATTCAATTTTATTTTATAGCGCTTTTAACAATGGACACTGTCACAAAGCAGCTTTACAGAAATATATAAATTCAGGATAAAAATGTTTAATTTCTTAGATTTTTTAGAAACATGCATTAGCATTGTACACAGTCAAATAAAGTTTATTGGCCTAACAAAAGAAGATTAGTTTGTGCGAAGCAGTGTTTATTAAAGTAGCGCCAGTTAGAGAGCTTCAACATGCTTTTAACATTTAACTTGTTTTCAGAGCTCCACTGTTTAACATTTAAACACATGCAGAGTGAATTCAAAGCTGCGAGAGAGACGCCACAACCTGTGTTAAAGAACAGCCGAAGACTTTCGGCCATTAAGTTTCGTCAGGCACGCAAACACAACTGCTTTATAAAATTCTCTGAGCTCTATATAAATAAACATCTCTACGTGGGTTCTACTGGCAAAGAAATAACGTGAACCCCTCAGCAGTAATTACGGCAGGTAGATCAGCGGCTGGTGACACAGACAAGTCTATAAGGTTTCAACAGGCTACACAATGCCAGGCTAGTGTAGGGTTGGGAGTGTTTCCAATTTGCAAATTCATAAAAGTTCAGCTGCTTTGAGGTTTGGGTGACTAAAATGTTTCTTAATAGTGTCTGTGGTGAAGAGGGCTTACGCTGTAGTAGTGGCAGCAGCAATAGGCCTACTTAATGCCACGTTACAAAAAGATAAAGTAACGTCATGAGCGCATTGCTGTGGGCTCAGGCTGACTTTCAGCCGCTGTATAACTCATTCCAAAGCCATTACTTCATCTACACACACTCACTCTTTTGTAAATCGGATGAGTCAGCCGTTTAGGAGCAATTGATGTGAAGACATGGGTATGCTCATGTGCGAATACACATACACACACACGCACGCACGCACGTTTCAAGCAAGTACTCACTGACTCAGAGTACCCTCTGAAGCAATGCTTGTCTTTCTTTCTACATCCTTCCCTGCAGCAGAGCAGGAAAGCTTCCCTTGTATTAGAGCATGCACACTTCCCTTCTATCGGAGCATGCACCCTTTCTCTGCACTACAGCATGCACACAGTGTCCATACTGGAGCACGCACACTTTCCCTGTCACAGAGCATGCACACTTTCCCTGTACTAAAGAATAACCAGATCTTCAGAACTGGAATATGTACATTTCGCTCATGTAAGTACCAGCACGCAAACTTGACCTGTACCAGGGGTCATGTTTTTTCCCTGCGATGGAGCATGCACAATTTTCCGGCATGACAGCATGCACACTGTCACTTACTGGAACGGGAAGTGCAAATGCTCTGAAGGAGGGAAGAGTGCATACTCCAGGGTAGAAGATGCTGACGCCGGTACTTGGAAATGAGCAAGCTCTGGTACAGAGGAAGTGTGCACGCACTGGTACAGGAGAAGTATGCATGCTTCAGGGATCTAAATTGTGCATGCTCCGGTACAAAAGAAGTGTCCCTTCTGTTCCACAGGACAAGCAAGCAAGATATTTTACAGTGGAAAAGTGCGCACGCTGTAGACTGGAAGAGCATGTATGTCGTAGCCTGGAAGAGTGTGCATGCTGTAGAATGGAAACGTGAACATGCTCGAGGATAGGGGAAGTATATATAAGCTCTTTTACACACTTCTCCTGCAATAGAGCTTGCACACTTCCCCTGCCACAGTGCACAGTAAGCCCACTCTTCATAATGAACCTGAAAATTTTACCATCGGCCTTATTATAGCTGGAGAACCCCAATCACACTAACCACTGCGTATTCAGTGCTTCCTTCCCGGCTACATCGCACGCTAAAATCTAATTTCTTACACAAGCATACACAAAGAACGACTGTAAGCTCAAACATTACATAACTTAATATTTTCAAAGGCAGATTGCCTTTATGAAGTGTACAGGACACGTCCTCTATATGTATAAGAGAGAAGAGGAATCATCAACATCCTCTTCAGCACTTTGGCACGTACACAGACAGTTGACTATTTATCAGGATTAGATGGGTTATCTCACTGAAGCAGATAAAACAAACAAACAAAATATGCAGCACAAAACCGTGCTGTAAAAACAGAGTTAATGTTTTGTAAAAGCCTGTTCACACTCGCTAAAAGGCAGTGAAAAGGTCAAACTGGCTGATCCAGTTAGCTGACGTTTAATAAATGACTGCGTTTTAGGGTCAGTCAACGAAAGAAGCAATTTCTTAAAGGCAAACACACACTTCTGTATATATTTAAACAACGTGCGGGGGAAAAACGATCAATTTTTTTAGATGAGTCACGATTCGCACAATCATGAGCTGACCCATAGACATCAGCTGATAGAAAGCGTCGCGGAAAAAAAAAAAAGTCACCAGGATCAAACATTTCTGTTGAAAAATGGATGTTATGGAAATAGGTTGAGCTTGGTGATTTTCATAATGAATGAAAATCAGACCATGTTTTGAAAGCAGCACATGGTCATACTGCAAAAATCATAGTGCAGGATAGGGAAATGATAAATCAAAAGATTCCAATCCAAACATAATGGTTCGTTAATAAAAAAAAAAAAAAAAAAAAAAAAATTCGTCTAAACTTGTAAAGGGTTCAGTAAATTCACCAGTCTACTCATATTACTTTCCACTGATCATTAAATGACGTTTCATTTAAAGGTCACGTATTATAATTTAATATCGGAAAATGTGGCCATATTTCCATTGAACAAGAGCCTCCATAATTCAGTTCTTGTACAACATGTATGTAAAAACAGCAAAATATATTGAGTTTCGTACAAAATACGAAGGATCCTATGTCTTGACGAGTCATGTGGCTAGCCGTGCGGAGAAATTATAACAAATATAGTATACATTATAGGGTGCCTCACAGCTCCCCGGTTCGATCCTGAGCTCGGGTTACTCTGTGTGTCGAGTTTCTCATGTTCTCCCCGTGTCCGTGTGGGTTTCCGCCGGGTTCTCCGGTGTCATCCTACCTCCCAAAGACACGCCAATAAGGTGTGAATGCATGTGTGCACGGTGCCCTGTAATGGACTCCTGCCTCAACCCCGGTGTTCCGGGACAGGCTTCGGATCCACTGTGACCAGAACTACGTACTGACAAATTACTTACCCCTCCTCACAGAAATAAAATACAGTCAGGATAAGCTTGTCCTTGAAAATGAGCAGCACATTTGGTCACAGATTTGATCAGCCAGAAGAAAACCCCACTCATTCTAGGAAATACTGTAACTGCTAAATGAGCTTCTCTAGATTAATGTGCTTGTCAGAACCATTGCAGAAATGATCATTCATCCCAGATGTCTAAATTGGCAAATAATTACCTCACACTGTATAAAAAGGGGCTTCCAACATCGTAAAACACGTCACCCGCCCAGGATGCCACTTCTTTAATCGCCTCGCATCATTCAGGAGATACAGGCAAGATCCACCAAGCTCAGGAATCTTTCACCTTTATAAACAATGCACTCAACAACGCTCCATAATGACACTTGTATGATACTGTAGCCGTAGGCCACGATTATGTGCAATAACCAACATTTAACATGTATGCACACTTTATACACACACTTCCTACAGATCCTACAGCCTTTTTGCCATTCATATTCAAGCAAGGTGTTTGGTAGCAATGTGCAATAACAATTTTGCGACTTACTATGACCACAATGCAATCTGCAAGTTGTGCAACACCATGACTTGTGGATATGTGAGAGTTACGTGTGTGAAAATCCTCACACAGCAGGCTCTAGACTTTACACAGAATGGTGCAAAAAATCAAAAACATCCAGTGAGCGGCAGTTCTGCGGGTGGAAACGCCTTATTGTTGAGAGAGGACAGAAGAGAATGGCCAGACTGGCTCAAGCTGACAGGAAGTCAGATTAACTTAAATAACCACTCTTTACAACCGTGGTGAGCTAAAAAGCATTTCAGAACACACTACATGGCAAACCTTGGGGCAGATGAGGTGTAACAGCAGAAGACTAAATTGGTTACCACTCCCGTCAGCGAAGAACAGGAATCTGGACGGAAGACTGGGAAAAAGACCAGGCGATGTTTTTCTTTGACAGAAAATAAAAAACAGGCCTGCGTCACACAGCGAACTAGTGAGATTGCACCCCAACTTTTTTTAAGCACTTTACCTTTAAACACTGTCAGATGATATTAAAAGGTAACAAAAACACAAGGCATTACAAGGTACCAGGCAGGATCAAGAACTGCGTTAATGTTATACCCGATGTAGTGAGCAAACAATAATTACGAAATAATTTAGGATTCTTTTTTTTCAAATTGGGATTTTACATTGATCATGGTTTGTGCAAGAAATGGAAATCTGAGGTACATATCAACAAGAGAAAATATTACTGTGGTAAATAAATAAAAATAAACCTAGCATATAAGCAAGTGAACCGGTAAATTCTATGATATTGCCTCCTCAGGATAATTCTGCAGTGACCAAGTTTAACCAATCAATGAGCTTATTTCAACCTCCACCAGCTTTAGTAGTAAGGACTAATTGTTGGATCATGGATTTGTTACTGTATCATGCCGTATTGCACTGTCTGGTAGATAAATGCTATAAGAGAAAAATACGCCTATTATACTATCATTTAAAATCTTATATAAATAAACTGCTAATCTTAGAGAAAAGAAGCCTGAATTTTTCATGACAAAAAAAAATCTTCAATTCTTAGAGATATTAATACAGTCATTGAGCTATATTTGTTTGTGTACATTGGTTCATCCAACCCTTATGTATGCATTTGACACAGTTCAAGGATTAACAACACGCCACAAATCACATGTGTGTCTCCTGACAGCGTGCTGACAAGTGACACATTGTGTGTGTGTGTGTGTGTGTGTGTGTGTGTGTGTAAGGATGCTACACGAGATCTGCCAGGGTAAAGAGAGGACAGGCAGAGGTCATGCAAAATTTGTCCAGCACTTATTTGTTAGACAGGTGTAATCTTTCAGCTTTTCGCCGTCTCTCTAAGTCTGTCCTCTTACACAGTTTGTACACGATCAAGCTCGCTCTCACTGCACAGTCAGCACAGGAAAGCTGAAAGAGGAAGAGCGTGTTTGAGAAAACACTGCTATCAGACAGACACTCGGACCCACACACACACACACACACACACACACAGAGAAAGAGAGAGAGATACATTTCACACTAACACGGTTCTACATCAGAAGCAGATGGACACAAGAACCTCACCATATTATAACACTACAAAAACAAAACTACGTCACCCATTAGAACATACAAACAAAGTAAAATGAAGTGCTATCTGGTCCTAAATCAACAGTACACTTGTAGATGACTACCTGAGCACAGTGACTGAGCACCAACACAGAACCACAATGACGAAGTACAGACTCAGCGCGCACACACCGGCCATCGAGACGGGCCGCTATAAGAAATCATGGCTCCTTAAAGAGCAGAGCTCAGTGTAACGGCAATACAGTGGAGACAGAGCTGCACCTTCTAACAGAGTGTAACAAATTCAAAAACTTACATGAAATATATTTTAAAAAAATTTCAAATCACACACCGCCAGTTCTCCCTTCTGCCCAACACCCACAAACTGCCCATTCTGCTAGGAGAAATGAAGGAGAGCTGCATTTAGCAGGACAGAACATATCCGTCTGCCACAACCTGAGGGACAGTGAGTAACCCACCCAAACACACACACAGCCCTGTTTGTCTTGTTATAGATTTATTTTTTCTTTTTTAAGATTGCCAATATTTGTATTAATGTTTGATTTCTATTCTCAATGTTATAACTAATTAGCTTGTTGTTAATAACAGTACTTCTCTTTCCTGTAATGCTTTGGCAATAGTGTACATGGTCATGCCAATAAAGCTTGCTGAATTGAATTGATTGGAGGAGGAGGAGGAGGAGAGAGAGAGAGAGAGAGAGAGAGAGAGAGAGAGAGAGAGAGAGGGAGGAGAGAGAAAGAGAGAGAGAGAGACACACTGATCCTATTACACACTGAGAGGCTTATGACATGACGGGCCTAAACATGGAGCAAAAGGAATCCACTTAGCAGAGTTGAAACAACAAATGTCTGTCCTGGATCACAACTGTTGGCCAATTTTGTGGCAGTTATAATGAAATGAAGATTCAACTCTGTCTGCTCAGATGACAAATGGACAATGGGATGAGATGATGATGAGGTGAAAAGAGGAGAAAGCTCAAAAATGTAATAATGAATCATTTTGTAATAACAGGCAGATAAGGTCCAGACATGAAACTCTGGTTTTGTAAACACTGTATTTCAAGAATGTTCTTCCTGTCTAACTCTAAGACACACCTTGCGAAGACACACACACACACACACACACACACACATTCAGAAAGGGGTAAAGTATCACTCTTATCTTGTCATTAGACTTGACGAGTAAGAATAAAATGAACGCATGCTCTATTACACGTGTTATGGCTGGGACAGTGACTCGCCCATTCCTGGGTGTGGAAAAGACACTGTCAGGTAAAACAGGTCGAAGTTTAAAGGACACCAAATGAAGACGCACTAAACAACAGAGTCGTCTTAAAAGTATAGTGCCTGCAAGAAATGAGTAATAACCCATAATGGATCTGATCTAGCTTGAGATTTCTCCCTCGCCACACCGAGATCTTAATCAGCACGTGCTAAAGACACTATAACTGACCCGGAAACAGCAGCACGATGCTTTCTGAATTCGTTCCATGGTGGAAGGTCACTTCCACATGCACTACTTAAGACGAGATCAGTCAGATCCCTGGAAAAGGTGATTAAAAGTAAAAGCTGCACCTTCCTCAGCCAAACAACAGCTAAAGGCATTTGTCACATGACGGCTGCTATAAGTGTTTGGCAACAACGTTTGCGAATGCTTCAATTTCGCTTGTCACTGCACATTACTTGGCCAATGGCCAAGCAGGAAAAGGCGAGCTCTTACATAAGAGAAGCAGAGCGAGACACAGACAGAAATGAGAAAACTGTCAATACAGCAATTTGAGCCAAATGGACATGCTGTCCTATAAAACAAAACACAAGATGCCATGACACTAAGGTTGCAGTTACGACAACATTCTTGAGGTAATTATTAAAAATATTCGAACAGTCCAAGTTTTCCTAGGACCGTGAGTTTCAGTCTAAAGAGGCTTCGCAAACAACCGTTCCAGTCCAAGCACAGTCAGAAGGACCTGACACGAGCGAGTGTACTGTCGCCTAGGAGCATAACAACAAGAACATTCAGCTCAGCCCCCGCAAAGCTCCTGCAGCATTTCTGCCTCTTCCCGTTCTACTTCTGTCAGTAGCGTGACTGTCTTTTTTAGTAAAATTTATATTACGACACATTTATTCGTTTGCCAATTATTTTTATCCAAAGAGACTTACAAGTCAGGCAGAATCCAATTCAAGCATAAGAGCTGTTACAGGAGCTGATGGCGATACAAGTGCGGAAAAAATGTAAAACGTTTCCACCAAGATTCAAAACTTTGCTTCACTAAAAAGGGTGTGAATTCTTCAACTCTATCTATCTATCTATATATATATATATATGTGTGTGTGTGTGTGTGTGTGTGTGTCATCTTTAACAACAGACATGGTCTCAAAGTAGACCTCATTGTAAGGGCCCAAAAAATCTCAGATAACCCTGAGTTTGAGAACCTGCGGCTTGCCGAAACACACTACAAAGTGTGCCACACACACACACCCACACACACACCAACCATAACAGGAAAAAAAAAAAAATTCTCCACTGCTCTATCAGCACCTGTTGTCTCTGGTGTTTCACAACTTGGTCTGTCTTTATTTCTGATGTAGAAAAGGGTTCCATTACATTTAAGCCGCTTTCTAATAATCACTATACAGGGGCGGACAAATCATTTTTTAGCATTTTCATTTTCAAATTTATTAGCTAGCCAACCAGGTAACGTACCCAGTGCCATGCTTTGGCTTAATTTGGTTTAACTGACTAGAATAAAACATGGTAGCTAACATAATGTAACAAGGTACGGAGAGCTAGTTTGCTAATTAAATGCATTAATGCACTAAAATGAATGTTTCCATATTTATTTCTAAATGTTTATCATCCAGGAAAAAATTGGCTGTAGTTAATGGTAGTTAAAGTAAAAATTGTTCTACCGACAGCCACATCTTGTCTCGACTGACAGCATCGTGCATTAACTTTAAACATACATACCACATGAAAAGTCATTATACAATACAAAATCCCTGAGACGGAAACCCAAAACAAGTCACTTACAGCCTGCTCTGATTGTAAGACTGCGGTATTAAGCATGTGCTAATAGAAACACAATAGAACAGTTTTCAGGATTCACTATTCAGTGATGTGAGTAACATAATAAGTTTCACTTGCATGTAACAACTTTTAATCTCGAGTGCAGTTCCTGGGATGTCCAGGTCTCTGGGGGAACCAGGTGAGAATATTTACTGAAGCGTGAAGGTGAATACTGAACCTTAGCTTGAAACATACGATCTTTAAACTAAGACTATAAAACAGAACAGAACAGGGTTCTTTGTAATATATTGGGATATACTGCAAAAATATCACGCAACATACACTCACCGGCCGCTCTAATAGGAACACCTGTACACCTGCTCATTCATGCAATTCTCCAATCAGCCAATCATGTGGCAGCACCTCAATGCATAAAATCATGCAGATACAGGTCAAGGGCTTCAGTTAATATTCAAATATCAGAATGGGGGGAAAAAAAAGTGTGATCTCTGTGACTTTAAGCACGGCATGTTGCCACAGGTGCCTGGTTTGAGTATTTCAGAAACGGCTGATCCTGAGACTTTCACACACAACAGTCTCTAGAGTTTACACAGAATGGTGCGAAAACAAAAACCATCCAGCGAGTAGCAGTTCTGCGCACAGAACCCCGCTGTCGATGAGAGAGGGTCAGACGAGACCAGCCAGACTGGTTTGAGCTGATAGGGAGGCTATGGTAACTCAAAATGACCATTCTTTACAAACGTGGTGAGAGGAAAAGCATCTCAGAATGCACACAACATCAAACCGAAACCCTGAGGTGGACAGATGGACCATATCGGGTTCCACTCCTGTCACTCAAGAGCAGCGATCTGAGGCTACAGGGGGCATAGGCTCGCCCAAACTGGACAACTGGAGACTGGAAAAGAGAACAGGCGATGTTTTTCCAATATTCAGCTATCCATATAATTGGCTGGTTGGATAACAGCATGTGTACATGTGTTCATAATAATGTGTTCATAGTAAGTGTATGTGTTATGTACAAGTTAGTCCAAAGGTTACTGACTGTAAACCTGAAGCCTTAGATAAATGGAAGAGATCTCTTTCTTTACTGAGCCATGCACGACTGTGCAGGAAAAAAAAAACAAAAAGGAAAAAAGAGACCGTTTATAGCAATATATGACGTACAGAGTTTGGGGGATGTTGTGGAACAGGGACTATAATTACAGAGAAGTGGGGGTAATAAGACTTACAGTAACTATTAAGTGAGACAGTAGGTTGAGTGAGGATGTGTGTGTTTGTGTGTTTTAGAAGCATGGAGGTGAATAAGCAATAAATAAAAACGGTAAAAAATTGTTTCAACATCTGAAGGCTTCCATTTCATAGCAAACTCCTGCAGAAAAAAGTGGTACTATTGGAAGGTATTACTGAATGTTTTACGGCTTGCTCACGTGAGTTTAGAGAAGTGTGTTGTGAGGAGAAAAGAGGAATATAAAGGATCACATATCTGTGATTTTTCCCAAGCACACCCTGAAAAGCATGACTGAGTCTAAATAGTGTACAAAATGAGCAAACGCAACCTGGACAACAGGAACAAACCTTTCTTAAATTCCTCCAGCATGGAATCCAGCTTGGTGTCGTGGAACACAAAGTGGACGGGGTGGTTATAAAACTTGGTGATGGTCTTCAGAGTCGTGCAGTCGTCTGGATCCACAAAGGCCAAGTCTTTCACAAACAGGATGTCCACGATATTAGTGCGCTCCTCCTCGTACACAGGGATGCGTGTGTAACCGCTCTCCATGATCTCCGACATGGTGTTGAAGTCCAACACGGCATCACTGTGAATCATGAAACAGTTCGAAAGCGGCGTCATGACATCCTCGACCGTTTTGGTCCTGAGCTCCAGAGCACCCTGGATCATATTCAGCTCCTCTTTGACCAGATCGTTATACGGCTCAGTGACCTTCAACATCTCTACGAGCTTCTCCCGGTTGTACACGGTGCCGATCTCCTGACCTAAAACGCAGTCCAGGAGTTTGCTGATGGGATAGGAGAGCGGGAAGGTGACCAGCATGAAGAATTTGGTGAGCAGGATGGTGTTGGCACCGACCGCCAGGCCATGGCGTGAACACAAAGCTTGAGGAACAATCTCACCAAATATGACAATGCCAATAGTGGAAGCGATTACAGCTCCAAAGCCTGAACCTATGAGATCGTCCAGAAGGATGGTGAGAGTTGTGTTGACCAACACGTTCCCAAGAAGGAGCGAGCACAACAGGTAGTTACCTTCCCTTCGGATGGGCTCGATCTTCCGTGCATACTTTTTCTCCTTGTCCGTGCCACAGCTCTGGACGATGCGCAGCTCCATGGGATCCAGAGCCATCAGACCCAGGTTGAGACCGCTGAACATGCCAGACAGCACCAGAAGGCAGCAGATCAGGATCACCTGAAGCCACAGGGGAAGCAGGGACTTCTTCTCCTCCACCACACGTATCCTGCCATCACTGTCTCCCAGCAGGTACCACCTGGCGTCCTGGTCGTTCCTGATGCACACCGCGTAATCCCTCTGCGCCTCACTTTTCCTCAACAGCTTGATCTTTACTTTCAGGACCCCCGAGCTCCCATGACTGCTGATGCTCCCGGTTTCTTTTACAACGATGTCTTTGGTGAAATGAGAGCAAGTCCTGTTAAATCTCTCACTGCTCTGAGAGTCATCGCTGTCGTCCCCGACTTCCATGAACCTCACCTGCGACAAGGTGTCATTGCTGATGTGCAAGCCGTACAACCTGAGCGCGATGATGCTCTCCTCCGTCACCTGGATGATCCCGTCCTCGGTGGTCGTCGCGGGCTTTTCGCTTCTCTCCAAGCGCATGCCGAGGATGCGGCTCTCGCTTCCGGCCTCGGCCGCCGTTTCCGCCGCGCTCACGCACACTCCGGGCCACAGCAACAGAATAAAAGTCAGCGTAATCCCCTTTCCTCCGTACCATCCTGTCGCCATGTTTGTTATGCGCTCTCTCTGAGAGCTCACGCTTGACGTCACCTACTCATTTCGCCACTCCCGCCCCCTGATTAACATAAAACCAATCAGCATTTGTAACGTCACCTGGTAGAACAGGACGAGCCTCCCTTCGGCTTGCGTTTTTTAAGGTGGACTGGATAGTTGAGCTGCTTTTAAGGTAGACTGGAAGATTATATTTAATTTAGATTATATGTCCCAGTTTGCAGGTCATTAAAATACCTTATTGCATTCCTTACATGTTTATATTTCTCGGCATAAAGCATTTGCTACGTGTTTGGGTGTTTATTCATTCCTTTATTTAACACAACATGCTGTATGAATTGCCTGAAAGCTCTCGGTTTATCATAATAGTGGCTCCCTCTTGTGTTCGGCAGTGAGGTAACTCTGTATAGTGAAAATCTTCATGTAGTTGGAGTGAATATCCACCAGAGGGCGCCAACTGCTCATTCATTTCTCTTGTACTTTCCTTGACACTAGAAAGTACTTTGAGCTGCTTTTTAAATGTATGAAAACGGGTATCTATCTATCTATCTATCTACCCATTGTTATTTGTATTGTCTTGGGCAACTTGGCACAAAACTATTCCTTTGGGATCAATAAAGTTTTTGTCATCTTTTTTAAAATCTTATTTTATATCATATTATCTGTTTTTATTTTCTTCTTCTTCTTCATTATTATTATTATTATTATTATTATTATAGATAGATAGATAGATAGATAGATAGATAGATAGATAGATAGATATTAGATATTTTACCAAATATTTATGTATAGTCTCAAGTAAGTTGGCACAAAAATCTCTAATAATTTTTCTTCTTCTTTTTTATACA
>CM075026.1:14018837-14032787 GCA_037576675.1 Pangasius sanitwongsei
CAGTAAGAACCCACACAGAGTACATATTTCTTGATACAAAACCTAGCTGTTCTAATATATATATATATATATATATATATATATATATATATATATATATATATATATATATATATATATATTAATGGTCGCAGATACAATTTGTGCACTTTTTTAAGGAAATCAGCTGGTAAATTTTACTGAATATCTTGGACAATCTGCCACAGTTCTTCTGGAGACTTTCACACTTTCACTGTCTCACTTGTGTTTTATTTTTGCATGCAAAACCCAGCAGCCTTCCTTACATTTTTGTCTGAAAAGTGGTCTCGTACATAATACGTTGCTTTCTTTGCTGACATACAAACGTTTTTTGGGTAACATTTAATTTTTTTGTAGAAATAGTAATGTTTGGACATCTAAAATGTGTTTCTATTGACTCAATAATGCAGAAGTCCTAAAATAAACATCTATAATAAAATTTGTACTGTTTGTACTAGTGTGCCTAAGACTTTTGCATAGTACTGTATCATCCATTATGCTTATACTATCCATAAGTAATACCACTAAGTGCTTGTGTTTCCTTACATATATTCGTTTAAGTCTTAAGTTAACGGGCTCTTGGTAAAGTGCCAAAGCAAAGAATCTGTTTCAGCGAAACCTCCTCTGAAGCACAGCTGTACAGAAACTTCCTCAGGCCAGAAAACCATGACCTAAAACACCAAACTGACATGATCTAGATACTGTTGGAAAAGGTAAATATTGATGGAATTTTAATACTATGTCTTGTGCAGGTATTCACTTAAACTGGGTTCCAATGAAGTGATGTCAAGTCTTCAACAACGATCGCATTCTTCTCTTCCCACAAGCAGCATTTTTACAGAACCAGTAATTAGTTTCAAAACTTTTTTCCGGAAAATACTGTGCATGAGACAGGCCATTTCAAGTACTGTTTTCCTCTGCTGGACAGTCTCTAAAGAGGCAGGTAGAGAATCACACCCTATTAACCATTCTGGACATCCTGTCCCGGCGTCCTGCTCGTCTCAGGCTGTGATTGGCTGTCGTTGCTGGGCAAGAGGACTTCCACAGAGAAGCTGACTTTTTTGGACTGGAAGATGCTGTAAGTGTTGTCAAATCGTAGCACGTCTGGCGAAAAAATTAAAATTGGTAAATATACATTGAATTCCATTACATTCACAGCGGAATTAACCGTTTGAATTCTAGACTGACTTTATCATTTGCTACACATTCAGTTTTTCCCTTGATTAACACCAAAGCGCACTCAATGTTAATAACCACAAATGTATAGTATTTTTTTTCTGCACAAACACAACTATAAAGCTGATTTAATTATATAAGTTGTGTAGTCACATGCAGCATAAAATGAACGAAAAAAAAATTAACAAAACCTAAATGTCAATACAAATGTAAATATTTTTATCTGAAGAATTAAAAAAAAAATTAACACTGTTATATAGTACTGAATTAATTGTAATATTGTAATATTAATTAAGCAGCTGACTCCAAAAACAGACTTCACACTTACAGGACAAAGCATATTTCTTCGTGTCAGTTCTCACTGGTATTGACAGCACATTTGTCAATCCTTGGTTACTAGCACTTATTATTATTTGTGTTTAGCTCATGTTTCAGTTTGCTTACAACTGTATTAAACAATTAAAAGTGCGTCACCCAGCATCCCTAATTTCGACATAACCTTTCCATTTGCTGCTACAAACTGTGAGCGAGAAATAATCAGTATATAAAATTACATGTGCCTTGTTTCTGATGTCAATCCCAGACTGGACATCCTCTACATCTTACAAACACAAATAGGGGAAGAGAAAGTTTGCAGTCTGCAATTTCAATATCTGCTTATTTCTACAAGGTCCAAGTGAGGTAAAAAAATTAATATAAAATCGCACAGTGAAAAAGCCTTTGTTATCCTCTCTTATTGTGCACTTACACACTCCAGGCTCAGTGCAGGTGAGAGATCCGTCCTCAGGTACGAGGTGTGCGTTGTAGCGCTGGCTAGCCATGACCTCCTGCATCTGGCCTGCCTTCATCCATTCACCCCGTTTCTTCTTCATGAAGACCCCAAAGCCTACATCCCCACCCTCACAGGAGAACTGCCACCTAAGGACAGAGACAGAGCAGAGAGGGGGGATATAAAAAAAATGAATACGTTGAAAACAACACTTTAGGAACAACTGTACCCCTGCTCATTCATGTACTTTTCCAATTGGCCAATCATGTGGAAGCACAGCAATGCAGAAAACCATGCAGAAACAGGACAATCGCTGCAGGGATTTTCACGCACAACAGTCTCTACAGTTTTCCCAGAATGATGCAAAAAATAAAAAACATCCAGTGAGAAACAGTTCTGAGGGCATAAATGCCTTGTTGATGAGGGAAATCAGAGGAGAATGCTGGTTTGTGCTTCCAGGAAGGCTACGCTAACTCAAATAAGCACTCTTTACAACTGTGGTGAGCAAAAAAAGTTTCTCAGAACACACAACACATCGAACCTTGAGGCAGATGGGCTACAACAGCAGAAGACCACATCAGGTTCCAATCCTGTGAGCCAAGATCAGGAATCTGAGGCTACTGTGGGCACAGACTGACTGAAACTGGATGGTTGAAGATTGGAAAAATATGGCCTGGTCTTATTCAGATCTTTAAAAAAATTATTGGGTTAGGGAAAATGCTAGAATACAGCAGACATTTGTTTGTTTATGAAAACAACATGGAAATACTGCTTTCTCTGATATGTCTTTAAAAAATAGATATTGTAGCACATTTCATCATGGAATAATGATTTACATCAGATTTCGACATCATTATCTACACCAGTATAGCTCAACATTAATGGTTTTAACTATTTGAGTGTCATCAGACACCATTACATTGGTCCACTTTCATACTCCTAGATCATAGAAAGTGTTGCGTGTTACCTAAGCACACAGCCTGGAGCGAGGATCTCATACTCGAGCTGATGGGAGGAGCCGCGGCTGATAGACACACACTGGTCATACTGCAGCTTAATAAAATCCCGTGCGTAGTAGGACTCGGGCACCAGGCCACCCTGATTAATCTGTGCAGAGACAAACTAGTCATGGTTCAGCTCAGGCAAGAGATTAAATTAATAAAAGATAAAATGAAGGATAGAAGAATGAAACTTACACAGATGACAGGATGGTTAGTGCTAAAACTGGCTGGTGTGATTAATATGATGTTTACAGTAGTATGGGCACAAATACGTAGACATTAATAGAAAATATATTTTACAAGAGATTTAATGCCTTCTGTTTTTAAGTAGCAGAATACGGACACCTGCTAAATTTAAACTTAGGCTTTGCGCTTTTTACAATTTAAACACTGACCAGTAATTCAGCTATAAAAGGTAAAGAAATACGGTGAGAAAAGTAGTCAGAGATACAATTAGACCTCCAGTAGGTCCTTTTTACCCTGTTGTCCTCTCATGTCTCCTAAAATCTCCCAGTACCACCAGTGTGGAGGTATTCTACTCTGAGATATTTCAAGTAAATCTTTTACTATTATTCTTTTGCTGTCCTTTATCTTTACATTAATGTGTTTAAATATATTTACATTTCACTAGAGTTGGATGGTTGGAAGAGATAAGAATGTTTCAGAAAAATGAAACTAACATTTTAAAGTAGACACTTGAACATGGACATTAATGATGCAATATTTTACTAAACCATCTTGTGTTTAGGTTACACAACAATATGTACCTTGTTATCATGTTATTCACATAATTAGTGCATAAACAACTATTTTTAATCATGTACTGCCATTATACATGGTTTTGCATGTATGTTTGTGTGCACACACGCAGCAATTTATCAACACTGAATATGAAAGTAAATAATACTTCTGTCTGCCTTTTATACTGTAAAAACAGCAATGTGAAGATATTTATTAGTCCTATTAACTTAAATATACTGTATACAACCTAATCTAAATAATAAAGAAAATAAACTAATTACTATGTTATACAACAAAATACAATTTTGTGTTTGTTGACTAACTACTGACATACATAAGCAAATGACTGTGGTATGTAATTAACTGTGATTAGATAAAATAATTGCCACCAGTTAAAGTAGTACAATAAATCATTGTGATTAGGCAATTAATATAGGCGATTAATGTAATATTTACATCTTCACATCCATAGAAAATGCGAAATGAGCAGTATGAACTTTCACTTATTTTATCTGATGATGATTCTTTTAATAATTAATAAATCGATAGAGTTGACAATTTCACTTAGACTAGAAACTAAACTAGAAACTCCCCAACCTGCATGCACCCGCCCCCTTTTACTTGGCATGGGCTACATTTGCATACAGTTACCTTATAGGCTCTTATATTTAATGACTTATATTAATGCCAGTATGTCATATTCTATACTAGCTCAGATTTTCAGGCAAAACCTTTAGCGCTCTGTTTCTTAAAACCGCTGCAATGACAATTTTGACATTCTGACCAGTCAGCACACTGAAATTAAATTCCCTGAAAGGAATTCATAATAAAAAATACTTTTTCCAAAGTGTACAGTTGACTTTAATAATATAAAATGAAATCAAGGAAAACATTAGAAAGCAGTGTAGTTAAAGCGAATGAAAAAAGGTATTTAGAGTGTTGCTGACAAAAGAGGTCAATCAGTCAACAGTGAATTCGCATATTGTCTACAGATGCCTAACACAGCTCTGGTTAGTGTGTGCTTACCATAAGATATACAGTACACACTGGCTGGTCTGGTGGTTTGACAAAATTTTTTTTCCATTTTTCAATTCCATGAAAGGCAAACACACAAAATACACTAAACCTATGTACACAGAATTTTTTTTTTTACTTTGTCAATATAAAGTTTCAACACGTTATGTAGGACACCAATGAAAAAACAGCCGTATTTCTAAAAAAAAAATGAAGAAGAAGAAGAAGAAGAATCAAAATTTGGATCACATCTGAGAGATCACAGTTCCATGTAAATGCGTAACCCCAAAAAGATAAAATGGAATCCAGTGGGGCTTCATGAGGACCTCTCCTCCAGTCCTGCAGAGGGCAGCATCTTTACTTATGTATCTATGAGCAGACAACATATCAGGACAGATCAGATAATAAACAGGCCATTAACGGCATGATGGTATTTTTCCTACGGGTAATGCAGGATGGCTAATAAGCTGCACTACTTGCCTACAGCAGAAAAGCTTTAAAAATCACACAGTCTGGGAACTCACTCAACACACATGATAAGATCACACAACTAATTTGTAGGGATTATACTAATCAAGAATGATTTTATTGGATTTCATACAAGTGAAGCCATAATAGTCCTCAAATGAACCCTGCTCATGTCTGTAATCTTTGCAATTTTTCATATTTGCATTGGCTCATACTTATGAATAACTACACATCTGCAATTGTGAGATCTTGCTGAGTCAGCACCAAGCACAAACACAACATGGGTGATTTAATTCACAAAAGCTGGATAAGCCTTTAGGCTGGATTATGTGAAAGCCTCATGTGCCTCCATGAGACAAATAAGCAACACGTTTAAGACACGTTCAAGACAAGTGCGCATGATCAATGTATTTATACATATAGTGAGTAATGCGATTCGACAAGAATCCCAAGAATCCTAAAACCCTTCAGAATTCCATTTCTAAATAGTGCGTACTATTAGAAAAATCCTTCTTAAAATGTATTTATTTTTCCGTTATCTAGAAAGTACAAATATTTAATGCGACCAGAAAACAGAGACAGACCACGTATATGGAAATGAGAGTGGCACTGAAGAAAAAATCCACCCTAAAAGACTTCAATATTATAATGCCATCCAAGATTTCATAATTAGCTTCTTAGTTAACTTTTTGGTCTGAACATGCTTCATCAACATATTGGTCTATTTTCACTTTGTTTAGTGGTTTCCAACATTACCCACAATGCCTTTCAATTAGTAGTGATAGTGGTGCCCTTGCTTCAATTTTCACCACCTCCTCTGTACATGCTTCTTAAACAAAATGGGTTCTAAAGCTTTAGCGTCTATGCTAATACCACTGTGTTCCATCAAAGCCATCATGCTAGTCGTCCCGTGAATCACTATTCGGCCGAGCCGAGTTGGTTGCTGGCTATGCCCGCTAATTCAAACCCCACTGCATTGTATATCTGTGTAATCTTGTTAGATGCCAAACGTCACTAAAAATCACTTTTTTGTCTTTAAAAGTTAACAGCAAAACCACAAATATTTTAATATAAACAGATTTGTTATAGGATTGACTTAATGCTATAGATGGGAATATGGCTATGGCTTTGAGTCCATATATGGAAGTCTTCACATAGAAGGCAAGAAGTCACTGTATACATACTATACAGAATGTATTTTCACAAATTCTGTTAGCCAGCAAGCTAAACATAAGATAATTTCTCCAACTTTTTGAGAGGCAGATTCACCAATGTTTATAATCTTCACTGCAAATGTTAGCCAGCTAACTAACATGAGCTAACCTGACAGGATTTCTAAAAAGGTTTTAAAGTCATGTTCACAAATGTTCATAACCTTTACCGATATACCAGGCAGCTAGCAAACATGACCTAACCTGACAGGATTTCTCAGGAGATTCACAAGGCATATTCATAAATGTTCATAATGTCACTGGTAAAGCTAGTCAGCTAGCTAACACTGGGTAAACTGACAGGATTTCCAAGTTCATCTCATGTTCATTATCTTCATAGCTAAATAACAGCTAACCTTACATTTTTAAGTCATATTCATAAATGTTTATAATATTAAATTAATACTGGCCAGCTAATAGAGGCTAACTGACCAGATTTCTGAGAAATTTTAAAAGCATATTCATGAACTACATTTTCATTTTCTAACTCCAGTCTGATAGCTAACATGACATAACATGACAGGGCATATTGAAAACATCTATGTATTTATAAAACTACATCCACTCCGAAACACTTGTACAGTGGGCTTTTTCTATATATGGGAAGAAATCTGCCCCACTCAAAGACATGCCTATCTGTACCACGTTATCAGAAAATGTTGATGTCAAACACAATGGCGCATTAATATCTGTCATAGAGTGGGGGGAGTGGCAAGTACACTGTATATGCTCCAGCTTTCACTCTGATAAAACTGATAAACTGATAACTGACAAAATGCTGAATCAGTATAATGCAAGCCAAAATGTGCAATAAAACAATTAGGGCTCGTTCCTTACAGCATTACAATGCCTTAAATAGCACTATGTCTTTATCTAAATGCTTAATTTAGATTTAAAATGCAATAATTTAATTGCACTCCAATAATTCAGACAAAAAATCTAGCAAACTCCAATGAAAGGGGATGACAGCCGCTTATGTCATTACCATTGCTGTCATGCCATTTCAGAGAATGTATACATTTTCTCCTCTGGACAATGCTGCTCTCTGGCATTGAGTTTCCAGGCCTACAGACTAATGCTAAAGCCCGTGATGACTAATGCTATAGTAAAGGCTTGACACTGCAGAATTGTCTTGCACTGAGTAAGCAGAAAAAATTGTATTACCTGAATAGAGGACAGTTGCAGGTCATTTATTTTTTACTAAAACAACCCATTTATGAATCAGAACACAAACATGATCCCTCAACCTGGGATTATCAGATACTTATATCAATATTTGACCTGATATTGACCCCAAACACTACGTTGTTAGAGAATTGGATTTGAATTATTTTCTGACCTGATCCACTGATTTGATTTATACTATGAGCATGTCTGACATTGATCTGACATGACCCAGGTCATGCAAATAAACACAGGACACACTGCCTGGCATAAAACCAGTTTTCCACTTTTTTGCCCAGTAGGCAACCTGCATGTGCCCTGACCTGCATGTGACAATCAAGACATGATGGTGCTGTGGTATTTTCCAACAAATTTTCCACTAACTGTACACCTATCAAGACCTTAACTCAAACACCAGGACAATGAGGTATTTTCCTGACTTCAGGCAAAAGCTTAAAAGCCTGGTCCCAACCTGTTTTTGTGAATGTACACTGTATGGTCAAAAGTTTGTGGACACCTGACCATCACAGCCATATGTGGTCCTTCCCCAAATTGTTGCTACAAAGTGAGAAGCACATGATTGTGTGTATATTTGTATACTGTAGCTTTACAATTTTCCTTCACGGCAACTAAGAGGCCCAAACATGTTCCAGCATGACAATGTCCATGTGCACAAAGCGAGGTCCATAAAGACATGGTTTGCCAAGGTTGGAGTGGAATAACTCAAATGACCTGCACAGAGCCCTGACCTCAACCCCACTGAACACTTTTGGAATGAACTGGAACTCTGACTGCACCCCAGGCCTCCTTGCCCAAGTTCCTGACCTCGCTGATGCTCTCGTGGATGAATGAACACAAATCCCCACAGCCAGGATCCAAGATCTAATGGAACGCTTTCCCAAAAGAATGGAGGTTATTATAATAGCAAATCTGGAATGGGATGTTCAAAAAGCACGTATGAGTGTGATGGTCAGGTGTCCACATACTTTTGGTCATATACTGTACACTACTTTTTGTCTTGTCAAGGTTTTATTGTATCACCCGAACTGCTTTCTGTGGCCTACTTCAATATAAACAAGCTATTTCACACAACTACTAACTACATACAACTGACTGTTCATCCATTATTGTTTTATCCATAATAAAAAAGAAGAAACAATTCAGATTTAGCTACTGAATGTGATTCAGAGAGTTGATGTGTCTTTATGCACAACAAAACTAAATATATATAAAACTTGCTAAACTATCTTGTCTTGCTATCACGGATACAAGGAATTAGCTGATAATAATTTTATGTTTTACAGTAAACACCTACAAACTCTAATCATATATTATTTTGCGAAAATGTCACTGCCCACATTTAGTTTATAAAGGAAATTAGAGAAGTTGATCAATTTGATACCACCTAACCACACCTCTTGATAATGGATTCCTTCCAACCCTACTGCCATTTCACAATTACGCTACATGACTACCTGTACCAGTGGCTTGGTCAGTACTGGGCTTAATATTGGTATCCTATAGAAAATGAAAGTGCAAGTGAAAACTCCATGACATCTTCTCCATTTTGAGTAGCTAGAACTATTTAGCATGGAACAATGACAGACTGACTATACTATGCACTAGTTTACTAGCAAGCGTATGCCACCTAGGTAGAGCTGTGACCCTGGGTGACATTTGACCTTTACTCACCCTGGTCCTGCAGCGTGGGTCACCATCAGGATCAGTCAGTTTTCCACCATAGATGGCTGGGAGTTCCTCAGGGTCGATGTGTTTCTTTAACACCTCCTGCCAGTTGGCTGGGTCAACACAAAAGAACAAAATTTACATAACAAACATTAACTGTCTGAGTGTATTATGGGTATATTTGGGTGATTCTTAGTCAAGGCTATGAATGCAACAGGAAAGTGAAGATTTTGAGAGATATATCTTACACCCCAGAACCATGATCTTGCGGCGAGTGTCTTCACTCAGAAAGTGCTTCACCAGATTATAAGCCACAGGAAACAGTTTGGGTGCTGCAAAAAAAAGTTAAGTTAGTTAAGCCTGAGCAAATCTCTTTCATTCTGTTATAGAAAAACAAGACAGAGTGGTGTGATGCCTGTTACCACCATGAAGTTGATTATTTTCTTATAATAGCACATCCCAAAGTGTTTTATTCAACTTATACCTCAATTTGCCAATACTAACAAAATTTATAGTGTTTTGCCTTGCAGTCAGCACTACTGTTATTAGCTGCTGTTACAGAAAATATTCAACACCTTTTGAACAATCACATTTGAGAATTCAACAGTGCTGTGGTATAAAAGTACTACTTTGCAACTTACCTTTTATAACTAATAATCTCTTGAGTCCTTCAGGGTAGTTGTCTTCAAACATTGTCAAAACCTACAAGAGAAAAAAGCCTGCTAATTGCTCAAGAGATGTCTGTTTCCTGAAAGCCTTTTTTTTTTTTTAAATAAGCCATGTTCAATGAGGGGGCAAGTCATATAAATATTTACACATTTTAGAAGTGAACCGAGGACAATGATAAAGCATGGGAATACAGTGTACACAGAAAACAAAATGAGATCCTACCTCTCCATATGTCTCTATAGCAGGCTTCCATAGATGCTTCAGGCCCAAACCTTCACAATCATAGATCATAGTGATGGACTCCACATTTTTACCCAACTGATATGAATAAAACGAGAGAGGCAGACACAGAGATGGAGGTGGAGGGAAAAGCAGTAATTAAGCTCTGGGAGCAATCTCTTTCCACCAAACAAATCAATGCATATGAAATTCTGTTCTATATTTGTCTAGCTAGGTCAACTACACCATGCTTGGACTGTAATATAAACCCTTCTGCTTTGTATTATTATTATTATTATTTTCTTTGTTATACCAAATGCTAATCAAAGATAAAAAAAAAGCGATTATAACTTGAAGTTTAAATGTGTTTCTTGAACAGTAATAATCATATTAAAGATATGTTAAAAGTAACTAAGACTTGCAATAACATCTTACAATAGAGTTGCCTTTTTCATTTCAGACTTCTGTTTACATTTTTCTAGCCCAGAAAACAGCTCCATGTTCCAGCTGGCACTTAGCTGCTGTGCTCAGCCAATGTTCCTTCAAAAGTCACTCACAAAGCTTTGTTTTATTAATGTTTTCATTGTGAAAAAAAGTTACCAACAGCCCCTTTAAATTTCCCAGGCCACTAAGAAGAAGAAGCAGCCTTTATCTGTCACATACACATTACAGCACAGTGAAATTCTTTTCTTCACATATCCCAGCTTGTTAGGGGGCTGGGATCAGCCATGATATGGCACCCCTGGAGCAGAGAGACTTAAGGGCAACTTGGTGTTGCTGGAGCTTGAGCCTCCACCCTTCTGTGCAGTGACCCAGAGCCTTAACCATTGAGCCACCACTACCCTCCACTAGGCATGATGTCGCTCACCCACTTACCCTTTCGCTCTGTGTGGCGCATTCCTTCTGCAACATCTCACAGTCTCGTACTTTTGTCTTGATGAAGTCCTGCTTAGAGGCAGACAGAAGGAGACCTTTGGGATCCACCGGCCCGATAACGTCGTACCACACAGGGCTACCCTCTCGGTCATAGCCACACATTCCTCCTGAGAGAAACTTCTCTAAAACCTAATAACAAGCAGCAATATAAGAACAGAAAGTATGACATAAGCTCCAATGGAAATCACAGCTTTCATCAGTAACAGTGATACAACAATAGACTTCTGAAAGGAAATGGAATGGGAAACACATCTCTGAAGAATTGCGTTCCACTCTCATAACTGTGTGTAGATGATACCTCAGGCGGCTTCCAGTCAGTGGTGATAGTGTCAGCCTTCATCTGTTTCCGGAACTCCAAATGCTAAAAAGTGAAAGATGTATAATATTTAAGGAATAATTTGGAGAAAAACGAATTTGTTTAAAATAAGTTTCCAGTTAACCCTAATGATCAGTCAACACATGTTTGGTGTCCAATGTTTTTGTTTTTTTTTGTTTTGCTCTGAAGCTTCAAGGCTAATGTAACCAACAAGTAATGGAAGACTCACCATCTCAGCAAAAATATTTTCCAGAAACACACTGCCAGTCCTTAACTTTTGAACACCATCTATTTTAGCATTTTGTGTTTAAATGACCTTGCGCAAAATGAAAATCTATCCAAGGAACAGGTATATGTGAATTGAGAAATTATATGTATGTGATTTGAGAAATTCTGAAATGTTTAGTGAATTACAAAACAATGGAAATAACTTTATTTTATCAGAAAAATCTAATCTAAATAAGAAAAGGCCAAAATCTATCTAATTAGGCACTTTAGGAACACCAGATATTTATGTTTTCCAGTTAATACTAGTGCTGTCTATGAGTCTTTTACTGTAGGCTTAATGGCTTTACCCTCCAAGTGCATCTGTCTTTAATAACACATGAGGTGATATGAGAGTGGGCAGTTAATAAGTGTATGCACCCACACACTTGACAGCCAGTTCTAGCCAAACTTGCCAATTACTTACTGTAATCTGTAAACATGAAGAAAATTTCACCATGTAGCTATAGCCATACGACTCCCATCTTGGCTAACATGAATCACTTTTTTCCTTAATTTGATTTCATTCCATGCAAGATGACAAGAGGGTGCATGGTGTTCACAGTTACACTTGTTATATACTTGATATATACAGACCCTGCATGCTATTTTACAAAATTCTTCATTTAAAATGTATTTCAATTTAAAATAGATCACTGATATTGTTTAAAGCAAGTATATAAAGATTTGGGCATAGTATTTTACAAAAATGTTTTTGGGATAGATAAACTTGCATTACTTGCTGACTTGTTACTTGTTAGTCTCATAACACGACACATCTTTTGTCTGATTGGCTACATTTGAGGGAAACAGTGTAAATTTGATTGATCATTGAACTGTTCCTTTAAGTAGAGATCTAAAAGCATCCCCAGAGTATAATTTCCACATAAACCCAAACTTCCCCTTTATTACTGGAACTACAAGGCCCTGTATTCAAATTCAGTGGGGGACATTTTAATAGTCTCTGTGTTTTGCAATGAGGTGCAGTGGAAAAACTAACACAGTCAGTCTCCTGTGGTGTTTCACATTAAGATGTAATTACCGTGTCTCTGAACACATGGAAAGTAACGTTATGGATACTGTGTGTATACTTTGTGATTGGTAGGGCAGGTTTCTGAGCCTTATCTGGACAAGATTTGTGTATATACTCCCACTAATGTCTTTATATTCTAGGACAAGTTAATCCAAGTAGTTGTTTTTCCCATTATTAATATATGGAAGTTAGTCAATCTTGTAATCTCTGCCTACACAAGCCTACAGTTTTATAACTTTAATAAATTCATGAGAATATGTTAGGGTGAGTGACCTTTGCCAATAGCACTGTAAGAATGGAGAAGTGAGAGCTGTGATTACGTAAATCACAGACTATTTATTACAAAGTCACAAGAGCTGCTGAATTGTGACTGACTAAAATTGTGACTCATCAGTCTGAGTGACTGCTTGGATCTTTTGTAGTCATTTTGATTCTCACCACACCCATCCCATAATTCATTCACAGTTGAGATACACACCTAACAGGCCAGAATCTGATTCTCACCTGAACTTTAACCTCAAATCTGCACTTAACTCTTCTTTACCTTAGTAATGTCTGACATTTTCTGAGATTATACCAAAGCAGAAAGCAGCATGTCTGATTTTCATTGTGCAAACAATTGTAGATAACTGCTAAAACTATGAGGATCCGTCTCCAGGTTTAGACTTGCGCTTATTGGTTCCATATTTGTTTTACTGTGGTTACTGAATAATATACTTTAACATGAAAAACTAGATTCCTAACCTGAGACTTTAGGGAGTTTAAGGAGAGAGATTTCTGTATATTGTTTTTTTTTTAACCTATATGCTCTTTTTATTTAAACAGTCAAATTCCTAATCTTGACACCTATTCAAATTAAAAAAAAATATATATATATTATATCAAATTTAGGTAACATTCTGAAACAGTAGGCATGACTGTCAAAGTGGGTGTCTGAAAGATGCTAGATACACTTGTTAATAGATTTTGATTGAAATATAAAATGTTACAACATTATAAAATGACATTACATGTTGCATGTATTGCTTAGATTATTAATGGGAAAAAAACAACTTGGATTAAATATACTCGGAATATAAAGCCATTAGCGGGAGCAATCTCCATATTTGCAGAAATCGTGCCTAGGTTAGGCTCAGAAACCTGCCCCAGCCATTATGGAGGGAAAGTACACGTTATTCATAACGCTATTACCTACAGTCAGGTCCATAAATATTGGGACATCGACACAATTCTAACATTTTTGGCTCTATACACCACCACAATGG
>CM075026.1:14032887-14074017 GCA_037576675.1 Pangasius sanitwongsei
TGGCCACACTTCACTTCTCTTCTCTCTTTTCACACACACACACAAAATACACCCATACAAACAGACATTATATATATATATATATATATATATATATATATATATATATATACTGTATATATAGTATTATCAAATCATGTGGCAGCAGCGCAATGCATAAAATCATGCATCAACACAAAACATCCAGTTAGCAGCATTTCTGCCTTACATATGAGAGAGGTCAGAGGAGAACGGCCAGACAGGTTCAAGCTGAATGTTACTATGTTAAAGTTACTAATAGTCACTTTTTACAACCGTGGTGAGCAGAAAAGCATCTCAGCATCTCACACAATATGCTGAACCTTGAGGCAGATGTCCTACAACTGAGATAGATAGATAGATAGATAGATAGATAGATAGATAGATAAATAGATAGATAGATAGATAGACAGATAGAGTAAATTGTGTATGTTATGGTAATAATAATAATGGAAGAAACTATATGTGACTTTTTACAGATACAGTGCAAAACAGACATTCTTTTTTTTTTCAAAAAAAAAAAACATGAGAAGTGCAAAAACATTTCAACAAGAAACTGCAATGTGAAAATATAGTATATAAAATAAAGATTTGCATTAATCATCTGCAGTGAGGACTTACTGAGGACATGCTTGCTTTGGAAAAGACAGACATTACAGTAAAAGGGGTTTTTTTTCACAGTTTTTTGTTCACAGAGTATCTTTTCTAAATTTGTGCCAGTTTCACATTTTCTCACACACTGTGATGGTGGTCCTGTCTGGATTTTTATAATCACTGTGCTTTTTCCCAAATTCAACTGGAACCACTCCAGTAAGAATGCTTTTGTTTTCTCTTCAAATCCAGATGCAGGGCTGGTGCATAAGTTCCAGACAGTGTATATCATCTTTGTAAATATCACTCACTATCTTTTCACTGATACTGTAATGAAAACAGCAGCATCAATTTTTCTTTGTAACTTATTCTCAGTTGTCTTCGGGGATTCCACGGATGACACAATGTGTTTATCTAATGTGCTGAGCATGAGGGGGTCTGAGTGCAATAAAACTGTCGTAGGCTCACTAAAACCATGAGTGCAAAACAGGAGGAATGATAAATGCAAAATAATGCTCATTTAGTCTATTGGGTCTTGATTAATATGCAATAGAAGTAGTAAACACAGCAAATATTATATCACAATACTTGAAAACATTTTTAAAAAGTTGTGTAACATCCAGAAAATAAGTTAGTTCCTGTATTCACCTACATTACTATGCGTCATTGCCTCATTATCTTCTCTTTTCTTTCTCTTTTGAAGTTGTTATGACATAAAATTGCAGCTTGTCAAGTTTTTGAGAAACCAGAAAGCCCTCTGCCCCACGTCAGAAAAATTTCCAGCTTTACCTCTTACTGTTGTTCTTACTCTTGCTTAAAGCACTGACTTAATGCATACAGTAAATTATCACAGTCAAGAAATTATATCACAATATTTAGGTGATATAGCTGTGAGTAACTATAGAGTCAGTCAGTGTTATAAAAGTCCTGACAATGCCTGTGATATTTTAGTATTGTGTAAAAGTGTAATTTATCACAATACCACTATTATATCCTGTATCAATATCAATATTAGACTGATAAGAAGTGCAACAAACTCTGGTTTTATTTACTAAAATGAGTTTTATTTGAATTCACTCCTCTTAAAAAAGCTATGCACATATTCATAAAAAAAAAAAAAACAATTCATCAGTAGATTTAGTGTGTACAAAACAGTGTTGACACACATGCACACAGATTCACACATGGTCCCTGGCACATTTTATGTTTGTTCATTTTTTGTATGAGAAGCATAATACAAGAGCACGTGTGTGATTTTTGAAATGTTCAAACAAGATGAAAAAAAAAACCCCACAAATACAAAGGTGAAGTAGCTTATTAACGTCAGAGATGCTGTCACAGAAAATCCAGGCATGATGGTCCGACAGGCCAGGACATATTCACCCTGTTTATCACGGAGTGCCTAAAAAAAGAGAAAGAGTAAATCAGTAAAGACATGATAGAATTAACCTCTATACAGCTCTATAACACTGATAATTAAGTAGATTTAGTTTGTTACCTTTGCCCTTGCTGCTACGATTGTCCATATACTCAATGAGCTTCGACACCCATGGATATCTCGTGTCATTTGCAGGTGGAGAGCACAGCTTCCTGTTCTTCTTTGTGATGAACCTATATGACGGCGAGTCAGAAGGGAAAGAAAGGTGAGTATTTAAAGGTTTGCTCCAGCATCTCATTATGCTAAGTTTTCTAAGGTGTTAACAGGGTTGCAGAAGGATGGAGATTTATGTAATAAAATATTATATTTTACTATAATATTTTACTATACTATAAAATACTTACACAGTAGCTGGAATGGAGCATCCATTGTCTGCGTTTTGAATGACGTAGGATTCAACAATGCGGCGTGGAACTAAAGCATCACTGGTGGACAGACAGCAGTCAGCGGCGTTATTGGAGAATGCTAGAAAAAAGAGAAACAACTCATTAGGATAATGATAGTGATAGATAACCAACGAATGCAAAAACAGACGATCTATAATTTAGCATATAAAGTGATATGAATCGGAGAACTGGAGTGGATTTCTTTGCATGCTTTTGCTACATATATTTTTTGTGCATGATTTACAGGAAAGCTGGTCATTTGAGGAAAATGGAAAGACCCCTTGAGAGGAGAAAAATGAATAATGACATTTTTAGCCTACGCACTGTGGCAAGTTCTTATTGCACACAATAGGCCTGCAGTTTTAAAAGACGTTAGTTCAGGCGGTCATTGACCCTGAGTCTACATCGTAGTGAAAGACCTACATTCTTTTTTGTTCTGAAGCAACAGAAACAGCAATAGATCTGCATGCATGTGCATGTGCATGTGCATCTTACCTTGTGCATTGTTCCACAGAAGTGCAGTGAAGACCAGAAGAGCAACTACTGAATTCAGCATGCTTGCGTCTGTGTTCTGCAGCTTTCTGAGCATCAGATGGAAATGTGCGGTACCTTCGGTGTGTGCAAGGTGTGTGCACAGGTACCATCACATGGCATTATTTATACACCTGCTGAACCTCTTGCCTGCAACCAACATCAACTTTCACTTTCATTATCTTGTAAACTCATCAGTTTCAAGGTCCCGTCACTCTCCGCCCCCCAACTGCTTTTCCCAGATGCTTCCCGGCACATCCCCCACCTTTTCTTTTACTGTTTGACAAAGTCTCACGCTCTCCAAATGAGCTTTTTTTTTATCATGTGAATGAAGGCATCATTTTGTAATGCTTTCATAATGCTTTATGAATTCAGTTGCAAGCAAAGAAAGGCAAGTAGGGGTAAAATAGGCCATATTGTGCACTTTTTCTAACCATGGTTGTTTTCACTTCTCTGTGGTTAGTTGTTGATAAATTGTTATATTGGAAAAGTCCACGATTTCATGAAAGACACTATTATTGCTGTGTGAACAAGGACAGTTATATTCTCAGGAAAAAGCAATACATTCCAAAGAAGTGCCGCTGTTTCCCTGTTTCACTGTTTTTTGCACTAGTAAGCACTTTATTGTTGCTCTCAGCCTGATAGAGCAGCAATTTCTTCTTTTTTTGCATTCTTTAGAATTTCCAGCTTCCTCTCTTTAAATTGCACATCTGGAGTCAATATAAAGCCTGTGCTCTGGTCAAACGGTTGCAAGGTGTAGCCTTGATTATCTTTGCCATTACCTTGATCTATGATCAGCCGCCACATACTTGACTTCTGGCATTAGGACAGGGGTGTGTGTTTCCAAGAAGATTGTGCCACAGAGCCAAGAGCAATGGCACTTCAGAGCAGTGGCACTGGTTATGCTGTGAATAAAAATGACCATGCCTGTTCTGATGATTTTATGGACAGTTGGGCATTCCATTCACTCTAGGTCACTAACTTTACATTGCTTTGACACATAATGAATTACATTCATTGCTGTTTGACATTCAATCTCCACCACCTGCAAATGTGACACTGTGTTTGAAAACTGATTAGACTCAATGTCTCAAAGACTCAAGTCCAAACTAAATACAGGAGATCCCAGTTTGGATAACAAATAGATAGCAGAGACTAAAAATGCGAAGAAAAAAAATGTTCTGGGCTAATATTATTATACATGTAACAGTGTCATCCAGTAATGAATCCCAAACCTGGCCATGCAATAACATGGGAGTGTGACTTAAATGAAGCTGATGTGATGCATTACAGATTAAGCTGAAACTAAATGAAGCTGAAGTGATGCTTTACAGATTAAGCTGAAACTAAATGAAGCTGAAGTGATGCTTTACAGAACAAGTTATTTTACTGGCCTCATATCAGAGATAATCACCGACTTGCAGTCCATCCAAAAATGGTGTCACTTTTCTTCCTACCTTAGCCCCATCCACATGATCAAATGGAGTCCTCAACTTAAGATTGATCAAGCTTGCAATTTTATTTTTCACTTGTAAACATAAGTTTAGAGAACATAAGGTGAGATGATTAGTGTAGACAAACATGTACAGTACCTGTCAGTAATAAACATGTTTCTGGTACAATATTACTATGATTGCTTCTTGTACATTTTGTTTGTAATTGTTGAGTGTATTGTCAACACAGTATACCCAACCGGGTTCTCAGGTTTTTCCAACAACAGGTAGATTGATTACTCTAAATTGCCCCTAGGGGTGAACGAGTATGTGATGGATAGGTTCCAAATGCACCACAATCCAGACCTGGATAAAGTGGTTACTGAAGCTGAATGAATGAATAAATGTAAATGCTAAGAATACTACAGAAAATAGCAACAAATAAATGCAGATGTAAACAATAAAGATGTGCAGTTCTTTCTGTTTGTAATGTTAAGGTTGTAAAATATCTGATTACATCAACAGCCAAACAACTACCAATGATTACAATACCTTTATTTTTGTAACTCCAAAGTACTACCCTACAAATAGTGTACCTACTATATTGCACCAATTGGTACCATTTCTATGGAAGAAGTGTTAGAAGAAACGTAGTTCTACTGTTTTGACATAATGAATCTATTTTGAGGTGTAGTTGTACAGCAGTCCATTTTGGGCATGAAATGAACTGTTGTGCAAAGAGAAAAAGTGAACTTGCTAGCGAATCCTGCTTATTAGCAAGTGTAAAAGCCATAAATCATAAATCGAGTGGCGATAAGAGACGTCATTGTTCACCTGTCCAAGTATGTATTTATGCATGTTGTGTGACATTTTACATATTTTACCACCGTCTATTCTACCACCATCTCCGCACACCGAATGTGTCGCTGCATGTGCGCATATGTATAATATGGAGTAAACAAGGTGCCAGTGTTTATTCTAAATTGCACAGTTGCATAATACTACAATCTACTGATGCTTATCGTGACAGATCAGATTTGTTCTAAAGTTACAGCATAATGTGGTTTTCAGAGAGAGGAATACATAAGAATAGACAGGAGGTTCTGAAAGTACATGTTCACATACTGTAGAACTGGACAGAATGAGAAGAGAAACCTGTGAAATAAAAAACCCCCTTCTGAGGTCAAGCCACTGACTCGGTCACGAAAGACTGCAGGTGGAACTTTGACTGCATTAAGCAAACAAGCAAAGCACTAAGTATTGAAATGCAAACTAAACCCAAATGCGGTCTGAAAGAACAATGCCACAAACAAGACCGCAAAATCTCTCTGGCTCAACATTTCATTCACAGGTCTTTTTAGTTCCGTTACTCTACCTGGAATTGTTGATGATATGAACCCTAGACAGATGTGGAAACGAAAGTAAACCTTGCGATAAGCTAAATAGAGCAATAAGAAAGGATCTGGACAAAGAAAAGACCGCCAAAGCTTTGAGAAATGTGATATGGTAAGTCTACAATAGACGCCATATTGTAAATGAATGGTTTGTACAACATAAGTGAATTACAATAGGGCTATCAGAAAAAAATTCCAAAAAAAAAATCCCCTCAGGGGTTGACCTGTAATTACCCTAATGTTTACCAACCTTATGCTGAACCGTAGCTCACGTGATATGTCTTACGATTTAAATTTTTGCAGTGCAGAAAACTTTGAATGTTTTCTTAAAAAAAAAAAAGATACACTGACTCATATTACTTATTTATTTTATTTATTATCTTTACATAGTTCAGTAGTGGTGACACAGTAGTGTTGACACGTAAATAACAGTTCAGCACACAGGTGATTTATCTTATCCTAACCATTTATATAGTGAGTGATCCATAAGAACTTGTAATGCTTAATCTCTCATGTTAACAGAAAAATGCCCGGAAGATAATATCTCAGGAGGCGGTCCTTCTCACCACTTACTGTAAGGCCTAGTATTAGGGACTTTCACTACACAGCATATTTCTTGTTTTGAGTGGTAAATCAGGAATGATGAGCGTTAGATGAGAAGCAGTAAGGAGTTTGGCACTGGTTCCTCAGCAGTAAACAAACGTTCCAGGAACTGCTACTCTGTGCCGTGTGTATTAGATGTTGCTCAATAAAACCGGCAAGGCTACAAATGCTACCGTGCAAAGTGTTTGTGTGTGTGTGTTTGTGTGTGTGAATGAAATATAATTATAGATAGACTATATGACCAAAACCTGACCATCACACCTATATGAGCTTGTTGAACATCCTATTCCAAATCTATGGCCATTAATATGTAGTATAGCCCCCCCCCCCCCCCCCCAGCAGCTACAACAGCCTCCACTCTTCTGGGAACGCTTCCTGCAGGATTTTGGAGTATGTCTGTGAGAAACTCGTGCCAATTCAGTCAAAACCGCATTAGTGAGGTCAGGCACTGATGTTGGATGAGAAGGCCTGGCTTGCAATCAGAGTTCTAATAATCCCAAAGGTATTCAGTGGGGTTGAGTTCAGGTCTCTGTGAAGGCCACTGTACTTCCTCTACACCAAACTTGTCAAACCATGTCTTTATAGACCTTGTGTTATGCACAGGGGAACTGACATACTGGAACAGGCAAGGGCCTTCCCCAAACTGTTGGATGCATACAATTGTCTGAAATGTCTTTGTATGCTGTAGCATGAACATTAACATTACCCTTCACTGGAAACAAGGGGCCCAAACCCTGAAAACAGCCCCAGACCATTATCCGTCCTCCATCAAACTTTACTGTTGGCACTAGGATTGCTGGTAAATAGTGTTTTCCTGTCATTCTCCAAACACAGAATCCATCCATCAGACTGACAGTTAGTGAAGCATGATCCCACTCCAGAGAACATGTGTCCACTGCTCCAGAGTCCAGTGGCAGTGTGCTTTCATTTCTGCCTGACATGCACCTCTAGACAATGGTTAGTAGTTAGGTGAAATACACTGTCATTTATGTTTTGCAGCATAAACATTAATTCTAAATCCTCCCATAAAAGCAAAAAACAGTATATTTATAGTCTGACTGAGTCTGACTATCAAGAATTTTATTTAGGAATTGGGCTGACTTTAGCTAGAACTTTATCCACTTATTATTATAGATTAGCACTAAAAGACAGGGAGTGCTATTTGGCTAAACTAAACTTCTAATGGTGTCACACAAGAAGATCCTTATGTCTGGTTTGGCATCCTACCAGTGGCTAAACGATGCTAAGCAGTGATCTGGTCATGTGGTCTGTGGCGTTCATGGGATTGTTTCTACAAAATATCTCTTATTCATAAAATTATTTTTCATAATTTTTTTAATTTCAAGTTTAACATTGATGGGTAAAATTAAATGTCAATATGTAATGTGAAATGTTAATGTCAATGTACAAAAATGTCACTGTTAATGTTAAAACAATGCGATTAGCAGGCAAATCTAATACTGAACTGAAAGTCTATTACATTTGACACTTGTTGGTTTATGAAATATGTAGAGTTGACTACATATTTTGTTGTGTTACGCAACTTAGAATATGGCAACATTGGTGCTAGACCACCCAATTCTTAGGAAAGCAAAAGTACAGGAACAGATAGTAAATTAAGGAAGTAAATTAAAGAAGTAAATTAAAGTAAATAACACTTAATATTTGGTTAGTCTTTTCAGTTTCCTCTTCAGGAAGTTTAACACATGCTCAGCTTGGTTGAGGTTTGGTGATTGACTTGGCCAGTCTAAAACCTTCCACTTGTTCACTTGTAAAATGGGTGTATTCAAACAAAAGGTGCCATGTTCTAAGTTGTTTAACACATACAGATGTAAATATCAGGAAATGAAACCTGAAATTCTGATCTATCAACTCATATTAATCTTTTGATCTCAAACCCAAATAAATTCAGTGTATAGCAAAACAAAAGAATTGGCCTTGCCGCTCCCATATTTTCAGAGGATACTTTACCTACAATATCTCATAGAAATTCAGAGCATTCATACTAGAGAGAAATTTAAGGCATGCAAGTCTCTTGATGCTTACAACTTTGTTGTTTGTGAGCATGTTTGAGATGTAACGTTTTATGATTAAGGACGTCATCATGGCACTGAAAGCCGAGGTGCTACCCAAACAGTTGCCATAAACTCATTTGTAAGATGAAGAAAGTTTTAGCTAGTCAAACGTGTCCATTATAAGCAACTCCCCATTAAGAACATGACCTAGCGATCTTGCATTTGATAGCTAGTTTCTTGATGTACATGTGCATTTTAGATGAGTTATTTAGGTTTGTTTAAGGAATATAAATTTGGCATGGTAACTAACTAGCAAGGTGAAACTTATAGATGAGTTCACAAATTTGCATCTCCCATGGTTTCTGCTTAAACAAAAAGTTCCACTATTTTACAAATTAATATATAAAAAAATGCATTTCAAGATGTTAAAAGTGAAATGCAAGTGCATGCTGCAACAAAGACCATATCTGACACCTGACACAGGTAAAGCAGGATGAATGTACAGGAGGGTAGGCTGAGAGGGGCTGAATATTACAATATTACAGGATTCAGAAGAATGTTTATATCACATCCAGAATGTGAGGTACAACCTTTTGAACTGTTATCATTTTGTATCTTTCACAATTAACATCTTAACATATAGTGTTGGAAGTTTTTATACTGACGGAACATCTGTGACAGACATGGCAGACAACCAGCCACAGATCTTTTGTCAGCAAACGTGAGTTTATCTTGTTTACTCACAACACAAAACTCACTAATAACTTTCCAAGATGAAATTCCATGACCTTTTTCTCAGTCCAGTGTCTATACTACTATCTTGTGCAGTGTTTGTGGTGTTCAAAGATTTCGTTTTCCTCTGGAAACCAGAGGAATTTCAACTTTGTTAAATCCACCCCCTCATCTGTAATGTCAGCCCGTAATATGACCCATCTGTATCCTGTAACACAGACCCTAGAAACTAAACACATGCTTGTATACATTCACGCTTTGACCTCAATGTGATACTTCTGTCTATGGGAGGGAGAAAGTTTCCCAATCCTCTTTGTGATGTTGGTAGCATTTCTTACTCACACAGTATTTCTCCTTTTCCAGCAAATGGATGTAAGAGAAATTTCATTTTCATCAACCAATATAAAGTATATATTCTAGCTTATATCACACAACTTTGAATAAACAACATGTTGAACAAGAGGTGTATGACAAAGTTGGTACTTACCCTATGCAAAATTTTTCTTGGTAAGCTTACTTACACTGAATTTACAGTCTATTTCCACCATGCTGCAAAACATGGTGGAATATTATTGTTTCTGAAACTTTTGAAAACTTTTTTTTTTAAAGATTTTTTTTCTTTTCAAAGCAGCAGCAGCACCTACATATTAAAACTTGTTTTTTTATATAAAACTTTACATTTGTTGTTCCTCTTTCTGCAGCTCCCATTAGGGGTTGCCACAATGGATCATTGGCCCGCGCATTTGATTTGGCAATGCTGAATTCCCTTCCTGACGAACCCCCCCCCCGGCACTGGCACTGAGAACGCACTGTTGCACGCAGCCCCAATAGCTGGGGTTGGTTCTCTGGCCACGAATTGAACCCAGGCCACAGCGGTGAGAGTGCTGTAGCCTAACCACTAGACCCACATAAAACTTTACATTTATTATGTAAAAAACAATTCTGACACACATATACTTTTTGTTTTAACAATAATTCTACCTGGAATAGTCCCCTGTGGATTTATTATAAGTGTCCCTAGGCTTGTCTGAATCTCTGCACGTATAAAAAAATACCCTGTGGTTGGAGTTAAGTATTATCATTAGTAACATGCTTTTCATCTTTGACGAGTAGGCAGAGCGTGATCTCATGTGTTTCCCCACAGGCTTTATACACCAAAAATAAAAATAAAAAATCACCCCAGCTGGCACTCGTGAAATGAAACTTATGGGAATTGGACAGGAATTGGAACCTAAGCAACAATTAGACGTCCTACACACAATATTGACTGTTACTGTCTACATGCCTGCCATTGTCATTGCATTCAAGTTACATCCCACACACACATAAAATCTCAATAAGAGTTTGGGTGTGAGGCCCTTACAAGCAAAGACATGCTGCATTTCTTTTGTACCTTGAAATCTTTTATGGACTTTTACTATACTCAATTCATCATTGATATATGCTACACTATAGACATCATTATTTGCTTATATGAATTATTGTAGGCCTATATAAGGCACATTCTTTCTTTGAAAGACTCAATTTAGTCACCTGCATAGCCAAATCAATACTTTAGCTTTGAGATTAAAGAAGAGAGGAAAGCCTTTCTATATGGTTTAGATTCCTAAAACATCTGAACTGAAATAAAATGAATGAACGGCTTGAGATTGAAAAATACCTGTGGTTTTTGTGTAATTCTGGAATGTATGAGACTTGATGAAAAACATAAATGCTCCATGTCTCCATGAGAAAGGGCTGTGAATAAGCTGTGAATCAGGATCAGTTTCATTGTACAACTAAGATTCATTTATGAGAAATGTGACTTAGCATTCTCTCACTTTCACACAGACACTCTCACAAGACTAAAAAGAGAGTAGTAAGAGAAAATATGGAAGAGAAAATGTGCAGGTATTAAATACAATCCCCTTTGAAAGTATTGGAACAGCAAGGCCAATTCTTTTGTTTTTGTTATACACTGAAGATATTTGGGTTTGAGATAAAAGATAAATATGAGATGATAGATCAGAATTTTAGCTTTCATTGCCTGATATTTACATCTAGATGTGTTAAACAACTTAGAATATTGCACCTTTTGTTTCAACCCATCCATTTTTCATGCAATCAAAAATACTGGACCATGTGACTGACAGATGTTTCTTGTTGCCCTGGTGTGCCCTGATTGATAGTTTAATCTCTTAATAGCTCTGAATGTCTACTCTTGGTTTGAGCCCTGGCTTTCGCCAGTGTAGACTGCATTTGTTGTCATAAACCAACATGAAGACCAGAGAGCTGTCTATAGGAGAAAAGCAAGCCATTTTGAAGCTGAGAAAGGGGGAACAATCGATCAGAGCCGTTGCACAAGCATTGGGCATAGCCAATACAACATTTACATTTACATTTACGGCATTTGGCAGATGTCCTTATCCAGAGCAACTTATCCAGAGGTCACAAACTAATAATACCATCAGTCCAAAAGCTCTGTTGGGGAGGTAATATAGTAACAAGCGCTCAGACAATACAAAGTTTTTTTTTTAAGTGCTATTTTAGTACTTTATGAAGAGGTAAGTCTTTAGTTGTCTTTTGAAGACTGCCAGTGACTCAGCTGTTCGGACATCTAGAAGAAGTTCATTCCACCATACAGCTGCATTCTGGATCAGTTGCAGAGGTTGAATGGCACTCAGAGGCAGACCTACCAGTAGTGAGTTGCAGTAGTCCAGTCTCGAAATTACAAAGGACTGAACAAGCACCTGCGTGGCCTGTGTGGAAAAAAATAGAGGAATCCTTCTGATGTTATAAAGGAGAAATCATCATGATCGTGTCAGTTTAGCAATGTGAGAGGAATGCAGTAACCGAAGGCGAGATCAGAGAGTTGTCCAGGGAGATCGCAAGATCCTGACATGGGGATGAATCACCTGGTATGAACTGCAGTTCAGTTTTGCTGGGATTAAGTTTCAGCTGATGAGCTGTCATCCATGATGAAATGTCTGCCAGACATGCTGATATCTGAGCAGAAACACAAGTGTCTGAGAGAGGGAAGGAGAGGGTGAGTTGAGTGTCATCCGCATAGCAGTGGTATGAAAACCCATGTGAGGATATGACCGCACCAAGAGATCGGGTATAAAGGAAGAACAGAAGAGGAACAAATACTGAGCCTTGTGGGACACTAGTGGAGAGTCTGCGGAGAGCAGATGTGGATCCCCTCCATGTCACCTGATATGACCGAACTTCCAGGTAGGAAGCAAACCATTGCCATGCTGCACCACGACTTCCTAGACTCATGAGGGTGGACAAGAGCGTCTTATGGTTCACTGTGTCAAACGCTGCTGAAAGGTCAAGGAGGATGAGGACTGAAGACAGTTTGGCTGATCTAGCAGCATGTAGTTTCTCAGTAATGGCCAAAAGGGCAGTCTCTGTGAAGTGTACCGGTTTGATAAAATACAACAATTTGAAGAGTGACAAGCCACAAAATTCTTAATTGTTTTATATTTCACTTTTTTTCTAAGTAGTTCTGTGAAATACGCACATATTATCATTATTCAAATTGTATATACTGTATTTTCTACCTACTGCGAGAAACAGTATGTACAGTATTAGAACAGCAAAGCCAATTCCTTTGTTTTTGCTATATACTGAAGATATTTGAGATTGAGATCAAAAGATGACGATGAGATGATCAGCATTCATTTCCTGATATTTACATCTAGATGTGTTGAACAACTTAGAACATGGCACCTTTGGTGGCAGACCACCCAATTTTTAGTCTTAATGTAAATTAACGTAAATAACACTTAATATTTGGTGCAATAAATGCATCAAGCCAAACTGTAATGAAATCACCAAACTGTTGAGTTTTCTTTTGTGATGTTTTTCCAGGCTTGTACCACAGCTTCTTTCAGTTCTGTTTCTTTTGGGGGTTTTTCCCTTCAGTCTCCTCAACACTACTGCTACTGTGCTTTACCAATGAGCTTGTATGTTTCGGGTCATGAGCAGATCCTTTCTATCTCCACCCTTTGGCCTTTCCATCACTTCGGTAGAGGTTAATCTAGAACTTTGTGGCTAATCTCTGTATTTCTTTGCAAATTCCAATTCTGATTCTTACTGCTGATGAGTGGTTTGCATCTTGTGATTTGACCTCTATATATCTGTTTTAGTACACCAGTGGTTTCTTTCTTTTTCTTTCTTTCTTTTTTTTTTTTTTGACCGCTGAAGGTTTTATGTGGAACTCTACAACAGAGGGTTGCCCTATTAATTCAATTCAATTCAATTCAATTTTATTTGTATAGCGCTTTTAACAATGGATATTGTCTCAAAGCAGCTTTATAGAACATAAGAAACAGAAAAACATGCAAACAAACAAAACATGCAACAGTCCTAGATGTTAGACAAAATTATCCCTAGTGAGCAAGCCTGAGGCGACTGAGGTGACTATTAGAGAGGGTCCCATGGAAGTGAAGCAAACTATCCAACATGCACTTGAAGAAGCTCAGTATTTTTTCTGAGTGTACACAGTATGGTGATTTTAACATATTAAATAGACTGGGAAAGTGTAATTGTGAATAGAAGGTCATATTTATGTGTAGTATCAGTGCAGCATTCCAGCAGAGATAGTATCATGCTAGTGTAAAATTAAAAAAATTCCCAGCTTAACAAATGTCATTGAGTGTCTGGGTCATTGAGATGGTAAGCAAGTAGCATGGTAGTGGCCACACGTCAGAACCCAGAGCAAATTGCATTTCACCAATCAACTACATTTTACCTTGGCGAAATAACACTGCCTACCGAAAGAGGCAGGTCTATTCAGTCACATGGTTTATAGGAAACAGAGAAATTAGTTGTTTGGTCCTACACTCACGTGCATGTGTGTCAAACCACTAATCAGACTGGGAAAGTCAGGAACATACACAGACAAAAAGATCAGGGCTTCTGAAACTATGATCCATGAAACGCCAGTTAGATACAGTCTGGTCCGGGCAAAAATCTCTATGACATAGATCATCTGCTGTGATTCCCTTTGTATTATCGTGATGTAAATGTTAGGGGAAATTGTGGTTTGATAAGAAACACCACATAATAGATTGTAAAATATTATGTTTCTTAAAACGTTTAGCAGCTTTGCTCTTACCCAAGCTGAATTAGGGGAGAAAAAGGTTGCTATATTAGAAGTTATTGGCATCACCACTAATTCAAGAAATGGCTAGTACACCATACCATGACTAACTAGGTTATATGCTAACATATTTTTTAGGTCTTCTATAGTACTGATATCCTAAATTCATCTGGTTGCTTTAAAGATTGGATCATTTCTGTGTCAACAGATTCATATCAATAGGTTTGATAATTAAAGCAATGCAGTGACCATAACTTAGTGTTGGACATTTTATTGTTGCCAACAGACATACTCCAAGCAAAATGTGAATTCTGACACTAGAGCGACATCTTTTGGTCACAGGAAGAACTTAAAGAGCTCAGATCTCAAAGACTGTTTCATTACTAATGTTGAGGGAAAGGTGTTATGTAGCCTACATGGAATCACTGTTGTTATTAGGCACTCTAGTGGCAAATGCATGGTATGTCTAAGGCCTTCTATTTCAAATTTATTTAAATCTAAATATTGTAGGTATTGTCCATTACAAAGCCTTGATGCACACCTGACTTTTAAAATTTAATTTATGAAGGACATTGAGTTACACCGACTATGAATGGACAGTCAACAAAACACTGCTTCCTAGAATCAATATTAGTCAACAGAGTTCATCCATATTAGTAGTTAGCTAACCCTTCATCTGTAAAATAACTGGACTTGACTCCAGTTGTCATTACACAACCTTGTCCTTTAAAATCCATAGAAAATGTGCTCAACTCCATCCCTTAAAATCTACGACATTAAAACCACAATATCTTGCCAAATCTATACAATATTTCTGGGGAAACTCTACATAAAACAGTCTTAATTCAAGGTACAACAGCCATCCATTTTCTGTACCACTTATCCTACACAGGGTCACAGGGAACCTGGAGCCTATCCCTGGGGACTCTGGGCACAAGGTGGGGGACAGCCAACCCATCGCAGGACACAATCACACCCACACACACACACACACACACACACCACGGACAATTTAAAGATGCCAATCAGCATACAGTGTATGTCTTTGAACTGGGGGAGGAAACCGGAGTGCCTGGAGGAAACCTGGAGGGGAGCATGCAAGCTCCACATGCACAGGGCAGGAATCAAGCACCCAACCCTGAAGGTGTGAGGCATATGAGCTAACCACTAAGCCACTGTACCCCCCCCCCCCCCAAACAAATTAGCACTTAGGAGAAGGTAGCTTACAAAACTGGGGTTTAAAGATACATTTGATTGAGGAGGTGAGCCTTTTGTATCTTTGGGTAAATAAACATAACTAGAGAAACATAATTAAGGGTAAATAGGATGTTAAGGACCACTGGTGTACCTTTCATGGACATTATTATTATTATTAGTAGTAGTAGTAGTAGTATTTTGTCAGTGCTTTTACCAATGTCATATTATGTGAAACTGAACAATTTGGCAAATCTCACTGTGACAGTTTGAATTCTAATGGAATGGTCACTACTATGTCTCTGGGAAGATAATTTCATCATCCAGTGGTGAGGATTGTCAACAACTGTAATGTTGTGTAGGAACAAGCAACTTTAGCTAGCACAGAACACAGAAGCGAACAAGTCCCTAGCCCCACGACCACATTATTTGGAGGCATATTCATTATTTAGATGCATAACACTGGATTTCTTAAGTTTGTTATCAGCTAAAGTTAACACTAACGAGCTCTTATGAAGGCATACTTGATAAGATGTAGTCTAAGGTTATGTTAGGTTTGACTGTTTTGTTTACGACAGTTCTAGCTTGCTAGGTGACAAACAGTGTTGCTGGGGAATGCGGATTCTAATCAGAATGTGTCATTTTCTATGGAAGCAGATCAGTACCTTGCCACCCCAATAAGGTCACTGGGTCTAACCTGGCCACCCCACTGTAAAAGCTCTGGCTACGCCCAATATTTAAACATTTCTATTATTTGTCTTTTGGAGAACAAACATAGAAATTTCAGTTGTGTGATATAAAACTGAGAACCTAACTTTTTGCGCACTTCTTTTTAATCACATTTATTTTTAGGTTACTTTTAACACTTTTAAACGAGTTTAATTAGTTTCTGCTGGGTCTTGTTACCGCGGTGCATTCTGGGAGTTGTCCAATGATTCAAGATGGCGGCGAGCAGGAGACTGCACAAGGTAGAATCTCTTTATTTCCCTGTTTTTTGTTTTTATATCGCTTTCATAATCGATGGCCGAATGAGGCTCTTTTTTAAAAAAATCGATTATTACTGGAACTGAATGAGTGATCAGTTCGTCCACATCCGTTTGTGGTTAAGTTTCGTTTAAAGTCACTGTATCGCTCAGACGGTAGCTAGGTCCGAAACAGCCTACTACTATACTAAATAGTGTGTAAAGAATAGTACGCAAGCAGCGGCGGTGTAACGTTTTGACATACTATTTAGTACGGTAGTATGCGGTTTAGGCTGTAGCCGGTGAGTCTCGGTTAGCTTTATTACAGAAGCCGGGTTTTGTGGGTGAAAATAGACAGCACAGCCCCATTGTTAAATAAATAAGTGTCTTTTTTTTGTTAGATTTTATCAAGAAATGGTGTGAAAGCTTAATAATAAGGGCATTCAATAATTTGGTCAAATAAAAGTTATGTCTCGGATAAGGCGTGCTAGTTGGCCGAGAGCTATTTTGTGGAAAGGAAAAAACAAAAACGGGTCATTATGTCTTGCTTAAGCTAACCGTAACATTTAACGCTCTAAAATGGGGTCTGTTCATCGTTTTATTAACATAAAGATGTTGGATGTGACGACTAGCAGTCAGAATAAACAGAAGTAACGTTAGACTAGCTGTGGCTATTAACCTAAAACGGCAGTGTAGATTGCTAGCTAGATAACTGACTGTGTTGGTTGTTAAGGTAATAGAATGAGTGCCTTTACTGACAGCCTGCTTTTTTTTTTTTTTCTTTTTTTTTTCTCCCCCCCTTCTAGTTAGACATTTGTATATTCATAGCTTTTAGCAAGCTAGTTAGTAAGGCCCTGAAGAAACGAAACTGTAAGTAGTTTTTATTTCGAGAGCATCCAAGAGCACAGATCAGTTTCTCTACGTCAGCTAGTCAGATGCCTGAAAGCTGTCTAGCCTGTGTGTTTACTATACATCTCAGAAATGAGTGGCATATTTTACTTAAGCCTTTCCCTATAGGTTACCTGACTATCAAAGCATTCATGTGTGCCATCATGCTTTCAGTGATTAACACACTGACACACAGTGAGCAATGCCATAAAGTGTACTTGTAAGGAGGACACTTCCTCATCTGATAAACATGGTGACTGCTCAATTACATCTTTGTTAACAGACAGGGAAATTTCTAATCATAAGATTTCCCATGTGGGAGCGTAACTATTCGCGGGCAGCTCATTCAATACTAAAAAGTGCTTTGATGTATTTATGGGTTTACTGGTGGTATGTATGACTTGCGTATGTGCTAGTGGGTCAAGCAGAGATGCGTCATCAATGTGTCATTAAATTCAGTTCGTTTCTTGGAAACAGGTTGATCCTGGGTTTGTTTGAGTTTTTTTTTTTTAATTGTTAAAAAAAAAAAAAAAAAAAAAAAAAAAAAAAACCTTGAGCCTCAGATTCCTGTTCTTGGCTGGCAGGGGTGGAGCCCGATGTAGTCTTCTGCTGTTGTAGCACAACCACCTCATAGTTCAGCATACTGTGTGTTCCGAGATGCTTTTCTGCTCACCTCGGTTGTAAAGAGTGGTTATTTGATTATTTACCGTAACCTTCCTGTCACCTTGAACTGGTCTGGCCATTCCCTTCTGACCTCTCTCATCAATGAGGCATTTCCGCCTGCAAATGCCACACTGTATAGACTGTTGTGTGTGTGAAAATCCCAGGAGATCAGCTGTTTCTGAAATACTCACCCCAACCCCTCTGGCACCAGCAGTTAAGCCACGGTCAAAGTCACTGGGATCACTTATTTTCCCCATTTTAATGTTCGATGTGAACGTTAACAGAAGCTCTTGACCTGTATATGAGTTTCATTCATTGTGCTGCTGACAAGTGATTTGTTCATTGAATTATGTAAATGTAGGTGTACAGGTGTTCCTATTAAAGTTGGCAATGAGTGTGTGTAATTTTAAAAAAAGGTAAATAATGCAAACTCTCAGATTGTTGATTTTTTTTTAAACAAGAACATATTGGAAATACATTGTGTGCCTTCCAGGACTATAAATGAAGCCTGCTTGAAACCTCGATCCTACGTCCTTCAGTTCATAACCTGGAAGACCAGCAATTTTAGGGACATATTAATTTTTAAGTATACTCAGAGAAATCAAGCGGACATGATCGGTTCCCATAGACATTTAAGTATGTCACTTCGAAGTGAGCAAGGACATCTCCTTTTCCAAATCCATTTGCCATTCTTTTTTTTCCCTTTGTTTTTTGGCCTCGTTTTCTTTGCCCGTTCCTTTTGTCTGAGAGCTTAGACGTGCGAAAAGGAAGTAAGGAAAGGAAACATGAAAGTGCAGCTGAAAAAATGGGAAGCACCCATTGCCCCAGATAGCACAGTGTTCAGAGATTGACTCATTAAGGGCAAGCTTGAATGTTGAAAATTCAGGAGCACGTCATATTGAAACACCTGTGTTTATACATTTTGACAGGAGCTTGAAGAAATTCGCAAATCTGGAATGAAAAACTTCCGGAACATTCAAGTCGATGAATCGAATATACTGACATGGCAGGGCCTTATTGTTCCAGTAAGTCCCTTTTTCTTTTCTGCTTTTTCATTTGAACGGTCATTGTCTACTGCTGTATGCATGCTTGCGTGGCATTATCTTTACTAAAGTTTCACTTTTAGTTTGTGTGTTTCTCTGATGGCTTATGCAGAGTTCATAATGGTGTGAATTTTTTTATTTATTTATTTATTTTTAAATCAAATTCACCCTTCTTTAGGACAACCCTCCATATGACAAAGGGGCATTCAGGATCGAGATCATTTTCCCTGCAGAATACCCTTTCAAACCCCCAAAGATCACGTTCAAGACTAAGATCTACCACCCCAACATTGACGAGAAAGGACAGGTCTGTCTGCCTGTAATTAGCGCTGAGAACTGGAAACCAGCCACCAAAACCGACCAAGGTAAGTGAAGCTACACAACACTGAACATCACATGAACATGGTGCTGTTTTTGCAAGCCAGTCATGTATTTTATTGTATTAAAGCGTTAAAAAAAAAAAATTGGTATTTCTTTTAAAAAAAAAAAAAAAAAAAAAAAAAGTACCAAGAAACTTTGTCCATTTCCCCCATATGCTGACAAATAAGTCATTTGAATGCTGCAATTTTTTTTCTGTTTTTCTAACAAAACAGAAGAAACGCATTAATTGGTTTCAATTTAATAACAATACCATCTCGCATTTAAGGTATAAAAAAGCAGGAGCAGACAGTACTTCTGCTTCCTGTTGATTTTGCATTGTGCTTCGATCAACTAGATGAAACCCTTATATAAGTAAAAATGTTCCTAAGTTTATTCATTGAGTTTTGCGGGCTCCGTGTCCGAATATGCACATCTAGTTATGTGTTTGAAATACAGTGTGTCATTTGCATTGTGTGTGAGATCTTGAGTCTCGGCTGCAATCACTTAAACTATAGTACCTACCTGGGGTGAAACTAATCCAGCACAAACAGGGCTTTACAAGTGAAGCAGAATACAATTAAAGCTGTACTATTGAGGCCTGTGAACTTTGAACCTTCCCTTCTGTAGTGTAGAATTTAACTGCTGAGTGATCGGTAACAGGATATAAAGCCTGTTTTTTTTTTTATTTTTTATTTATTTTTTTTTTTTACAAAGTGAGATTACAGCATGCAAAAATGAAGAGCCAGCTTAATAGCTTTATAACTGTACTTTCTCAGGAGTTAATCTTTAACCCGCTTTTAGCCAGTTGCATAATTTGTTTTTTCAACCCTGAGTGATTAGTGATGAGATGCTGTATTTTGTAATTTCTGAAAAATAATAATTTCAAAAAAGTTAGCTTCTGCCTTTGGCAAAACATAGAGCTCCGTCAGTGATGCTTGTCTTGTCTGAACTGACTTCATGGACCTCGTACTAGTAATGTAGCAGACACACTCATGCGTGTCGTTATAAGATGAGATAAGATAAGATAAACTGAATTAATCCCCGAAGGGAAATTCAGGTAGTCTTGTAGATAAGTAAGAAAGAAAGTAGTGAGAGTAGTAAAGTAGTGAGAGTAGTAGAGTAGTGATTAGTCATCTGCCATTGGCTAAGGTGTTGTAGAGCCTGATGGCAATGGGGATGAAGGATCTCCTCTATCGTTCAGTCCTGCAGCGCAGTGAGGCGAGTCGTCCACTGCAGCTGCTTCTCTGCTCCATCAGGGTGTTGTGTAGGGGATGGTCAGGGTATTCCAGAATGGCCTCTAGCTTTTTTCTGTGTGCATCTCTCCACCACGGCCTCCAGTGATTCAAACCTCATTCCAGTCACTGAAGAAGCTTTTTGCACCAGTTTGTCCACCCGCCTTGCATCCTTCTGCTTTATGCTGCTGCCTCCCCAGCAGACTGCAGCATAAAACAGCACACTTGCTACTGTAGTTTGGTAAAACATATGTAACATCTTCCTGCAGATGTTGAAGGACCTAAGCCGTCTTAGGAGGAAAAGCCGTCTCTGCCCTTTTTTATATTGTACATCTGTGTGAAGTGACCAGTCCAACTTATTGTCCAGGTGCACACCTAGATATTTGTAGGCTGGCACCACTTCAGTGTCCGCACCATAGATGCTGACTGGATAAGGAGGGGGTTTAGCCCTTTGGAAATCCACTACCATCTCCTTGGTTTTTAGAGGTGTTTACTAGGAAGCGGTATTTATTGTTAATGTCATGAATGTCTTGTAATCAGGGCTGGGCAATAAGACAAAATATTGTATCATGGTTCTCTAAGGCATCTCTACGATACATGAGGTGCTTCACAATAGATAGGTTCGTGAACAATTTTCCAACAATACAATAGTGTTGCATTAAAAAGGAAAACTTGATAAATTATCCTTTATTTAACGTCTACAGAATTTTTTTAAAAAATACATTTTTATTTATAGAAAATAAAGAAAACTATTTAATGCTGAAAAGGAGAGAAAAATTAGTTGTTTATATATACAAATTTTTGTGTTTACATTCTAGTATTTCCTCTAATAAGGAATAATAATTAAGGAATTTAGAAATGTTATAAATTCCTAAATAAATAAGGTGCTTAGGAATTTTAAATGATTGATTGCCTTTTCATATGGCATGCCTAAATTTGTGTTTTTTGCTTTTTGTTTGTTTTGTTTTGTTTTTTTTTCCCCCTCCCCAGTTATTCAGTCGCTCATCGCACTTGTGAACGACCCACAGCCAGAACATCCCCTGAGGGCCGACTTAGCAGAAGAATACTCAAAGGACCGTAAAAAATTCTTTAAGAACGCAGAAGAGTTTACAAAGAAACACGGTGAAAAGCGGCCAGTGGACTAATGACACCTGACAAGTGTGTAGCCCCACTCCTTCAAAACATGAATCCTCCTCTACACCCTCCTCTTTCCTCCCTTTCCTCACTTTCTTCCTTCCTCTCTTTCTCACTACACGTATCTTTCTAGTCGAGCTGGAGAATCGCGCCGCCGCTGCAGCCTCCGTCATAAAGCGGGACTCCGTGTGGATCCATCACCAGTGTCTCTCCCTGGTGTTAGCTTGAAGCCTTTAGGAAAATTCTGGATTTGGTCTTTTTTTTTTTTCTTTTTTTTTTTTTTTTTTTTTTTTTTTTTTTTTTTTTTTTTATAAAGTTTGTTAAGGAAAAGTGGTCAAGAAATTGTAACGTGGTATCTCAGTACTGAGTCCTGTGTGATGCTGTTCTGAGTGAAATGATCTTCACATCAGTATGCACTTCTTTAATATCTTTAATCTGGAGTAAAGTTTAACAGTTTATTCGAAAATAATTCTAAAGAAATGTGTTAAATGTAACTTATCTTGTGTAATATTTTGTTGTGTCCAATTCGTACATTTATGTTCTATGATTTCCAAAAAAGAAAAAAAAACCACCCAAAATGTTTGATGTTTAAACCAATGAACGAGGTGACGGAGGTTACACAGCTTGATCCTGGAGGAGTGTGTTGGTAATTTTTCATCTGCTCTTTTTATTTTCACTTATTGAGTTGCACTGTGTTCTGTGGGACGGTGTCCTATCTGCTCCTAACACACCATAGATTTGCAGATGCACTGATTAATCAACAACAATGAAATCTAGACATTGGTATTGTTATCGTTATACTTTTTCCACACGTGAAGAAAGGAAGGAATACAATTCTTGTGAATCAAAGTTTTATGGTGATGTCTAATTTTAAAACCACCCTTTATTTTAAATATTTCACAGAGAGATCTTGTGTTTTGTTCATTATTTGGGTTTAGGGTATATATATTTTTAAACAACAAAAAAAAAAAAAGGAAAGGGTGCCTCCAGACTGAGAGCGTTTATTTTTGTTTATTCAGAATAAAGATTAGTCGGCACCTCTTTAGAATCGTATTCACATTATCAGCCTGTTGGGATTCATCTCTTTCATATTTCTTGCCAAGATACTGTATATTACACTCAGTAGAGAAGTAGATGTTGATGATGAGGTGTGCTTTGGCACTTTTTTTTTTTTTATTCGTAAAGGCCTATGAGGAAAAATATTGGTGATTGGTGATGTGTTTGGAAATATAGTCTCTTGTCCCTTTAAGTCACTTTACCCACTTCATACAGTAAGTAATATCAGATATTAAGATATCCATACCTTCATTCTTTTACATCCACTATATATTTTGTGTGTGGAAATAGAATAAACTGGCACAGTCATGGGAATGACGTTATATACTCAAGTAGCGGCTGACTCTGATTGGTCACTCTGAGTGTGCTGACTCTCTGATTGGTCAATGGTTTCCTAATAAATCCAGCTAACAACAAAACTGACTGTGTGGGATTCTCCAGTGCAAAAAAAAAAAAAAAATCAACCTGAAATAGTGAAACCTCAGATATGCTATCAATTCATACACCTTATAATAGAAGAAATAATTCAGACATTTATATACACATAGAAAAGACTATTGGCATTAAACAGCATCAGTATTTTTTTTTTTTTTTAAAGTATGATTAAGTGCATCATGTGCTTTCCATGGAATCCCATTAGATGGCAGCATTGACAGAAATATTGGGATCGCAAACCAAACCACAGATTAAGGCCTGATCCACACTAGCAAGAGGAAGCTGCATCTTCATCTGAAGATCATCTGTTGGAGGTCTATGTGGGGTTTTTAAGGGTTCCCCCAGAGGGACAAATCAGGAACCATTTATTGTGTAACATGGAGGTTTAGAAATTATGGAGATTATAAATATCTGGAAGATGAGAAAAGAAATTAAATGGGTTAAATATTAACCCCTTGGAAATAAGGCTTTAAAGCTATTAAGCCGAGATAGAATATTTAAGTAGGTCGTTTCTCAGCTGACAGGGTTCCTCAAGAGTTCTTTGGATATTTAGGTTCCTGGCTTCCTAAAAGGGTTATACTTGGAACCTTTCTGAAAGGGAAACCATGTGGTAGGGTGTGATTGTTTAGACCCTCAGTCAAGTCAAAACAGAAACAATTTCTCAACTATATATACACTGTGTGTATGCGTGTATATAACATTTATTATATTATAACTAAATGAAAATGCCAAATATGCCAAGGAGCAGAGCACAAAAACTGGATGCATGTAGGTGGCGGATCAGAGACCCAATACATAACAATAAATTATAAATCACCTACAGAAAAAATGCAAAAGAAACAAAAGACAAAAGTAGTAGAGAAGATAGAAGTCTTAAAGGTGTGTTTGAAAGGAAACAGGGTATTCTTTAATTTATAGGTCACAGCTGAATAGTGTACAGTGGCACTGTGGGTAGTATTGTTTGATCCTGAGCTCAGGTTACTGTCTGACGTTTTGTTCTCTCTGTGTCCTTGTGGGTTTCCTCTGGGTTATCCGGTTATCTCCCACCTCCCAAAATCCGGCCAGTATGTAGATTGGAAACTAACTTACCCCTAGGTGTGAATGTGTGTGCGCGTGCATGGGGCCTTGTGGTAGACTGGCGTCCCATCCAGGGTTTATTCCTGCCACACGCCCAGAGTTCCTGGGATAGGCTGATGAATTCTGTGAGTGAGTGACGGTCAACGTTTATGCCAGTGCAGGTCTGCTGTGTGTAATGATATCGACTAGCTAACGCGCAGTCAGGAGCAAGAGTCAGTGCTGATACTATTACAGTCCGTGGAGTAATCACTCTGAGAAGCCTATAGCGCCACACTGTTTATCCTCATCTCTCTTTTACAGGTCATTAGCTCCATTAGTTACACAAACATGGAGATTTTGTTAATGGTTTCCAATATTAATCTCTCGATTCATATTACTTCGATGTCTTTTTCTAAATCTAGATAAAAAGGGAGGGGGAAAAAAAAAGACTTCAGAATGTTCATATGGAGTAAAATGCTTATAGTTTTAATTCAGTTAATGCCATAAAAATATCATACATTTTTTTACAATAGATGTAAGAAAAATATACATTATATATATAATTTTAAGACAATATACATTATATATATATATATATATATATATAATTTTAAAAGATATAATCACTGTCACATGCTCCGTCAGACACTAAAAACTTCATATGCAACACTATTGCAAATTTCACAGTTCAGACATTTTTGAAACGTCTGCTTTTGGTTAAAACAATGTAAAATATGTTCCAGTTATCTCTAAGATTTGAGAGAGCAGCCCACATTTTGAAGTGTTTTGCACTTGTTCTTCATATAAGACAAACACCTAAAACACTATAATAACGGTTATTGGAAGCATGTCCCCGGGCCTCACACAGTGTCACAGTGTAGCGTGTATGGTTTGATGATCCAGTTTAAAAGCTGCTAAGAACTCGATCGTTCCAGTGATCTGAAAAACAATCTCACAGCTGCTTGACGCCTGACCGGGTAATTAATTTATCCCATGAGGACTGGAAGAAAAGCTTATTAGTGAAGTCAGATGTTGTCTGTTAGAAATCCCGTTGAGACGTGCAGCACCTGAGGACCTGGTTAAGTGGCCCTTAATGTTTAAAAGTCATTAAAAGCACAGAGCAGGATTCCCTGCTGCTGATAGTAACTAAGCAGCACCGGGTCTCTGAGTGTGTTAAGCTCATGCAGACGATCAGACGACTGAGAGAAGTCATCTGGTCCTTCACCACACCCGCCCTGCAGAGGAAAACTCGGATATCCAGGGTGTACCATCAGCTCTGCTGTGATTGGCCGATACGATTCAGATGCAGAAAGGCCATCAACCTGGGCGGCTATAGATGTCCGTGCCTCCAGAGCAAAGTTCAGGACTCTTTTGAGGTTGGAAAAGGACATGTTCTGCCCCATCGTGCTGAGGCCCAAGTATACATCTGGCCATCTGTAGAAACACAAAATCATGATTAAGAGACTGAGAGAGGTGACAGTCTACACTAAAAATTACACAGATCCAGCTACATAAAATTCTTTGCTTATAAACATGACTGAATAAAAAGTTACATTTTAATGCTTAACCATTAACGATTAGTTTATGGCCATAAATAACTATCTATTAAAGTGGTTATGTTTTGTTTCGTAGCGGCAGTTCAAGTTACCACTTTTGACTAGTGGCACGCACTCTGAACAGATGAGACACGTCTGACATGGGGAGAATAATCGCATACTTCTGTCTATTTGTCTTTAAACATTGTTTTTTTATTAACTTTTCTTTAAAGAAGCCATATTGTCAGTTCACTAATCGGACCATAAAGGGTAAAATAAAATGAAAAATCTGTGAAAAAACTCACCCTTTTTTGAACCAACATCTCTAGCCCTGTAGCTAGTCTCTGGTCTGAGGAGCTGCCTTCAGCTAAATTTACATAAATGCATGTGATTGACTAAATCGCAACAGAGGATCTGCTATAAAAGTGGGCCGTGATAGTTCATGTTTTTCGAAAACTGGAGTTGCTGAAGTACAGCCGGACCACGGTCTGCCAATAGACAGAACCCCCTTGTCTACAGGATTGTAGTGTTTTAGACCTTTCTGAACAGAGCATGAAGATTGTAGTTTTAAAATGTGTGTTAATTTAATCACATGGCATGAACTATTTAGATTTCATTAATAAATGAGTTTCAGGCAAACAGGTTTGTTCTTTTCTCACTATAGCCAGGGAAACATATCAAGCCTTGTCGGTGGTCACACATACGCTACTGCAGATGCCCAAGAACGACATTAGGTTGAAAGTCGCAGGAGTACTTCTTTAAATCTCCTGCAGTATGTATGTAATAAGGATTCTGCAGTGTTTTCTCACACTGTTGCTATTCTGGATGATCTTAAATAAGCCTCATTTAAATGACCTAATTTCTAAATATGTATATTTGAAGGCTATATTTGAAGCTATTTGAAGGCAAAACCAACTTCTATTAACTGGCTCCTTTAGCAAACCAAATGGCAGCTGAAATGCAGTTTTTACTGCCTGGGTGTGTATTCTTGCTTCTGGGACAGCAAGATCCACACTGAAGTCCAAGGTATGAAAGATACATTTGCATGAACAGAATTGTTCACATACTCACTTGTGTACCTTATGTATGTCTGGATTTAAAAATATATATCCCCTAGAGGCCAGGCCTGTAAACATCCCTTGCTGGAAACTTTGCATGATGACCCGAAATCAAATTAAAAATGCATGCTATACTGCTATTTTGTGGTCAGTGCAGTCGTGTCATAAGTCGTGTCGTTTACACCAGCCTACTGTTAATCTTTCCACCCCTAGAGTTCACACTCCATTCACACATTATTCATGTAATTGTAGCTTCCCATAATTACACACAGCACTCATGCATAGCGCTAGAACACTGTTTTACCTAATTACAAGTAATGTACAGCTTTTTGATCCTTGATTAAAGCTCATGCCTTCTTTTTGGCCTCACACACACCTGATACCATGGCGATGGAAGACTTCCACAGACTGGAGTGCATCTTTCTCAACCTGCAGGTAGAAGTCTCTGAGGTTTGGAGGTAGGAAATGACAGGAGTGCAAACCTGGCTCCACTGGGACACGTGTGTAAGGAATGCCAAAATCAGAGAGAACCCGCGCAAACACTTCTCGCACCTCTGCAAACACACACACACACACACACACACACACCACACCCGCTGAGTTACATCCCAAACTGTATGCGACAGTTGTTATTCAGATGAACCATGAGCCGCTGTTACCTGGCAGCACATGCACATGCTGATGGCCATCCATGTGATTGGGCAGGTGACCAGTGAGCTCGCAAAAATGCTTCACCTGGGCCCTAAGCTCCACCTCCACCTGTCAATCAGAGAAAAGCAAGCTTTCGTGGAATTGAAGATATAATCCAATGTTTATAAATGTTTATCAGCATTTATAAAGGTGGCCTGGACAACAGATTTGGACTTCAGAAAATCTGTAATGTCATGTGAGCTTTGATATTATAAGTAAATATGTATAATTAACTCAGAAATATGTTTCCTTTGTCCACTGTTCAAAGCTTGAGATGGAGATAGCTGTTAAAGAAGGCCCCAGGCAATGGCAATGAAACAATATTGATTTAAACTTTAAACATTTATTTAAGGTCAACACCTATGTAAATCCTGCTTCAGATCGTTTGCTTTTGGCGTAACGCTCAGTAGCAACTCAGTTTGAGCTGAACAGGAAACAAAGGCAATTTTGCCTATGTGCTCTACGTCAAAGATCTTTTGTTTGCAATTCAGACGGAGAACTTTGTTTACATATTCGACCTTTCTACTGTATAGTGTTCAAAGTTACACAGCCTGGATTAACGTCATTTTATACCACAGCGCTGATGAATTCTTGATTAATTTATAAAAATTATAATTGATTAATTTTCTATAACAGCAGCTCTGACAACAGTTCCGGCTGTACGTTTTTGTTTCTATAGTAACAACTTACACAAGTTGAGCAATATGTAAAAATATGTATGCAATATGTTAAAAAAGCTGAACTAAGTATATCCACTGTCTAAATGATAAGTCTTAACATCTCACCAATCACCCCCTGTAAAAAGCAATAACACACACAACTTGCTATAACCTTTACTCTGTAATCGCTCTGTTTTTAAGACAGTAGCTGACAATGGTACTGAGATTTATGCCTGTCTGTGAATATACATACATCCATCATGCTCATTTTTCCACTCCGCAGAACTTCGCGGAAACCCATCTTCCCATGAAAGAAGCCATCTTTATTAAGGAGCGTGGACCTTCTCAGCTCCTGACACACTGGAGCACCTTCAGACAGATTCGCATGGAGCCCAATGGGAATGCAATGTCTAAAGAAGTGAGGAAAAAAAAAAGGAAAAAAAAACAGGACACACCAGGTTAAAAAAAAAATCAGTGTTTTTCAACCTGCCATAGCTGTGGCTTATGTGTGATTACCACACAATATATATATATATAAAAAAAAATTTTTTCTTCCCCCAATGACAAACTACTGATCATTGTTCCCAAAAACCAACCACTGATCACCATCGTTTGTCCCACTTCACACTCTTATTCTTGGTATTTACAAGCAAAAAATGTGAGTCATTTCCTGACTAACACTGCTTCTTTTTGTTTGCATTCTTGACAGTATTTTGTAAATAACCAAAAACAACAACTTTCTACAAAAAATAATTTATAATAATAATAATAATAATAATAATAATAATAATAAATTATTATTATTATTATTATTATTATTATTACTACTACTACTATTCTGATAAATCTATTCTTGAGTGTCTTGGGGGGAAAAAATCTGCCTTCTTCATGTAACATGTTTTGCTATGCAAATGATTGTTATGGTTTGATAAATATACAAATGAGTAGGCTATATGATGTCACCTGGCGACTTTTTGACCGTGCTAGCTATTTTCCCCTGAAGAGCTGGCAACATTGCCGAACCATTTCAGACACTGACTCAACCATACACTTTGTACAGTTTCCATCATTTTTCCATAACAGTTTTAAATGAATTGTTTGGTGATCTGTACCTCTTGGCTAGCTGGGCCGCATGTTCCGCAGAAGCTCCGTTCACCAGCACTGACGCGTTGGAGATGCCACCGGCCAGGAAAGCCTCGGCGACGCCCCGGTTCCTCCGCGCGCAGTACCCAAAATCATCCCCGGTCACCACCAGCTTGACTCTGGGTTGAGGCATGTTCAATACCTGGCTCTGACGGCACATAAACCAACTGCTGTTTTTCACCCATCAGCTTATGATCATGTTCTAGGGTGACTAATTTCCTTTAAGCGGATACAAAGGTTAAATTAACTTCCTCAAACACCGGGTCTTGACTATGACAAGCTGAACAGGAGCGGTAAATGTCGCGAGTTTAGCAACCCTGTCCGGCTTAGCCTACATTTTCACGTGGCTCTCTGCCTGTGAGTCAGGATGAGGCGGAACCGCAACATTCAACCCAGATGCAGATGCGTTTATAGTAGCCTATAAACTCCAACCTCCTGAATAATTCATTTCTATGCTGCTAGTGAAATGACAGTGTGTTCGGCTTTGGATTACACTAGGATATCATCTTCCCATGAACTATTCTTCCAGAAAATAGAGCACCTAATCCCTAATGGCAGTGAACAACTAATTAACACGCCTGTTACACTGAACGCACCCCTGGATGCCTTACCCAGGCTTCTCTAGCCTACATTTCGTTACAAAGACACATTATTGCTTTGGATCTATTAATAGATGTTTATTCCCAGAACCATTCAAACCAGTTTAGCTCGATGCCAGTCCAAAGACTCTTAATATACACTACAGTGTTTATGAAATGAACAGATCAAATATTTACTTACCCATTTTTACCCATTACAAGGTCTGTGCCATTTATGCCGGTTCTCTCTGATAACTAGCTTCTGTGTCTCCTACTCCAACTGAACCAGCAGTCATAAAATATTTGGGTTTGATCCCAAATCCATCTCTATTTGCACCCTTATGTAGTGCATTACATAGCTAGTCTTTATTACGTCACGCCCTATGTAGTGCACTAATATAGAGAGTACAGAGATATTTGGAAATTAGCCTTAGTCTTAAATAAGCTGCTTCCTTTTCCGGGGGGGTTTTGATTCCCTCTACTGGACATGCCTGGCAATGCTTAATGACTTTCTCTTCTGCTTTTTCTTTTTTTTAATATGATTAATTATTATCTATTTAAACGTTTTCCATTCCTCCTATCATGTAGGCAATCTGCTGCTCAGTGGCGTTGCACTGAAATGTGTAAATAAAAAAAGAAATTATGAAATATAATCAAATTTAAGATGTTACACTTAAAACTGATAGGCCATATAGTCAATTCCAGCAACATCCTCAGTGTCACATAAAACCCACACAGCTTTTTACATTTATTTCTCTCTTTTATTTATATGCCTTTATATTTGTTCATTATTTATACTTATTAATATTATAATGATAATATTTTAATATTATATAAATTATATATCATATAATTATATATATGTATATCATATAATTTATAAAGCACACTGAGCTGTCTTTCAATTATAGTCAATTACAGCAAAATCCTCAGTGTGTCATAAAACTCACACAGCTTTTTACAGTTTTTCTCTCTTTTCTTTATATGTCTTTATATTTGTTCATTATTTATATTTATTAATATTATAATGATAATATTTTAATATAAAATAAGTCATGTATCATATAATTTATAAAGCACACTGAACTGTCTTGTGTATGAAAAATATTATAATAATATATTTTAATATATTATAATACATTTGTTTTGCCTTGTTTATAAAAGCTCAGACGCATTCAGATGAACCCTCAGCTCCACACGTTCAGCCCCGTAGTTTTTGCTGACATGGAATTTTTGGGATTTTGCCATCATGCTCAAATGTATGAGCTATGAGGGCTTCTTTTTCCATAATCTTACCTTGTTTATGGAGCTGAATTCACAAATTAGATTGTGCTAGATTTATAAATGTTTCCTGTCTACGAAGATCCAAAGGGCCTGGATATTATTCATATTTTTCATAACAAGTGTGCAATGTTTAACAATGTGTATGGTGTACTTTTTTTTAATTGTCCTACATCGTGGACCTGTGTGACACTCATTTCTTATGCTGTAAATCAAGTCTATTATTATTATTAGTGATTTGCCAACGACAAAATAAATATTATAATAATGTCATGTCAGAGACATGTCATGCGTCTATCCATTAATAGATATATTTAATGTGGAACTTCTACAAGACAAGTAACTGTAGTTCCTCTTATCACAAAGTGTGGTGGTATATGCAATAAAAGAACATGGGCAAGAACTAATGCACATTTTGTCTGTTACACAACAACTGATCAGCAATTAAATGTAATGAAATCCAATAAACGTGTCTTAGATGCACTATAATTCCTCTAATATAATCGCCTTTATAATGGAAGCATATAAAAGATACAGTGCCATTTTATTAGTTAATTCCCAGCACTCATCTGTGAGTATTAACTGAGCTGATGGATCCAAACGAGTGATAAGAAAGATCCACAAGACTTAGTGATGGCACTGACCTAGGATAGGATGTGACCAAGACTTCATATCATCACAAAGCCCAAAATGGGGTCAGCTTTGATAGAGATAAAAAAAAATAATAATAATAAAAAATTCTTGGGCAAGTTTGTCTATTTCTGTATTCTTACTAATCATTTTATTAAACACACCTTCTTTGTTGGTGCACTTTGTAGACTAAATCTCATATTTCTTTTACATAATGAGTGTGTGTTAATCATCATCTCTCCCCATCATCAGCATCATTATATGACCACAGAAACACTGTTGGCTGAATAGTTTTGTTTTACGGACATTAGGGTGTTTACAAACCCTAGCAACACAGGCTTCAATCACCTCATTAGAAAGGACCTAAAGCTCTCTCAAAAAACTAGAAGTCTAAAAACAATTTTAAAAAGTGATTTATAAAAACGCATCACAGCTGAGACAGGAAACTGTAGAACCAAACGCCATGTTAAATCACAACAATCAGAGATGACAGCACCTTCCCTTTATTACGTACAGTATTCACACATTACTTTTTCCTTCACAGAGTTAATCACAGCTGTTACACTGAGTGAAATTAAGATCTTCAACATTACTTGACAGTAAACTGTAGAATTAGAGGCCCACTCAGTTACTATGCTATGTAGGCAATACCTAACACGGCTGATATAGCCAGTCTGGACAGTATTTGTGGGCACACTTAAGTAGACTACTCCCAAAAACAGGTCCAGTTTGGTTCTTTCACACACTAACATACTTGTACTTTAGTAAAGAAGAAAAAAAAAAGAAAGAAAGAAGGGAACTAATTCAGTTGCTGGTCCAGCAGCAAACAACTTTGCCTTAAGTGCTTTGTGCTTCGTGAACATCCTGAAAAGCTTCACCAGTGTTAATTCTTTTCATTGACACTGGTCCAGCTTAGTCTATCCACAGTCAAAAAATAGTCAAGTAATAATGAAGCTGGAAAATAACATACCAGCTGTCAAAGATGGTCTACGGGTTTGACCGGCTCAGCCTGTTCGGCAGCGTTCTGCATTTTCACTTTGACATGACAGGACATTTATCAATATAGTTTTATTTCACTTACTTAGCCAATTTAATAAGTACAGTTGCTGCACCTCTCAGGAAGTCTTATGCCCTCACTGTTGCGGCCTGGTACCTAATGGTTATTTAAGAAATGTAACAACAATAAACAATCATCTTGTATATTGGTCATAAATATGCTTGAGTGCATATTTGAATGCCCATTCAAGGCACCATGATCTCATATTAACTCATATTTATACAGTATTTACTCACAGTAAGTAGGTTAACCTGCTAAACCTGCTATTTAAAGGAACCACACCCAAAATGACAAATAATTTTTGTTTAAACTTCATCAATTTGGTTAACAGTTTCCTATGATACCCACAATGCTGTTCGACTACCTGCAGATAGCGGGGCAGTGGGACTTAGCATGCACGTCATCTCTACTTAAAGAGATCGATGCAGCAGCGCTTTAGTCCTCTGCTCTTTCCAGCACTCTCACCTCCTTGTCTGTACACTCTGCCAAAATAGATCAGGTTGCAAAGCTTCAACTTTCACGCTAATACCATCATCAAACTCATGATGCTCGTCATCTCGGCGATCGCTAACTAGCCGAGCCGAGTTTACTATTTCTGTGTTTGGTTTCTCATTAATATTACGGTGAAAGTGGCTGGGATATGGTAAGTCAAGAAGAAAGAAGTTCTTGTGATTTTATTTTGAGATTGCTGAATGTTTTTCTCCTATTAAACACCATTGTAACTGTGCTAGCAATAAAGTCAGCACAGAAAACAACCACTAACTTGTTAATTATGAGAATAACCAAAATACAGCAACAAATTACTAGGAGAATCACTAAGCACATCACAAATATTTCAGTATAAACATATTTAATGTGTAGGGTCTAATTTTCCTTTACGTTATGACAGACTTTCAGTAGTAAACTAGAAACCATGAAAATGTACATAGCGTTTTGATTCAACGTAGCTACGGCTACGTGACGCGTCATTACGTCCTCGACCAATCGCTGATTACCGGGTGTTCACACTACTTCCTGGTTTTCGGACTTGTCACGCTGTGATTGGTCAGCAGCAGCTCCGGTGTTTTGAATGGAGCTTTTCGACCTCGCGGTGTGATGTAGGTATCCTACTACTACATCTGCGCAATGGATCCGTTGAAAGCTTTACGCGTCTATTTAGATTTCTTTTTATTGTTTTTCATCTTCGCGAAATGTCAGGGTCGAGACTCAGACTCTGATTATGTTACATGTGGATCTTTAGTGAAACTGCTGAACACAAGGCACAACGTTAGACTCCATTCGCATGATGTGAAATACGGCTCAGGTAAACTGGCTACAGGAAATTCATTTCATATCCTACAGATACAGCTGTACCAGAGATAAACACCTGGAACACGAATTATTATTATTATTAATATTAATATAGGTTTACACTCATAAATTGTTACTTCTTGCTCATGTTGTAACCCAGCCGGTTAGCTTATTAGCCATGATGCTAATACCACCAAACAATAATAATCATGTATTATGCTAGTCTGTTTTCCTTCTGAATGCACTGCAGATTTAATTCACAGTTAACTGATTGCTAGTGCTAAAAAATAAAATACTACAGGGTTCATACAACATACAGAGCGAGCTTAGGAAGGGTTTAGATAAATTGTCACCTTGCATATTGATCATTCTTGTTGCTTAGCAGCTCATTTTTCAGACTTCCGGTTTTGTTCCATTTTTCACTTCTTGGCCATGTCCTGAGAAGGATGTCAGACTAAAATGTAACATAACAGTTCCTTATAAAGCATTTATGAGACCATGATCATTCATTCATTCATCCATCCATCCATCCATCCATCTATCTTTCTATCTGTCTTTCTTTCTTAAGTAAGTGCTTTATCCTGGTCAGGGTTGCAGTGGATCTGGAGTCTATCTCAGGAACACAAGGCGTGAGAATACATCCTGAATGGGCATGCCAGGCATCATGTACACACACACACACACACACACAGTCACACCATCATAGGGGTGAGTTTAGCATAGCTAATCCACCTACTGGCAGGTGGAGGTGAGAGGAAGCTGAAGGAAAGAAGAACAAGAAGAACAGGAAGAACATGCAAAACTCTACACAGACAGTAACCCGAGCTCAGGATCGAACTCAAGACCGTGGAATTGTAAAGCAGCAACGCTATCTGCTGTACCACTGTGCCACTCTGAGACTGCTATAACATCCTAATATGTATTATGGCTTATGCATTTGACTTGTAATAAACTTTGTAATAAACCCCCCTAGGTAGTGGGCAGCAGTCGGTAACAGGTGTGGATACAGCGGACGATGCAAACAGTTACTGGCGTATCCGTGGCAAACCAAATGAGATATGCCAGCGTGGAGCGCCCATTAAATGTGGTCAGGCTATCCGTTTTACGCACATGAAGACAGGACGCAACCTCCACAGCCACCATTTCAGCTCTCCTCTGTCGAACAACCAGGTAATTTGTTCATTTGGTGAAAATTTGACGACCTCATCATATTTTCACCCATATCCACCCACTGTGTATCATTTCTTCCCCCAAAGCATGCAAGACCTAAACCAGAGCAGTGTGGTTTTAATTCCTCCTTGCTATTTATAGGTACTAGCATCTAATACCTACAAAAACAGGAAATAAAGAAATAAATGTTTACACCCACTCAATAGCTTGTTTATAACATCAAATGATGCGTAGACCAGTAATACGCATCATGTTTCTATAAGTGGAGTGGTCTGTATACAGGTAACTCAGGTTTATTTATTATTTTTGATGAACTTCTACACACACGGACTCTAAATCTACTTAAATTGTTGTTAAATCAAGTAGTTTTGGCATCATTTTTTGGATTTAGCGCAAGGTGAAATTGCACATGCTTCAGCATGTTAATAAAAAAAAGGAACTGGGGGAAAAACGAAACACACACACACACACATGCACAGATGCACACATGCTCAGCTCACTGTTCAAGAGATGTTTCCCCCTTACTAGTAGGAGATAACCAGGAAAGAGCGAAGATATCATTAGATATCGTTTTAACCAAGAGTAGATTCTTGTATTAGATATTCATCACGTGACTTTGTTCCCTGTGTAACAGACTGATACTGCGCTTCATTTCATTAAAGTGTCGTGCAGTGGAAGAAGACGGTCTTGTCCTTATATGAGGACAGCAGTTTTTTTTTTGTTTTTTTTTAATGTAAAATTTTAGATTTCTACTTTCCTTTTAGAAGGATGTAGTCTTATGAAAAACTACGGGGCTGCATTTCTCTGCAAGCTGCCCTCATTTTGAACTCATCTGAAGGCCATGCAACTTTCCATATGTTAAATAATTGTGTCTCCCACGCTTTTTCGCTTATCAAGACAACTTGATTCTATGAATATGCAAATTGAAAAATATCTTTTTATGCCCCACCCCCTTTCCAAGGTAAATCTGGTATGTTATATGCGCTGCATTTGCATATTGGGATATGATTGGCTCTTATATATTTTGATGCAATAATGTCTGTCACGTGTTCAGTACTAACCTCAATGATAGGTTCATTTTCTTTTTTGTTTTTTCTGCAGCAAAGACATACCTGTGACAGTTTTACCATTTGAACACTCAACACACTGGACACATGCTCACCACTAATTATTTTTTCATAAAGTCTAGGGAGACTAGTAGTATTTTTTTATTGTCTGAAAAGGTTCTTATGAAGGATTGTGTAAATCCAGGTCAGATTTCATTTGATTATTTATCGCAGATTCCAGTATTCCCGAAACAGGTGTGTACTCTGGGCCTTTGTTGAGAGGCATAATGTCTGTTAAGAAGAAACCTAACTGAGTATTTTCAGAATGTCTAGCTTCTAGACGTCCAGGATGGATTATACAAATCCTGTCATTTTGCCATGTTCAAAATGCACTAGTAAAATAACACACACATCTTGTTCTATCTTTATATCTGACTAAAAATATATGTGTGGATCCTTTTCACTGACTTTCTATGAAAGCTTCCTGACCTTCACATTAATAATTACGCTCTTTGGTTGCAAAAAAAAAAAAAAAAAAAGGTGTTTTTGAATGCAGGAGGTGAGTGCGTTTGGAGAGAACGGTGAAGGTGATGATTTAGATGTGTGGACGGTCCAGTGCAGCGGGACCTACTGGGAGCGCGAAGACGCCGTCCGGTTCAAACATCTCGGCACCAGCGCCTTCCTCAGCGTGACTGGAGAGCAGTACGGCCATCCAATCAGGGGTCAGCGCGAGGTCCACGGGATGCCCTCGCCCAATCCGAACAACTACTGGAAGGTGATGGAGGGGGTTTTTATTCTTCCCAGTACTGAACCCTTACACCATGATGAGCTCTGATGACTCAAAAAGCACTGTACTCTCAGCCAATAAAGACTGTACCACCATTTCCACTTAGTGTTTTAGTTTCATTTGTACATGTCCTGTCTGATCTGAGCTGAGGTTATTTTTTATTTCCAGTTTATTTTCTACCCTTCGTGTCTGTTTTGTAATTTAAAAAAATCACAATTCAGTAAAATGTATAGAATAAAAATTATACTTTGAATCAATTTTCCTGTTGGTAAGGAATGACATTACTATTTTATTTCTTTGTATATATAGGAAAAAATGACTACTGGCTGTGTGTTTGAGGTTTTATAGTGGTTATAGTTTATTTATCAGTAGAACTGTCTGATTGATTGGCTGCTTGTAGAGTGGAATTATACTATAAAAATAAATTCATTTTTACAAACTTGAAATCAGGTCTTGGCCATTATAAGAACATTAGAGGACAGTATAAATAAATGTTACTTACATTTGGTCAATCTAATAGTTTTTGCTTCGTGCTTGTAGGTACAGCTGTATTTTATACCACTTCAAATAATAATATTAAAGTGACATCCATCACTATACATGGTATACACTTCTCCTGACAAATAAGAAACAAGCTTCTAATATGGTATAAATAAAATGTAATCATTTGCTTAATATTAAATATGTTAAAGTGACACCCATGGGCAAACCCATGTTACCATTCTGAGGAGTAATGTGAAAATGATAAAAACAAAGTGAATTCTAATGTAAAGAATACAGGTATAAATTAGCATACTATTTTAATATTAAATATATAACTTATTAAATTGTATCCTTCAGTGTCCCTGGATTATCCCTGCCATTCTGTGGACTAATGCAACTATATTATGATGATAAAACTTGTCTAAACTCAATCATTAGATGATCAAAATAAACTTGAATGTGCATACTGATATATTTGGATATAGATATTATATCAAAGCCATATTCTTCTTCTTCTTCTACTACTTCTTATTCTTATTATACAATTGCTGTTACATTTAAATTATAAGTACATGTAGTCTTTTGGACTTACAATTTATTTGTGCAAATCTTTTAAAACTAATATTGTAATTAAATATAATAGGATTAAACTAAGCTGAGTTTCCCCAAAAGCATCACAGAACAAAGATCATAGAGCATCACATTCAGCACTCTATCAGTTAAGATGACTTTACGATGCTTTTGGGAAACTGAGTCCTGGTGATCATAACATCTAAATGACAGGTTATTAATATAACTGGAAAACTGCAGACAGGTGACAAAGGGGAAAAACAATATAAAGCGTGTTAATAAGCCATTAGAATAGCTTCATTAGATTCTACACGTCTTTGGAACAGTACTAGAGTAGAGAGCAACACTTGTTCTTCTAAAAGATATTTCCTTAACTAGTGTTGTGATTGTGATGATGATGATGAGCGCTGTCTAACAGGTCGCTCCAGAATCTCTCCATAGGTGTTCATTTGTGTTGACATCTGGTGAGTGTAAGGATCACAGCATATGATTCACATCAATTTCATCCTCATCGAACTATTCAGTGTGCCCTTGTGTCCTGTGCATGGGGGCGGGGCCATCCTGGAAGAGACCACGCCCATCACCGGATAAAGGTGATTAGAGAGATAGGAGGTTTGTATTGATTTGCAGTGATGCTTCAATTCAGGACCAGTGAACTCAAATCATCTCGATGATGATAATGATAATGATAATAATAATAAAAACAATTCAAGTCAGGATCAGTGAAGTTAAACATATCGATGATGATGATAATAATAATAATAATAATAATAATAGCAAAACACCTCTGTAAACTTGAATGAATCAGTTTCAAGATAAATATAACCTATATGCAAATCCAGTTATTTTATTTTTTTATGCAGTCTGGGAACAGTTGGAACAGAATATTTTGTATTTTGCACCTTATTTAATCCTATAAACGCTTAATAAAAAAAAATAAAGCGTAGTATAATAAACTATTAGTAGTGTAATAGTAGTGTAACAAACCGAACTATAAGGCGAGGCAATACCAAAAAAAAAAAATGCAAATAACTTAACATTTAAAATCGTGCCGCCGCAAATTCAAATGTTTAAAAGGTAAAAAGGATTTTGCCACATTTTCCCCCAATAAATATCATTCTCTAAATTTGAAGAATCTACCTTTTTTTTCCCCCGGAATGACGACAGAAATCGGGTGCTTTCCAGCAGCATTAGAGACTGCTATATGAGCAGAAGCCGCTGATGCGAGGAGATCATTTGTACCAGTAGGTGGCGCACTAACATAAAAAGAAGTGAACAAAGTACAGCCGTTTCTGCAATAACGAAATCCTCCATGTTGTGATTCACTATGACCCTTGTCATTGAAAGCATTAAGTTTAATACTTTGAGTGTCGAAAAGAAAAATATGGCGTCTTATAGCCTATATAAATTACCAAGTAATATAAAAACATGATTGAATTATGAGTTCTCTGTGAATTCGCTTCTATAGAGTTCCTAAACAGAGCTTTTCATCATGGCGCCCGAAGAAACCTCAAAACACTGAGCTTTTAGCAGAACTTTACTCCCTATCTACTTATTTAAGCGAATAAAGCGAGTGTCACACTTAATGTTAAAACTGCTTAGCATGTCACCAGTATGCTAATGGCGTACTATTTCGCCATGCTAGCCAACACCTGATCATAGTATGGAGTGTGGATATGGAAAATAACAAGATGATTGTACCAAATATTAACATGGACTAACTGATATTCATACATTCTGTCTGAATATATATCTCAAATATCAACATTTAGCAGGAATTCCCTTGTGTTGTCCTCCATGTTGCCTCTGTTCAGCTGGTGATTGACACCTTGCTAGCTTCACGTTTCTATTCCACATTACCTGAGGTTTAAACTATATTTATGAGCACGTTATCATTATTTTTCTGCTTCTTTTGCTTATATAATTAAACTATAACTGGTGTAGGAGCTACATGTCCACATACTATGCAGTTTTATTGAAGTAATTAGGACAGACAACTTGCTAGTTCACTTACATGCCCACAGATAGCTTTTGCTAATACATGAGTTAAAGCTAAACATTAGCTATCAACAGAAAGCAAAACTGGACAGAAAGGATATAGTCTATCAAATGTGAATATAGTGAACTAAAATAATTCAGATGACACTAAATGAAGCCACTCTGCATTTATTTATTTATTCCTGCCATCATTCATGTTTTTTTTTTTTTCTTGAATTTCGGCCCACAGGTTAATAAGTAGGTATACAACAACATCCTAATAATGTTGTCCCTCTAAGTGGTCTTGTGTAGAAATTAAACCGGATACTTATTATCTCCTATGACATCGGTCACTTCAAGCAAGTAAACAAAATCCTGGTTAACCTGGAAAGTTATTAAACTTCACAATAGGTAACGTTAACAGCATTCATGAAGACGTTCATATGTCAAACAGTAGGCTATAGAGGTAATAAAAATCACAATTAATAAATTATTTCAGCTTTTATTTATATATCTGACTTTACAGCATAAAACACACAAAGAATAAGCACACACACATTCCTACATGCTTAATTATGGGTTAATTAGTGGTTGGGAGCTCTGTGTGCTGGCCAGCTACATCAGTAAAAACCACACACACTGCAGAGGAATAGATAGATAGGTATGTGTTTGTATGTGTGTGTTTTAGTCTAGTGGACTGATGCCCTTTCATTATTGCACTGCTAGCTGCATCTCCCACAGTAGTGCAACAGAGAAAGAGTGTCAGGCAACAGACGACTAACAGCCAGTGGATACAAGAGCTATTCCAGACATACACACACACTCCCACGTGCACACACACAATATATTATAACTAATATATATATATATATATATATATATATATATATATATATATATATATATATATATATATATATAGA
>CM075026.1:14077750-14124514 GCA_037576675.1 Pangasius sanitwongsei
CCCCCCCCCCCCCCCCCCCCCCCCCCCCCCCCCCCCCCCCCCCCCCCCCCCCCCCCCCCCCCCCCCCCCCCTGCTGTTGCCAGGATACATAAAAGAGAACCATTAGAGAACCAAATGTACTCTATAGGATAAGAATATAATCACAGCCATACTGTTCAAAATGTTCATTTCTCGTTAGCAGTGAAACAGTGAAGCGCATGCTCAACCATCTATCAGGGTTGTTTATTGGAAAATGTTCAGATAACATGTGTGAAGACGAAATTCAAAGTTGAAATAACAAATCGTATTTTGCCTCGCTGACGATATGGGTAAGCATGCACTTGATAGCTAAAAGAAGCCAACGTGCACATCCCTTATGCATGATGTTATGTGGGAAGTATGAAGTCTGTAATTTAAACCATCGTCGAGTACTTTAATTCTGACCAAAAAAATTTTAAAATTGTAGCCTACCACCTCTAACTCTGTAGTCTGCAAGACTCTTTAAGCATGCAACATTCCGTTTCTCACTCAGTCTGTTAAGTGATGAGATGAAAGTAAAAGTTCAACTTGCCTAACCTTGCAGACACCGACCAAGGAGTAAAAAATGTCACTCTGGGTGGGATGTTCCCTCCTTCCCTCCCTCTTTCCCTTCCTCTCCTCACTGAACGAGACCTGCCCCCCTCCCGCATTCCTTACAAATAGTCCCATCCCCCCACCGACCTGCCTCAAATAGGAAATTCATCCCTCCTCCTCCTCCTCCTCTGTTCCAGTCTCACCATATACCCCTGCAAAATGTATAGCTTTTGTTTAAGTCCTGTGTGTCCATAGATTTAGCCAGAAGCACAGAGTAATAGCAATCTATTATTCATGCAAAGCAATTAGATATATTAGTCCATATTCCTGACATCTAATTACTCTCTAGCCGTATGTTTAGAGGGGGGAAAAAAGCACAAGCAAAAACACGCGTATTTGTGTTATAATAGGCCTAAATGGCTTAATCTGTAATTTTGATATTTATCAGCCACGGCTGTTAGAAAGCGTGGTATGAAATCCTGTCATAACGTCTCACTTCATCGCGTGACACTCCTGTCTGAGCTTTATTTTATGGATTATTTCAAAATAAATAGCCAATGTACTTAACCCAAAACACCCACAGTTTGTGCGTGCTGCTGCTTCTTTTTTTTTTAAATTATTTTTATTTACTCCTTACACTATCAGCGCGTGATTAAAAAATCCCACTGGGATGAAATAAAATAATGATTCTCCAAAGTGCTTCATATTCTGTTCCGGCTGCGAGAAGGTAATAAAAATATGGCTTGAGCTTAATTAGAAAATATAATATTGCATGTGGTACGATAGGACTGCTTTTAAAACTGAATTAGGAAGCCTTTCGGGCATTAAAATATTTAAGATGAAGGACAAATAGCCTAAAATTGACGAGGTATTTAATAGACCTAATACGCCTTAGCTAAGAAAGTGAGTGTAGTCATATTTGAATGTTGTTTAATCTAATTTATAAGTTGAAGTGCTGCAAACGAAGACGACCTCTGAAGCTCTGCTGTACAGAATGTTCTTTCTCTGGGGGCGTGGTATCGAGGCCTTTTTTTAACCACGAGGGGAAAGAGCATTGCTACTATATGGATGGCCTATAGCACACGCGCGCGCGCGCGCACACACACACACACACACACATGGTCAGGCCCATGGGACTTTATACCCTAACTCCAGACCTCCACAAAGTGCTTGTGGTGTCAGTGTGGGCGGTATGGCTAAAAAAGATAAAGTCTCCAAGTTGTGTGGTATTACAGAGATACACGAATACACAATGTGCATGACAATTATAAATTAGGTTCTCATTAAGGTTTATCAAAAGGACAAAATGCACCAGGCGCAAAAAAACACGCATACGCATACCTAACAAAAAAAAAAAAAAAAAAAACCACCACTGATTCCAAAGTAAACTATTTAACAAGGAAAAATCAAATAGGCAAAATTGTAAACAATTCCCCATATACAGTGAGCTTCTGCTTAACGGTTGTGTTCAGTTATGATCAAAATAAGCCATGCTTTTTTTCCCCTCGTTGCTTTGTTTTTAAACTAAAAGTACAGCAACAGCAAAAAAATTATTTTTAATATGCTGGTCTCAATTTCTTTAATAAACGTGACCAATAATTGCGTCCAGATCCTATTTATATCCCGGAATTTGTGGCCTGGGCCAATGGGACGCGGCTTCGCCAAGTAATAGAACACAAAGGTTAATATGTGAATTTTATGATGACATCTTGGGTTATACAGGAAACAACTGATTGCCTAATTAATAAGCTCTTTATCACAGGTCAGTCCACCAGAAGTCTAATAACTATATCAACAAAAGAAAAAAAAGGGTATCGTGATGCAGGCAAATTTATCGTGGTAATAATCAGAAAATCATATCGTGACGTAAGGCTAATTTAGCTAGGCAATTATCAGAGAAATGGACTGTGACGTAGGCTAGTTTATCGTGGCAACGATCAGAAAAAAATCATATCGTGACGTGGCCTAAATTATAGTGCCAATTTTTAGAAAAATGGATTGTGACGTAGGCTAATTTATCGTGGTAATGATCAGAAAATCGTATCGTGACGTGAGCTATAATTTATCGTGCCAATTATCAGAAAAATGTATTGTGACGTGGGCTAATTTATCGTGATAATGGTCAGAAAATCGTATCGTGACGTGAGCTATAATTTATCGTTCCAATTATCAGAAAAATGGATTGTGACGTAGGCTAATTTATCGTGGTAATGATCAGAAAATCGTATCGTGACGTGGGCTAAATTATGGTGGTAATGATGTCGCCCACCACTAGTGTGAGGGACACGTGAATGGACTTTTCACGCTCTCCAGACCCGCAGTGTGCGTTTATAGTAATACGTATTTAGGACACATGGACTTTAGGTTGGCTCCAGACTGCCTCTGTATATCTGTAGTACACTTAGCACGGTCTGGGTCATATTTATTACACTAGAGTTATACTATGAAGGTCTGGAGTCAGTGTAAAGACTACTGTTATGGCCCTCTCGTGTTACAAGAAAAAAAAAATCCCCTTAAGGGTCTGACTGAGCGTGTCCATATTAAACAGCACATGGCCTACTGCTGCCTTGGTGCTAAAGCAAATTCTTACGTCCGTGTAACGCCATACGAGTTGGCGAAAGCCGAATGCAATGACAATACTATTGCACTGCTTGATTAGATGGTTCAGTAGTGCAACATCGTCAAAGCAAAAGACTTTAGCACTTTCTAATGAGTAGTTCAGGCTACAACCAGTGCTCCAGACTGCACCTTTACGTTATTTCTGTCCTAAACTAGCTTACTGTAGATTTTTCAGACTATAAAGTGAAAACTGATGATCAAAATAAGCGTAACTTGTATGTTACTGACTTCACTCACTTACATGAATGCATGCAATTTACACTGAGGTTATAACTGCGTTTTATATACATTATTGTGTACACAAGAACGTGCATTAATATTAAGCCATTGGTGCCTAATCATTGGTGTATAAATTATTATATATGCACGTATAAAACAAGGAGGATTATGATAAAAGATTATTATGATCATGATTGTTTTAGAGGCAAAAACATTAAAAAAAAAAAAAAAAAAAAAAAAGGCGAGCAAATGTTACAAATGATGCCTGCTTTATTTTATTTTAATAAACACTGTCACTAAAGAAAACAATATAAAGAGAATGAGACTGTGTATCCAAATCTATTTCTAAGAATGAGAGTAATTTCTAAAAAGGAGTTTGGACACGTTTAACTGGAATGGTAAGGCTGGAGTGTTTCTTGTCATCCAATGCCCTTTTAATATTGCACTGCTTATCTGATTCACAGTAGTACAACAGAAAAAGGGCCCTGGTTAACAATATGAGAGGAGCAAAGTAGAAAGTGACAATCTCAGCTTACTGCTGTTAGTTACTATTTAATCGTCTACATATCCTATTTGCTGTATATTCAGTAGAGGAGGCGAATTCAGGGTTTCATCGTAGAATCAGGGAAAAGAGAAAAACAAACAACGAGGGACTATTTTAAATGTGTAAATAAACCACTAAGAAGAGTGCAAATGCAGACTTTAAATCATAGTGTAGGATAATTTCGAATTTTCCTAATGATCCAAAAACATCAAGAAATAAAAAGCAAAACTGGCTGAAATATTAATAAATCTCCAAAATAGCTTGTAGGAATTTCTGAAGCTATACTAAATAGCAAAGGAACTTTATGAAGCATTGAAATTAGCTTTGCATTGCTACATAAATAACAGTGCTCTCCAGAAGAAGAAGAAGAAGAAGAAGAAGAAGAAGAAGAAGAAACATGATCAATGGCTTTTGTGAAATGAGTGTGAAAATAAACATTTCACCAGCACAGCGATTGGAGAAAAAAAAAAAAAAAAAAAAAAAAAAAAAGCAGCATTAACTCGATGCCTTCGAGTAGGAGACGAAGAGAGAGGAGGAAAATGGGGCAAAGAGCACATTCCGCGATACAATACCTGAATCCTTCATTTAATATGTACTATTCTTATCCCTTTTGCCAAAGTGGCAATTTGAAACCCCCCTCCTGTCCTCCACTCCTCTCCTCCTGTTCGGGGGGTGAAGTGAGGGGGCGGGAGCTGCTGAACCGAGCCTGGCATTTTCACTCTCCACTACTGTGAGATTCTGACCACTTGCAACGCCAGTGCATGACATTAATATGTCCCAAACCTGTTACTCTGTTTGCCTTCTAATTTAATGAAATTAATTTCACATTAAGATTGATGCACCTCCTCTAAATTATATAGGCTAAAGCTTAAGAAACACACACACACTCTTTCTGACTCACACACACACTCTCTCTCTCTCTCCCTCTCCCTCTCTCACACACACACACACACCCACCATAGTAATAATAATAGTACTATTATACATTTATGATTGTTGTTTTTTCCCCAGCAGTGTGTATTATAATTAGGTCAATAATTGCGACTGTATTTTGAAATAAATAAACAAATAAATTAACTCGTAAAAACTGCATTTTCTTAGACAAATAATCGATGAACGGAATTTACTGTTACAAGTGGAATATTCAAATAAATCAGACGTAATCATGTGGGACTTGTGAGTGTAAAGTCCCATTAAAAGAAACAAAACAGTTTCTTCTAAAAATCCAGCCACCGTCTGGTGTTAATCTAAACTCCAACAGGCAGGCCTCACATAGGGCCCGAAAAAAACGTTAAGTCAATTAAGTGTTTCTATAAGTAATTTTTTATTATTATTATTTAATGTACTAATAATATCGGCATGCTGATTGCAGGTTAACCCATGGCCTAGTTTAATGGACTAATTGGACCAACATTTCAGGTAGCTCCAGAAGTCTAATTTCTAATGTATCCACGGTGATCCAAGTGATGAAAGCTCGACCTCATGGTAGATAAAATCTTCTTGTAAGAAGGAAACCAAGCAGAAAGCAGCAAATCCAGTGTAATGCAACGCAATGCCCTCCATGCTGTCTACAACTAGTGTGCTCTCCAACATCTCCAACTACAGCCATGTTTAGGGGCTTCAAACTAGACTAGACTAGACCAGCCACCGCTGTTTGCAGTTCACCCACCCAAAGCGACACGATATTGTCGATTTTGCCTTCAGCTCCCGCCATTTCCGAGAAATCACCCGGATGATGCTACTCACAAACAGAAAGAGGGACCCCCCTCCCGAATTTCATGAATGGTACCTGGCCAAAAGGTGGGACAATCCTTGAAAGCAGAGGAAGAAACGACAAAAAGAGAGAAAAGTTGGACCAAATGATTGCAAGGCAAAAAAAAAAGGGGGGGCCATCAATAATCTCCAACCAGCTCCTTCGCATTCATCCAGTTTAACCAACGCCATCTTGTCATCCTTGCGCATTCGTTCTTCGCATTGTCTTGGTAATGTAAATTGTAATTTATCCGTGGCCAGCCTGTCGGCCTCTCAGCTCCAAGACTCCATCTTTGACTAGTTGACATTCAGCTCTTGCTGAAGCGAATTCCTTAATTTGCATGCGTGTTTCCGATTGGTCCGTTTCTGCGCTAGTCTTTGCCGCTCGATGAGCCATTGGTCGAATTCTGAGGCATTTAACTGTCCTATCACTGTCGTGATTGGTCGCTTTCCGCGAAACGTCATCATATAGTTTTAGTTTAACAATGAACGCTCACATTCCATTCTCCATTCACAAATTTCTCATTATATCTATCGCGGAACATGAGAAGTTGGTGATTTAATTTTAGGATACAGTCACGCAAGTAGCTGTAAATAAATACCTGTAAATAAACCTGACTAATAATGTATGTTTAATGTTTAAAGAAAAAGTTTAACCGTTTAAAACTGAATTTGATTTGGCATGCATCTAAATGCAACAGTAAATCGGCATTTAATAGTAGGACTATGTAAAATATAGACCTAGCCTTTATAGGCTATCAAGTTATTCTCAATTTAAAATTATATATATCTTGCTATTGAGAAATTTGCAACACCAAAAAAAAAATAATAATAATAATCACTTCTAACCCACATGGGCTATACTCTCAGAGAAGGGTTTCTTTAGTGGGTTCTGAGGTTGTTATCTTCTTTAAAAAGATCCTAATTTGGACCCGTTTCCGTTTGGACCGTTAAGGGTTCTTGATTTGATCTTTTTTCTAAGGGTGTTGGCTACAGTTGCTGTGAGTACTTTGCCTCGTGGCACTATGAGAATAAAGACATATTTAAACCAAGTGAGTTTGTAGATCATTTGAAAGGATCCAGGAGAAGAAATGGAGGAAAGCAAAGTGGAAGGCAGTGTCAGGGTTGCCAGACTGGATATGTAGATTGGGTTTCCACCCCATAGTCATAATTTAAAACCTGATCGCTGTAGGCCTGTTCCACGATCCAGGACAACTTTAAGTACTACCAGCCCAACGCCATTTTCTCAGCTCAGTGATTAAAAATAGACAGGACAGGAAACTGGCCAATCTGGCAAACTTGTCAGTCTTGGTGGCTGGGATAGATATGCTGCATGGTTTGAGGAAAGGAGGGAAGCAGGGGGGTCCGGAGGCTCTTTGGTTGACGCCTGGAGGAGGGCAGCGGCCTGTAAAATCCGGCATTCCTGACCAATGGAGCCGAAATAATGGCATTGTCCGGGGGAAAAGGGCCCGCCTCTCGCCGCCTCGCTCTCCCCCGTTTACTGCGGCCTAATCGGTACCGAGCGTTTGATCTAAAGCAAAGCGTGAATTCAGTAAGTGCTGCGGACACATGGAGAGGGACAACTCTCAATCCGAAATGCTCTCACACTCTCTCTCATGCGCACACTCAATCTGTTCTCTGGCTTTCTAAAGAGCACACACACACACACACACTCACATACATGAACACATTTTTGCCCAACAAATAGCTATAGATATCCTCTCACTCTACTGCAGAATATGTGAAGAATGTGTGTGTGTGTGGGAGGGGCTGCAGAGTGTAAATCACAAGCAGAGGTATGTATGTATGTAGGAGAGGTTGTTGAAAAATAGCCATATATAAATTTAACATTAACGACTCCACTTAAAAGGTCGTGCTTTATTATTTTTTTTCACATTGACCATGTAACGTTCAATAATAAAATCAAACATTTCATGTTCATACATGATTGAAAATCGAACTCGCCACGCATGTAACACTGTAATCTCTGGTTCTTGGCGCACGAGTTAATATTTAAGTTATTGTGCAACCTGGAGCTCCTGGTTTGGAAATTCACGTGTCGTCTTTTGCATGCACGCGTGATACGAGTGAAACAAGCTGCATGCTTACGTTTTCTATAAGTGGACCGTATGCACACGTGTGGCAAATTAAAGGAAAGAGCGGAGGCTCTGTTATGCTGTAGGAGGCATTTTACTGGAGTCCATTTGTCCCCTCTACAGAGAAGTGTCACAGCAAGTTAGTACAAAGTTGTTGTTTTTTTTTGGGTTTTTTTTTTTTTTTTTTTACAGATTTTCTGATGGCTCTTCGTGACTCAACACCACCTTCCTTGGTTTTTCATTTGTCACCCGACTGTACGTATTCATTTATACACGTACACAGAGAAAAAGGGTCCTAAACTGGACCTTTCCATGTCACTAGGGGTGTATGTTTAATATATATCTTTCCTGGAAATGTGCATATAAAAAAAGATTTATGGTACATAATTGGAGAGCAAAACATTATATGCACACACACACACACACATACATACATATATATATATATATATATATATATATATATATATGTATATGTATGTATATAGTTGTACACTTAATGGTACCACTCCAGCGACAAGCCATTTAGTTTAGTTCCCGAGAGTGTATTATCTTACAGATAATATTATTTCAACATATTATCTACTGATTCTGCAAAAAATTGTCCTTTAATCAATCACTGCAATATCCAAAAAAAATGTATATTTTCAGACAGCAAGGGTTTATCACTTTTGTTTTTAATATGTTGCAAATTACAGAATGTTGCACGTGATGCCACTACATAATTTTATCTTATTTCACACACACATTGTGTGTACATTGTACATTGTGTCTACATTGCCCCATACGTTCAATGGCCTACAACCACGACAAAGTAGAGGAAGAGACTTATTTTCTCCTCCCAGTCCCCGCCCACTTCCACGCACGTGACCCGCGCGCTGCTGCCAGCCACGCCCCCACCCGGTAGCACAACTCGTGTCTCAGCTTGAAAAACTTGTGCAGCTCTTCTTCATTCACACGACTCCAGCTGGACATGTTTTCCACCCGGTACCCGGTACACAGATCAGAATTTTCACTGGAACTGTGTGGTTTACGCGATTTGTGTCAAAAAAAAAAAACATTTGGAGAAATTATTTGAAATCATAAACCATCTTCCATATCACAACTTCTTTGAAGAATAAGATTAGAAGAATAATTTAAGAAAAACAGTTTCAGTCATTTCAACTAGCCTGATTTAATGTTTAATTTAATCTAATTTGTTGTTTTTTTCGTATTAAATTACCTACGCAAATGTATTTTTACTGGTGTTTGTCTAAAAATATGGTGCAATAAAAATGAGCCTATATTTGGGTTATTATTTTTATATAATGGTTAATTTTTTTGTATCAAATATTATATTTAATGCATGGTCATATTCGTAAAATTCCTCCAAACTATTTACAAAAAATAGTAATTATCATTAAAGATCAAAGATTATATAATTAGAAATTGTTAGTAAATATTTAGAAACATTTGTTTTTATGGAGTAATTATTTATTTAACACCAAAAATTAAATGTTTATTAGATAGCAACATATTCATCATATCTTCAGTAAAGATCCCTAACGACATTCTTTTCTGCAGATTGTGTATTATGTATTATTCACATTTATTTTTCTAATAAAAGATTTTCTATTTTGAAACAACACGTGTGTATTTTGGTAATAATCAAATCTTATATTTATGAGGGTGGGATTAAATTGTTCCAGTTAATTTATTAGTGTATTAATGACTCACTAAATATTCATGGGTTTAAGCATGCATGACCATCTACAAATCTAAATTACCTCAAGGAAAAACAAACATAATGCATTACACATTACACTAATCACATTTCTTTTTACCCATTTTTTTTTCTTAGTTTTGTTTAAGTAATGGTTCAAATGGCATGCTATAATTTTCATGCACCTCATTCTGAAGTTTTGGTGCATTTATTTTGCATGTACTGTTGTGTTTTTATCTGTGACACTAACAGATTGTTCGGCTAAAAAGGACAGAGTTAATCAAAGCACTCCAAAAAAAGAAAGCCAGGGATCACGAATATGTTTTTTCATGTGCAAATGTGCTTCAGGAGATCTTCTCTCTATTCAGTGAACATAGCATTGCTAAATAATCGTGACAGGTGAAAACATTGCCCTTGATGTCTGTATCATTTCGGTTCTTTCGAGCTAGTTGACAGACACAGCGCTAAACGTTCAACTTTTCGCATTTTTCCTCTCCTGACTCATGTATGGGTTTCCTTCCGCTCCCAGATGGTGCATGTGGCTTCCCTTTTACCCCCTCTCCCTTTTCTTTCTTTCTTTCTCTCTTTCTCGCTCTCTTTTCTCACTTCAGAAGGAGGGGGGTTTCTGACAGAGGGCCAGTTGCTATTGATGGGTATTGATGACTGACTGAGATGGTAAGGAAATGCGGATTAGAGGTGGGAGGCTTGAGGCAGTATGTGTGTTTGGCTCTCTCTCTATATATATATTTCTCTCTGTATCTCTCTCTCTCTCTCTCTGTTTGTCTCTTTTACCTTGAGATGAAGCCCATTCATCCTTTACCCTCTACCTCTTCTTTCATTCCCCACCCCATAGTGAAGTCCCTCTTTCACCCCCCCCCCCCCCCCCCCGACTCTTTAAGCAGGCGGCAGCCCCCTGTTTTCCCTACCCCTAACCCCCCCCACCCCCAGGCCCTAACCCAGCCCCCTGCTGCAATCGCCCCTAATTGCATGCATGACATTCCAGCTGGGTGGGTGGCATGAAGCCTCCCACTGCAAAAGCCTTACTGCTAAAACAGTGGCGCACGATAGTGGGGAGCTGCGCAGATTCACACTTTAAAAAAAAAAAAAAAAAAAAAAAAAAAAAACGCAACTAGGGTACTGATACTGTCTGTTTCACGCACACGTGCGCGTGCACACAGTCACGCGCGCGCGCCATTACAGACATAAACGTCAGATGTGCGTGCAAACGCAGAGAGGGAGTATGGACATATAACATACACACACACACACACATTAGGGTTCTTTTAGCTACCAATTATATTTCAGGAACCTTTACAACCAATGATCTTGTAGGAACATTTCAATCTCAAGAACAGTTTGCTTTCCAATAAACAGTTTTAACCCTTTTGATCAGTTTGATGACTGACAGTTTGAAGAACTGAAATGAATGATTTCCACGATCATATCAGAAATAATTTAATCATGTATAATTATTATACTCAAATTACACAGTGACTGAATTATCAATTAAACGTTGTTAGATGATCACAAGTAAGTTTATTTTTGTGAATCTTTTTTTTTTTTGTACATCACAATCAGTTTAATCATTCTCCCTCAAAATAATAGATACACTCATTATCTAAAAAAGCTGGAACATATCGTGAAGAAAAAGGGGAAAAAATAACCAAGAAAGTGTGCATAAATGCAAAACTGATCACAGTTCTGATATTCTTCTAATGCGAGAGGCGTTCAGTGGCAATACATCATAAATTAGGGACATTATTAAACAGTTTAATGTTTAATCATGAGCAAAGAGATCAGTGTGAAAAGGGGGCCAGAGCCTTATAAACAACTCTGTTCTCCTCCTCAGAGCCTCGAATAGCTGAGATTAGCATGGGACTTTAAGCTAGCCTATTCATAATGGGTATAGCACATAAACATTTCCATAGGGGCCTTCCTTCTCCTTCTCCTTCTCCTACCTCCCCCTACCAACCGCTTTGATTTTCACTCCCTCTGTCTGCTTCACACACACACACACACACACACACACACACACCGGGCATACCTTGAATCGCTTTTAACCTCGGCACAGGAAATGCTTCCATGAATGGAAATGTAAATAATAGAAATTCACCATCATTGCCAGATGTGGGTTGGGATGTCATCTACGTTTTCTTTCTTTTTTTCTTTCTCCTTATGTCTCTCTCTCTCTCTCTCGCCACCCCCTCCACACACACACACACATACACCCGATAGAGGAAACTACGGGACCTCCTGCTGACCTCTGACCCGGTGAGGTCAGCATCCACAGAATTCCCAGATGTCAGAGTTCAGAGACGCCGTTCAGAGGCTCACGTTTCGTGCGGGGCTGTGTGGCGCCAGGACGCTTGCCTCTACACCACACACACACACACACACACACACACACACACACCAAGCCTGGCCCCTACCTGCCACCCACTCTGTATCCAGACCTCTCAGAAGTCTCTTGTCACCATCACTCCAGTCCCTGAGCTGCCATTACGCTCAAAAGCTCGCCATTTTAGTCACCAGAGTATTCACTTGGAAACAATTTATCACCTGTTTGGGTTTAGATATTTCAAATCCCACCATAAACTTTGAATATTCAGCTCACCACCTCACAGAAATCATAAAGGGCAGGACAGTGGTGTGGTCTAGCCTCCTATACTTGTTCTGTGTCTTTACCTATGATTTTTTTTTTTTTACCTTTAATTAGCTTTTAGAGAAAATAGTAGTCACTGAGGTCCAATTATTGACCTTAAATTATTTGTAAAGGTTCCCAGGTAGCATGTTTCCTTGATGGTACCACCCTAACAACAAAAAAGAAGTAGCATACAAGTTCCCTTTATTTCAGAGATTCCACCCAAAGCTACCGGAAATGAAATATCTGATACTTGCTATTTAGTCGTAACACCTCATTGGAAGTGATGAATCAGTTTTGCACTACTGACTACGTGTTTGGGGAATAATTCTCTGGAAATTTTCACGTCAGATAGTGTGTTTGTGCCATTATCACGGTTTCTGACAACCTCACAGAATATATATGCACACACACACACACACACACATATATATACATACATACATACATACATACACGTGATAATCACATGACTACACACACGTGAAAGACCGACGTGCAGTGTACACGTGGTTTTTAGATTCTTCACGTTTTGTTTCACACATTAACAAGTGTTTTCTTTTATATTCACATGATTTTATCACATGATTCATTTGTTTCGCCTGTGAGTTTTATCCCACATTTCATTTATTTTCACATGTAGGGCATGTGGTGATATTTGTGCTGATTTTCTCACGTTAATTTTTTTTTTCAGCTGTATTGTCCCACGTGAGTTCACGCACGATTTCAGAGAACAACATGCTGAAATATTGAAACCTTTACATATTTATTTTCCACATGTGATCACAAATTAATCACATAATCACATGTGGTATGAATTTTCCGTAAGGGTAAAGATGTTGTCCCAGAGACAGAATTAAGCTATTAAAAAGAAATGAAGGTTTTGTTTAATTAGCACACATAACAGAATAATCATGGGATTTTTCTTCCAGTGTTTGGAGTGCATTACGTGAAAAACATTTTCATTCACCAGATTTCTTTGTATTTTACACTGCATGTTCGTCTGATGATTCTCAAAGCTGTTTGTAATGACAGAGCAACTAAGCATCCAAAGCTCTTCTGACTAAAATTAGCCACCCCCATCCACCAGTCAGCATCATGCCTATCACCCCCAACCAACCAACCAAGCACACCACACCACACAGGCCCCCAAAAACACACACACACACACACACACAGAGAGAGAGTCCTAATCACGTCTGAATACGCTTTTCCACTGCCACTGAAGCTGAAAATATCTTCATAAACAAGGTATGCACAAGACAGGCAGGATGAAAGAATGATGTTTTGTTTGTTGTTGTCGAGATTCATGTTTTTTCCCCCAAGCTAATTGTCTTAGAAATTCAAAATTCGTTTCCATACCTACCAAATTTGAACTGATTACAAGTAAATGTAACTGATTCATTGTGATTGCTAGTTTTTTATTTTGGCTTCTTAAAGCTAGCTTTGAACCGCATTAATCTTACTTTTACACGAAATAACACACGCTGACTAAAATAACATTTGTGCTGCTCTGAATAAAAAATGAAAATAAATGTTTTTAGTTTAACATGTAGAACGCCATAGTTGGTGCGCGAGCAGCATTCCTAAGTGGGCGTGGCCGCGCTCGGCGTCAGACTTCCTGTCTCTGAGAGGGGAAAAAAAAAACACACACACACACATACTATTCAAGAGTGTTTATTCTACATTTTAGTTAATTATTCCACACTACACCGCGTTGTCATTTAATATTTCGTTCGCTGGAGATATTTCCTTGTTTTTTATACTTATTTTAAGCGAGAAGTTGCTTTCTAAGTGTAATAAATAAAACATAAATTCCTGACGGGAAGCGGCAGGAATTGAGCTTTAGGAATATTTCTCATGTGAGTTCATCCATGTGAACCCAATCCATAAATCCTGCCAGGATATTTACCTCATTTGGATGAAACCAGGGTTAGAGATATCTCGAGTTACCATCCTGTACAAACAGTTAGGTTATATGTGTATCCATTTATTTACCCAGACTAATTAATTGCACATTAATTTAGTAATTACACCGACATAAAACAGATAATAATCTTTAATGCATAGGGCATGATCGGTTTTAACGAATTATTGCTTGTAAGTCCAAATTAAAAGACACATTTATTGCAGACTAATAAAACCAAATATATGAGGGGAAAAGCAGGAAGTTTGTTTTTCTAATTGTTCATTGCATTTCTAAAACATTTACAAAATTGTATTAATATACTTTTAATGAGAATTGCTCAGTTTATTGTTGATGAGTGTTCAAACTTTTGTTCAAATGTTTGAAATTGTTGAAATAATAGGCTAATTTAATGCACAACATTTTCATTTACAATCAGCTGTTTGTGGTTTTTCAGACAACTGAATACAGCATGCTATAAATAATAATAAAAAGAATTGCTTATATAAGTACTTGATTATTGTCCTGCAGTGTTGAAAGTGAGGACTTAAATAAAAAATTCCCAGTTTTAGAGTGTGGAAAGTACTTTTTTTTTGTTTATAATATTTATTTATTAATATTTAACACTAAACTTTCTAAAATATAATAAAAAAAAAAGAGAAGAAAAGTTATAATGTATAACAGAGAATTGCACTAAAATATTATGTTTTACAAATGATTGCAAGTTTTTGTTTCTCTAAGCCCTGCTGCATTGTCCTTATGCACCTTTTCAGAGAATGAAAACATTTAATTACATATCAGTTCACACTAGGTAGAATATTTAATCTCAAAACTAAAATGCTCTGTGACTTTGTGCTGTCCAGCTATGTAACACCAGCATCCTTGGAATTTGAGGGAAAAGCACTTTCAGGACATTTGGAAACACCTTATTCATGACTAATGAATAATTCTCATATTTTTCTGTCCTCCATGGAAGCTGTCATATTTCTTTGAGAGCGTCAGGTGTAAGAACTGTATGTGTTAGGCAGTTTACTGGTGTTAAATTTATTATATCTTGCCCAAGAGTAGTAATCTGAAGTAAATGGATTGGAATGGTTTCTTCCGTAATCTTCAAACATCAGCTCCCCCAGGCAGCGAGGATGAGGATGACGAAGAGCCTCTCTGACAGCAAAATGGAAGAAATGATGGCAGAGGTCTAAGTGATTGATTACTTCTGTTATTGATCATCTGTGTGATTGATTGGGTTTCACTGGGGGAGGGGAGCTGTGTGCTCTGTGTGTGGCGTGTGGATGTTGTGGCTGAGCAGGTTGGACTCGGTGATCTGAATATTCTTTAGCTTATATTTGGCATATTTGGATATTTTGACAGGGAGTATTTCGAAATGCCAAGCACATGGAAGACATTCTCTTACTGTGAGTGTGTTGTTTTCTCAACCATCTCTTGTGTGTTTATATACCTGCCTCTCTAGTGTGTGTGTGTGTGTGTGTGTGTGTGTGTGTGTGTGTGTGTGTGTTAATACCCAGGTTCAACTTCAGACGAATTCCAGGCCTTTGAGGTCTCAGTGTACATACCTCATGCTTCAAAGGTCAAAGGCCAATAGCCTCCAGCAAAAGGCACAGCCATGACAAGAGGACCCTGTTCAAATAACTCTGAAATTCCAGGTTCCCATGCAGGAAGAGATGGAGAGGAGGAAAGGGATAAAGAGGAGAGGCAGTGAGAGGAGAGGTGTGTCTGGTGAGGTGAGAGGCTTAGAGATGGAGGCTGGATTTTTACTTTTGTCTTTCTAATTAAAAAAAAAACATGAGGAACATCAGGAAGATGAAGAACATCATCAATCCTGTCCAAAAAAATGAGAAATAAACAGAGAGAAAGAGAGAAACTTAGAGAGAGGTAGAGAGAGAGAGAGAGAGAGAGAGAAAGAGAGAGAAAGAGAGAGCGAGATGGTCCCTTAATGTATTATTGCAAATCAGTGCAAAGAAAAAGAGCAGGAAGAAGAGAAAATCTACCGCTAAATGAAATATCAATGCGTTCTTGAAGTATCTTCACACTTTAGAATATTTTTAATTCAAAATTCTTAGACTTTTAGTATTTTAGGCTTGTCTTTTGATTCTTTTGCTGCTGAGATGATGAAGACGTAAGCATCAGGGGGAGAGATGAAACAGTAAAGATTCCTTTATCAGAAATATCACTTTCTCTCAAAGCAGAGATAGAGAAGTCAATTTTGAAACACACTATTAGTGTGGGGAAGGAAAAAAAAGGTGTAACCTAGAATTCAGAAAACTTGTCTCTCTGGATGAACCCTTAAAGGATCTGTATAGAGCCCTAAGAAAGACGGCTTCAGGTTGAATGAGAGTATATTCATATTCTGTATTTCATTTGAAATACACTATATATGTTTTCAAATGTTAAAATAATATATCCATGCATTTCTGTGCAAAGGCCCTAGGCATCCTAATGTTTTTTTAACATAAATTTTTTTAATATACATTTTTCATTTGATGCCTTCTACTTTATTGGATTCACAAACATTTTTTGTGTGACAGTAAAGAAACTAGCATTTTAGCTAATAGACTACTTTTCAGATGGAAAAACATCCGTTTGTCAGGGATTGCCTCCAAAAACAGAAGCAAGCGTGACAGTCAAAGTCTCCAGAAGAACTGTAGCAGGTTCTCACTTTCCTTATGAAACTGCACAAAATGTACATAAGATTCCTGATATATTTATAAAGGCAAAATGTTATCACGCCATATGTTGACTTTGTTTAGTTTATTGCTATTTACTGCTCTTTATATTAGATTTGCTTCATGTAGAGAATTTTTTATTCCATTATTTTTGTTCATCTTTGCATGTTTCACATGTGCCCAAGGCTTTTGTGCACAGCTGCATATAAAGCGAGAAAACGTCCTCCTGGCTGTTCATCCACTGATCTCGACTTTCTCCTCTTGCCTTTTAAGTGCAAACAAATTGGAAATCAGTGTTGTATAATAAAACATTCGGAGACAATTATATTCAGTGTCCTATTCCTTTTCCATAATTTCCACTACATTCTTATTCTCAAATATTATTCATTCAAAGCAATATTCTGCTGTTTTTCAACCTAATGTCTACTCACAGCACACATCTGTAGTGTATGTATAAGAACAAGAATTTCAACACTTTCCCCAGTGCTGAGAAAACCGGTTTACTCCAAACTTAATTATAATGGAAGCCTAAGGGCAGTTGTTGAATTGCTGTGTTGAATATAACATCATTTGAAAACTTCACTGCAATGGTATAATTTCACCGTGCTGTAAAGTATATGTGACAAATAAAGGCTTCTTCTGCTACACTCAGATGAGAGAAAGTCCCACCGAAGCTGTTTTTATGAAGTTTTATCTCTGAAAAGACAGATTATACAGATTAAAAACTTCATTTACCAACACCTTTGACTGAAGAATCCAAGAGCATGTCCCATAATAATATGTGCTTTGCATTAGAATTGAGTAACAGGTGAGTAAACAGGCTTTTCCTGTGTCTTTTTGTGGTAAAAACAGACACTACAAATGTCAAATATAGATATATCTGGCTGGAGTAATTATATATATTGCATATATCTCATGATATCAAAAGTTGAATTTTTTCTATGCATGTGCAAGCATGTTATTTCAATCTAGTTACACGGGTTTGTAACAATTTGCAAAACGTACGAAATTCATTCATTCATATTGAAATCGAAAGAAATCCCACATCATTCCAATTCTGATGAGATCTGGACTGAGTTTCCCAAAAGCGTCACAAAGTTAATATACTCTTTACTGGGAGAGAGAGAGTGTGTATTAGTGTGATGCTTGCTCTGCCATTTAACTATGATTTATGTACTGTGAAGGTTAATTACTGCAAAAGGTTTTTTATTCTGAGTGTCTTTGAAAAGTGCATAAAGTGTAAAGCAAAGAGTCCTAAAAAAGAGACTAGACCCTTTTATTTGAAGGGTGTAATCTTAAAAAAAAAACAAAAAAAAAAACTGTAGCATATTTCAACATATAGATCATTATCTTTAAGAGTAAAGAAGTTCAATGAACTATTTCAGATTTTTGTCATACTGTCATACTGGAATGCTGTTATAAGTGAAGGTGAAAACATATGTGCATGTTTGTGCATGGGTATGCATGTGCTGACTTTTGCATGTGTGTGTGTGTGTGTGTGTGTGTGTGTGTGTGTGTGTGTGTGCGCGCTCAAGTCTCTTCACAAGGAGCTGTAAGGTGCTCTGGCCTTCAGGCAGAGACAGAGGCTCCTTCACATTCTTCCACTCTTCTGTGAAATGCAGGGTCAAACGGAGTGCAGGATGTCACTAAAGAGAAAAAAAGAGAAAGATCAGAAAAACAGCCACCCAGTGAGAGGGACAGAGAGAGAGATAGAGAGAGGTGGGGGAAGAGAAGATGGAAGGCTAAAACTAGTCCATCTAGTTCCTCTGTGTCAACATGGTTACCTCAGTGTACCAATAAGTCACATAAACTTAACATGTTAATGCTCATGATCCACATGTGCAGTTTCAGAGCATAACATTTTAAAATGCACCTTTACATCCTTTTCACATGACGGATTAAATGATCACGTGTGAAAAAATGTGATTTTTCTGAAAGGGATTATTTAAAAAAAAAAAAAAAAAAAAGTTATTTATTTATTTATTTATTTATAGGTTAATAGTTTTCTTGTAAATCAGACAATCAGGAAAGGAGGAGATGAAAGAAAACAAGAGAGTAAGAGAAGAAGAGAGGGGAGAAAAGGAGTGGAGAGTGGAGAGAGAAAATAGACAAGACAGAAAAAAAAGAAAACTAAGAACAAATGAAAGAATTAACCTAAACACCTAAAAAAAAAATGTTTAAATTCTCAGATTCATACAGATGAAGTTGTAAGTGCAAACACTATCACTACCTTTAACCCCGACCTTATCCTTCATCTGAGTCATGCAAAAAACAGAAGAGAAGAGAAGCCAAGACAAAAAAGAGAAGAGAAGAGAAGAGAAGACAAAAAGAGAAGAGAAGAGAAGAGAAGAGAAGAGAAGAGAAGAGAAGAGAAGAGAAGAGAAGAGAAGAGAAGGGAAAGGAAAGGAAGGAAGACAAAAATAAAAAGTGAAGACAAATAATGAGAGACAAGAAAAGGAGAGAAGAGAAGAGAAGTGAAGTGAAGACAAAAATAAAAAGAGAAGACAAATAATGAGAAGAGACAAGAAGAGAAGAGAAGAGAAGAGAAGAGAAGAGAAGAGAAGAGGAGAGGAGAGGAGAGGAGAGGAGAGAAGAGGAGAGAAGTGAAGTGAAGACAAAAATAAAAAGTGAAGAGAAGAAATGAGGAGAAAAGAAGAGACTAAATGAGAAGAGAAGAGAAGAGGAGAGGTGAAGAGAATCAAGGCATGTGTGTGTGTATGAGAGAGAGAGCATTTTTTTCTCATTTGCAGTTCTTTCTTATCTGTTCTTTTTTTTTAAATGAAGATAGTTCCACACACAATCCCTCACTTTGCTTTAGCATCACCTCCATACAGAAAGGCAGAATTGTATGTGTGTTCATCCACATCTCTCTCCTCCTGCTTTTCCTCTCCATCTGTCCTTTAGCAAGGAACGGGACTCGTCTGTGATTGCGCTTCTCTCGCGCTGTGGTGTGTGATGTGTCGTGGATCAGTGTAGAATACTGATGAACTGTAGGCTATAGATCAGCCAGTTATACCAACCATGACTCATCACATTACCCTAAACAACCACCACTCTATCATTCTCTCTCACACACACACACGCGCACACACACACACACTCACGCACACACGCACTCACACACATGGATCAATATAGATGCAACAATGGGAAATTAATTGATCACTGAGTTAAAGCAGATAGGATACCATTGACGAGGCCCCACACACACACACACACACACACACACACACACACACCATTCTTATGTTAACTGATCTGATAATCTGATAAATGTTTCCTAAAAATAACATGCCAGAATTCTTCTGTGTATTTACATTTTTACATTCACAGTTTATTCCATTTCCTCATACATCATTGTTTTGAAGGCACAAAAAACTTTACATCTTCTTTTACTTATTACATTTTTTCTTATTTTAACTGAATGTTAAATAAAACATCCTGTACTTTAGTCCTTTATTCTTATATTAAAAAATAAACCTAATGTCTGCTTATTGCATCTGTAGCTTATGGGAATTTTGATACATTATACGGTTTGTCAGTTTTTCTATTTTTTTGAGGTTTCTGTTCTTTTCTCTCATTTCACAGGGAAATGTTTAAAAAATGTTTGTCCATTCTGGTATGCACATACATTAGAGACACAGTAAATAGAGGCCAAGCTCAAAATACTGGAGTATTCATCTAATAACAACTTCAGTTATAGGATGACATGAGTAACACTTCAGGACGTTATTTTTGCAATCGGACAGGACAAGTGTAACGTCAGCATTGCTATCACTTTGCTATAACTTTACTAGCAGTGGTGTAAAGGTATGAAATAATGTACTTCAGTGAAAGTAGAGATAGCTTTAGTAAAATGCTAGTTGAGTAAAGATGGAAATCATTATATTTACATTTCAATATTTACATTTCTGCTTGAGTTAAAGTACAAAAGTAGCCTACCTGTTGTACTTAACTGGACTTAAGTGTCAAAAGTAAAAGCACTGAATTATTTATGTTAAATAATTCAGATGGTCAGTTTCTAGAGACCTGTTAGGAGCTTAGGAGTGTAGAAACATTCGTTTCCTAAAATTGGATGGCGAATTTTTGAGACTCAGAAACACATATCTCTTAGATCAGACCAAGAGCGTTGCACTACCCGGGCCTCGTTTGATCTGCTGGACATTTTTCCACCTTCTGAACCTCTTTCTGCATTCCACTAAACCATGTAACTTGGAATTTCCAACTTCTGACTAGGAAAAACCAAAGAAAACACCTCCTCAACTCGAAAACTTAGGATTGGTCTTCTCAACCCCCGAGTTCAGCAAGTGACATCAAATCAACATGGCTGCTCACAGCATCAACAATAAACAAAGTAGCACTTCTTACTTTTAAATGAGTTATACTGTATAGATTATGTAATATTTGCTTTAGATCAATCAACATACAGAAGTGCTCGCTTGTTAAATCTGTAACACTGGCTATACAGCTCGATGCTTTTAGGAGGAAGATATGCATCACTCATCACAGTTAGCTGGTTAGCTTGTTGCTAACAAAAGGCGAACATCAAGGTGTCCACGTGTTTTCAGACTTCATAGCTCAAATGCACTGAGGTTGAAAATGATGTCTGACTTCCCACTCCTTAGTTAAGTAAACTGCAGCATCAGGCTTTATGGTATGGATGGCTTACAGCTAGCTTTAGGCTAGCTTTCTCAGCCAATTAAAAGGTGCACTGCTCTGTGATTGGTCTGCTTCAATCTGAAAGTGTGTCATATTCAGAGATTTTAGCCAATCCTGTTTTCCCCTACTTCAGAATGATAAGTAACAAATGACATACTGCAGTAAGTAATGGAGTGAAAGGAGAATATTTTGCTTCGGAGTAATTGAAAAATTGAAATGATTCTAATAAAGTATAGATGCTTTAAAAAGTACTTAAGTACAGTAACAAGTTACATATACCTTTTTACTGTCCACTACTGTCTACTAGTAAAATCAAGCTCACATGACTTCATGGACGTGACGTCAAATTGCAAACAGAATGTGAAAGATTACATAAATGACACCTTTTTCGTGCTCTAGTTTTAAAGCTCAAAATCTTAATTTGTTCTTATTATAATAATTAGATATAATTATAATATGATACTAATTATTATTATTATTATATTCATTTTTCATAGCATGTTTCAGGCTTTCCGAAACAGTTCGTTAAGCCTTTTGACACATGTACATGATGAAGAGCTTTGACGAAATGTAATTAAAAGGTAAATGTAAAATGTAAATGAATTTAAATTGTAAATAACTCTTATGATTTGTACAGGACACATCAGGACCAAATAAACCTCTTTTAATAGTAAAGGACTTTTTTTTTGCATTATGTTTGATCTTATGTTTTTTTATTATTTTAACACACTACAGTGCAGTACATTGTGGCTGTTTTGTGGTTTGTATTTATTGAATATCTAAAAAAAAAAAAAAGTGCAAACTGAATGTTAAAAAGTGCTAACACAATGAATAACAAATTATCTCAATTAATTAATGAATAAATATACTGAGAGATAGATAGAAGGATGCTGAATATTTAGTCTGTGAGTATGAAATCTATTCATTTTTCTGTTTAGTATCATGGGGATTTCAGAAAGTCTCAGTATGATAATAATGAATTGATGACAATCGTTGGAAATATCAAAATTGCAAAAAGTTGATCAGTGTTGATCCAGTTTCAGTTAACATCTCCACCTAAAGAAATCCCAGAGGCTTAGAAACAAAATCTGGTAATGTTTTGATTTGGCCACAAACTAAAAATTTCATGTTTTATATATAACTTTATTCTTCTGTAAACTGTGTAAACTGTGATGTGACAGTACATTTTAAGTATTTTTTATAAGAAAGAAACAAGGAAAAAACTGAGCTCGTTCATTAATCATAAAGTGTCATTAAAAAGATTACAAACAGAAATCACTGCTGTACGTAGACTCGTAAAAAATAAGTATCCGAAAGGGTTATTTAGACTGATGCCATAGAAGAACCTAAATTTCCTAAATAAATTTTTAATTGATGAATCTTTAATCATTTTTTGGGGGGCCACAGAGGGCAAAAAATAAATGTTATCATATCATATAAGTGGTGCTTTGTGGTGGAAAAGTTATTATTCAATTTAATGCCACAATAAAAAAATGGTTGAAGAATCGTGGAATGAAAGGTTCTTTTTTTCTATTATTATTATTATTATTATTTTATTTATTATTTATTTTTTTACAAATTTCTTCTCTGTGGCATTGCTTTAAAGAACCTTCACTGGCACTTTATTTTTAAAAGTAAGTATCAGTAAAAGTAGTTATTAGGGATGCAAATTTGGGACACACCCCAGCACTGGAGAACTCACTTGGGACTAAGAGATAATTGTTAACCTGTAAACTGTACTCTAAAATTAAAATATAAAGGTGCCAGAAACATTCTTTAGAGCAGTAACATAATAAAAGTTTTTTTTATTATTATTTATTTGTTTGTTTGTTTGTTTGTGCTACAATCATTTCCCACTACAAACATTTATGATTTATGATGACACTGGCAGTGATAAGTGATTAATAAGCATCCAACAAAAGGTTTTTAGTGAAGCAAAGTGGCTCTTTTGGGGCACTGCTCTAAATAGCAGTTTTAATTTTAACAGTGTGGTTCATAAGTTAACATAAATGGTTCTTCTCTTCTCTTCCCTTCTCTTCTTCTGGGTCCTAGAAGAGTTGCATGTTAACTGACCACTATAATCTCAGATTAATATTCTGTCAATTTTAGTTTTACTGCCAACAGGGTATTAGACTCCTAAAATATTAAAGCCAGTGTCACATCTGAAGGTTAGTTAGAACTCGCATTTCTGAGCTGCCTTTTTTTTTTTTTTTTTTTTTTTCCTCTCCTTTTCTTTTTTTTCCATATTTATTTTCAAACTGCTCTTTGAGACGTCAGGTTTGGGGCTCCGTTCTTAATTTGTTGTGATTTGCTGCCACCTGGCGGTCATGCGGTGTAACTCCACTTTTATTCTCCACGAAGGAATCCAGTTGAGACACAGTCCAATCCACACAATCTAAGTTATTAAAAAAAAAATGTTGACAGTGATACAAGTCCTGAAAGAGTTGCAAACAAAAAAGACCAGAAATAATTAAAAATAAATATTTTCCCCAATTCAAGGTAGACTGTAGTTTTAGAAAATACACCTTAACAAAATGCACCAGACCTAAAAATGACCTACAATACAAATGTTTTAACAATCATTTAAAAATTATTTGATAATAATTAATACATTTGTGAAGTTGTGGCTTTGTTTTTGTAGCCAGGTAGGACATTTCCAGGACCCTCCTTTTTACTGCAGCACAGATTGATTTTATTAATTTAATTCAGTATTTAAATATTAGCAGATATGTCCTATCAAATTTCATTAATGGACTCATTAGAAGTTTTGCTTGTGAGATTTTCACACACAGACTCCAAACCAAACCAAAATATGAATTTTCAAAGAAATCAAAATACCGGCATTATTCCCTGTTTTATTGCAGTTTTATTGTTTTATAGCAGTTAAATCTTCCACTTAAAGGATTTAATAAGAAAACGTTAGGTTCACAAAAACTCCTAGAGGTAGGCTAAATCCAGATCACACACACACACACATCTATCCAAAGTATCCTGAAAGATTTTAAATCACTGTTTAAAAAAAAACATCCTTAATATTCTACTTTTTCTAGTTTTAGACAAGACAAGAGTATTTATTCAGTCGCTAATTTTAGGAAAGCTGAGTGAAAGTGAAATTGAGCTGAATTTGTCAATCAAATAATAAGATTGTGGAGATTTAAATAAATAATCGTCGATAGAGGGCGCTGTTTCACAACACTGCAAAAAAGCAGATCATTAAAAACAAAGTCTTCCCAAGTCTTTGTGAGACTGGAATGGTTTTAACTGGGAGCACATGACACACACACACACACAAATCTGAGAGGAAAATATCTATAGAATGAGCTAATATCCATTACACTCATGACACTAAAACTATATATGACATCTCTCTCTCTCTCTCTCTCTCTCTCTCTCTTTCTCTCTTTTATTTGAGCAGAAATCAAGAAGAAGTAGAAATATAATCAAGTAGACAGAATGCAGTAGTTCAGAAGTCAGTACTACCCTGGGTGATGCAATGGGTAGCGCTGCTGCCTCACAGAGTCCTTGGTTTGATGCTTACTGTCTGTGCAGATGTTTGCACATTCTCCCTGTGTCTGTGTGGGTTTCCTCTGGGTGCTCAGGTTTCCTCCTACTGTCCAAAAATATGGATTTAGGTGTGTGTGTGTGTGTGTGTGTGTGTGTGCGTGTGTGTGCATGGTGCCCAGTGCTGGATAGGCGTCCCACCCAGGGTGAATTCTCCGGCCTTGTGCCCAGAGCTCCTGTGGTAGGCTCCGGATCCTCTGCGACCCTGACTAGGATACAGTGTTTACTGAAGATGAGTGAATGAATGATACTACTCTGTTCATATCAGCTTCATAATGCCGACAGAGCCAAGGTCAAGCTGCGGTATGGAAAACAACATGCAGCAAAAGATCCAATCTATTCTTTAGTCTGATGGACATGAGTCATACTGATGGACATTCATCCTCAAGGTAACGTCAGAAGGACACCAGCTTCCACTTCGCCCCCTCAAGAGATTCGAAACCGTATAATGCAACTTTTGAAGAAAGGAAGATCTGATTTCTCAGAAAGTGTGCAAAGTGCACCTGTATAAATGCATTATGCTTATAAATACTGCTATTTTCAACCACTTTTTCCAAACAGAAAAACCCATTACTGAGTACCGAACTATCGAATTATCAAACTTTTATGTGCAGTAAATAGGTTTCAAAATTATTGGCACCTCTAGAACTGAAATTGAAATTGATTGAAATTATACAGTTCAGTTCTTCTTCTTTTTTCATAAAGCTGGAGGATGCACAACATAATGAGAGCATTGTTTACAGAGCAAAATATCTCTGTAGCCCTAAACTACACAGATATCTGTGAATTTGTAGAAATTAAAAAGAAACTGTGAGTGTAAAATCATGCTTAGATTACACCAGATCAGCTGTAGTTCCACCAGTGACCAAGTATAGAGTCTGAAAACTTCCCAATTAATGTAACCAATGTAATTCAACACATGCAAATACATTCAGTTATGATTATCGAAGATTTTTATTCAAACTTCTTTGTGATTCAATGCACAAATGTTTTATGCGTGAATTAAAAAAAAAAAAAAAAAAAAAAAAAAAAAAGTATCTGCATTACAATGACTTTGATTGCGTCAAGTAGTTTAAAGTACTTTTATTTTGTCGAATTGTGACCCGGAAGTAGAAAAGTGTGCTCTCCTACGGTTAAAAAGTACTGTTCTATTTTTAATATAATTTTAACTAAAAAGGTTCGAGATATATTTTCTGTGGAGAAAGCTGACGGAAGTTTGTTTATTTTCGAGGCAGAATTAATCGCAGTTGAATGTATTTGTGTGAGAAATTAAGCTCTTAGCTGTTAGCTAGTGCAGAGATGAAGACAGTGCTGATGGTGGCTGAAAAGCCCTCTTTGGCTCAGTCCATCGCCAAAATCCTCTCTAAAGGTGAGTGAGAACATCTAAAAAAAAAAGAAAAAGAAATGATCAATGAACTGTTTTACTGTTAATTTCATTGTTTACATTTCCAGTGCCCATGAAGGTATGTATTAATAGTTATATACAGGACTGGCTGGTATACATGTGCTATCAGGGCTAAGCCTTCCTTCTCTTTGAAAGAAATTAAAATTAAGTTCAACGTTTTGACATCTAGATTATTTGCTGTTAGCAAGTGGATTATTATTATTATTATTATTATTATTATTATTAATGTGTTTATTTTTTGCTTTTATGGAAGCAAGAGCAACAGCACCACAAATGGTCTTCATTAAAAATGCACAGAATATCATCAAGTAGAGGCTGAGGCTGATTTCTTTCTAGCCCAGACTGTAGATTCATACAGATCAGTATTGCTGACTCTTCTCAAGGGAAACTAGTTAATAAGTGTTCAAAATATCACCAGATCAAGTGATGGACCACTTTCATTGAATCGACTGCATACCAAAACACAGTATATGAAGAAGGACTACAATGAGACTAGAATAGAGTTTTATCAGAATAGAAAATTATAGATTATAACTCACACTATATGGCACAAAGTATGTGGACACCTGACCATCACACTCTGTATGTGCTTGTCTACATCCCATTCCAAAACTATAGGCATTAATATGGAGTTGGTCTAACCTTTGCTGCTAACAGCCGCCATGCTTTTGGGATTTTTGTCCATTCAGACACAAGAGCATTACTGAGGTCGGGTGAGAAGACCTCGGGCTCCAGTTTATCCCAAAGGTATTCAGTGGGGTTGAGATCAAGGCTCTGTGCAGGCTTCTCGAGTTCTTCCAGTGTCTTCATGGAGCTTGCTCTGTGCACAGGGTTGTTGTCATGCTGGAACAGGTTTGGGCCTCTTAGTTCCACTGAAGGGAAACTGTAATACTACAGCATACAAAGACATTCTATACAAATTGTGTGCTTCCAACTTTGTGTCAACAGTTTGGGGAAGAACCACATATGGGTGTGAAGGTCAGGTGTGCACAAACTTTTGGCCATATAGTTTATAATGAATGAAATATTGATTCAACTCTTTCTCTGTAAAGATGTATGACAGAATGGACTTCATAGCTTATTTAGTGCACTACAGGCCCCATAGCAAGCCATTTGAGATTCAGCCTCCTAGTCGATTATGTAAATACACTAAACGGGGTATGAAAGAACAGCGCCCATACGCCATGTAGTGCACTATATACCTAATACGAGTTATTTAGTATTCAGCCAAATAATTCATCTCTTTCATTTTATTTTATATGGAAATGCACTACACCAAGTGTGAATTAATATCTTTTGCACACTATATAGTGCACTAAAGATCAGGATTATTTGGAATTTGACTTTCTAGTCTGCCGTATATACATGCACAGCTTCTACACTACAGATAGTGCTATGCTACAGGTAGGTACTTGGAATGCAGCCATTTTCTTGTGGCACAACAGAAAATGGTCACTCTATCGTCCGGAGATCGTGAGTTCGATTGTCGACGATGCCACAGCCAAATGTGGCCATGAGCCAAGACAGCAAAATTGGCCGTAATCTCTAGGTGGAAGGGATGGCATACTCCGTCTCCCCTGTCAATCACAGTGACGCTAGCTGATGCAGCTATAATGCAGCTCAGTATCACGTTTTTCTAATGTTTTTCATGAAATTCGCACAAGTTAGTCTTTAGCATTTTTGGCCTAACATAAAAAGAAAAAAAATCAGTCCCTTTTTTGTGGTAAGTTATCACTCTCACATGCATGTCAGACATGATTACGTATAATGTAGAAGCTAGTAAAAAATTAGACCAATAATTCATTTGATTTTTAATGCTTTATTATCCATTAACTTTGACAAGCTTTCAGGATATCACTGACACTACATGCGTGTTATTTATTTCTGATAAGTAGGACGAATTCTGTTGCTTGATACAGCTGAGTTTAACCAGTAAGTTGCTTTATAATAATAAAATAATAACCTAACAGGCGATGTTTAGTTCCGTCGTGCTGCTGCACATATACAGGCAATATTAACAGACTCGAACTCCATGGAGTGGTGCAGGCATCCCGGGTTTCTCCTGAGCACTGGTATTTTGATGGAGATTGGGATGCTCTCCACGCTGAGGTCGCTGTCCACGTTGTTACAGGTGTGTTTCGTAAGGCACACGGCTTCGTGAATGACCTGCGGCACGCGGTCCAGATCGATTCTCTCGCTGCAGATAAGAGAAAGGCAGAATGTCAGCCTGATTAGTCGGAAACACGTGACCAAAATGATGTTATATTAACAGACATGGAATGGCTTTTACAAAGAGGCTTGAGGCAAAATCATGAAAATATGTGAGAAACTATAAAGACAGTTTGACAAGCTGTTACAAGAAGCTTATGCTTGCTCTTCTTTCAAATCCTGAATTTTAGTTCCTCAAGCACCAGATGCGGCACCGATTACGGTCACCGTGCACTTGTCTGTCATCGTTCATCAAGATTCAATGCTAAAATCATAAACAAGCCTTAAGTCAGCGTTATCTCACCTGCTTCTGGTGTGTTTGGAGCCATATTTAAAATGTAGGTCTACTGCCAGGCCCTTCCTTAAAGGGAAAATGACTTGCATATTGATCTATAGTTAACATTTGGTCTTCAGTGGCATCCAAGATTTATTTTGTAATGAAATTTTGTGTTCATTTTGTTAGTTTAAACCTCCTTTCTCTAACCTGTTCATCTGTTTTCACTTTGGCAAACAGGTTTAGAAACTGCCCTAGCAGTGTCCCCCTGTGACATCAGAGAGGGACACAACCACTAACCTTTTACAAGAATAACAAAAATACCACACTAACTCATAAATTGGCACCAGAATCATTAAGCACATCAGAAGTATTTCAGTAATAATATATATAGTGTGCTTCATGGTGGAGTTTTCCTCTGACTAAACGCGAGCCGATCCTGTTGCAGTACTCACATGTAGGTCCATGCTGCCAGGCTGCGCTCGTTGAGGTGACTGGGCAGCTCGGTAACTTGAGTGTAGTAATCTGTCAGACTGGGTATGCAGGCAGGAGATATTGCCTCGTCCACCGCACAACCCGCAGTGGGACTGCACAGACTCGGCGCCAACATCAGCAGGGTCAGAGTGAGGAGAATCAGGAGCTGAGAGAGAGAGAGGGAGGAATAATAATAATGATGATAAAGATTAAGAGATCAAAACACAATATTTATGATGAGGCATATTAAAGAACCAATATACAATCACAAAAGTATTTTATCACGATAAAAAACAAGCCCAGAACTATTAATCTGCAGTTCAAAACACTGATAGAATGTGTCCATCCCGGTGAGGGAAGGCGTGGCCTGCTCTCCTTTAAGGATAAAACTTTTTACCGAATTGTATAAATTGTATTACATCGTATTGTGTCCTGTTGTATCTTTCATACATTGAATTATTGATTGCATATTAAGATTCCTCGTATGTGATCTATACCCCTGATTTTTTGCCCTCCATGTTTAACAAATTAGGCTTGTTTTAAAATGCCATAAACTCAGTCAGAGATTTCCTGAGATGCAGAGATGCATCAGAAAGTCCTGAGGTCCATCCTAAGCTTTAAACGTCCATTCTAGAGGACGGCAGAGTTCACCGAGACGCTTACCTGTTGCATGCTGTTCTGTAGTGGAGATGTGGGAAAGACGCTGTGGAGTCGCTTAGATGCCTGGCGTTAGCACTGAGGTGCAGTCAGTCTGCAGAGGAGAAGCTGCTGGTCAAAGCTGACGCTGTTTCCTTCCTATTTATGTTGACTAGGACCCACTTGAGGTAACCCATGGTTTTAAAAAAAAAAAAAAAAAAAAAAAAAAGGATGCAGGGATGGTCATGTCACTTCTTATCCCTCATTATGCTCCCTAATTTGCAAATGAGAAGCACGGCCTTGACTGAGACATGACAACAGAACATTAACCAGTAGCCTGTAGTCAGCGTCATCCACCTCTTTGAGCTTAGATTGATGTAGTGAGTGACGGGGGAAGGGGGCAGTGGAGGTTAGATACTGAATGAATGGCTAGAGAGGAGACGTAAACTTTCACTCATTCATCCATTCGTTCACTGGTTCGCTACACCTCCGGACGGTGGGAAATGGAAGCATGTCCAGCTGTATTTACATCAAAGAAACACCATTTCTAGTCACTGTGTTTCTATGTTAATTAAACCGAATTCGGGCCCGTTATGGGAGGTGGTAGCTCAGTGGTTAAGACGTTGGACTCCTGATAGGAAGGTTGAGAGTTCAAATCTCAGCATCACCAAGCTGCCACTGCTGGGTCCTTGAGCAAGGTCCTTAACCCTCAACTGCTCAGTTGTACAAATGTAATTGTAAGTCGCTCTGGATGGATCATTTCAGGACAGGTGTCTTGAGATGACCCCAAGACTCCTGTTTACCTTAAAATATACTGAAAAGTGATTCAGAATTTGAATAGTTTGAATTAAAATGCTTGAAAAACAAACGCTGATTTGAGAGTCATTTGAAAATAATGTTCATTTTTTTCGAATGTGTTGCAGAATCATTGTGCAGTCATAACTCTCTCTGTGTTTAACAGGTGGCTGTTCTAGCCGTAAAGGTCTGAACGGAGCATGCTCGGTGCACGAGTACACGGGATTCTTCGTGGGCCAAAACGTGCGCTTTAAGATGACGTCAGTTTGCGGTCACGTCATGAGTCTGGATTTCACAGGCAAGCCTTTTATCAATTAGAATTTTTTAAAAACTCCAAATAATTTTGAGTATAATATGGGTTCATAAAGTTTTCAGACCCCTTCAGTTTTTCTTTTTTTTGGATATGTGTTTACACTTTGCAGTTTAGATAAAATAACTAGACTCAAGGCTCTCTATTATTGTTTAAGAATATTAACAATGATATTAAATATGTATTTTTTTCTACTTCTTTTGTCGTTATCTATTGATACTCTTGGTGTGTGCATTTTCTATAATAGGGAAATACAATAACTGGGACAAAGTGGATCCTGCTGAGCTCTTCAGTAAAGCACCGACTGAGAAGAAAGAAGCCAACCCTAAACTCAGCATGGTCAAATTTCTACAGGTAACTTTTCCTTTTCCTGAAACCCTGAAGAATGTTTTCAACTGTACAAAGTACCAAAACTTTTGGCAAGAGTAGGGCTGGGTGAGCTTTTTATTTTTATTATTTAAAAAAATGCTTTTAATTGCAAACTTAGTATTTAATCTTTAACATTATAAAATGTCAAATGTTTTACAGATGTTCACTTTTTTCTTCTTTTCAGTGTTATTTTTTATTTTATTTTTTTTTTATAACTGAAAATGACATATTTTAGGAATAAAATATATTAATTTAAATTAAATCATGCTTGATATTATATTTTTGTCACATCACCCACCCCTAGGCTTTCACCATCAGTCTAGTACCAGGTTCCAGTTGTAGGGTTTTTGGTACCTGATCAGTATTTGTACTCACAGGAATCAGCGTTACTTTAGGGGCGTGGCTAAAGGCACTATATTGCTGAAAAATATGTTTCAGTGGTGTGATGTTTGTGCCATGAAAAGCAACACTGCTTAATTTAATTGTACCAGCATAAAAATATTTTCACAGCACAAATAAAAATCTTATTTTTTTTTAATCATATAGTGTGCAATTTTACAGGGTTTTATAATGTTATCTTCATTTTGCAATGTAGTTATCATATTAATTTTAATTTCATCAGACAAGGGTGTGTATAAATATGTGTAAGGTTTTCTGTTAAGTCTATTTAATTTTCCATAATCTTTGTTTACTTTAGTGCCTGAACATCTACTCTGGGATCACCAAAGTAAATTTATAAACGGGTGACAAATTAAAGGAAAATAACAGTTCTGTAATCCTGGTGGGGCATTTATTTAGTTTCGCTGGCATGATTTATCTCCACTTGTTCCCTTAGAGTGAAACATCACTACAAATCAATCTAAAGTTCCTCTGACTGATCACCTTTATCCTACTGTGAAATGTTTATATCCCGAAGGGCGCGGTCTCTTCCAGGATGACTCCGCCCTGAATGGGTTGATGAGGATGAAAATGATGTAACTCATATGCTGTGACCTTCACACTCACCAGATCAAAACACTTACAGAAGGACACTTGAAGGGAGAGACTGTACCTGCGATGACAGAACAGTCACTTTCACTGCCGTCACTCATTGTGACCTTTCTACTCACCTTTCCAATTGGTGGAAAATTGGAAAGGTGCTTTTGGTTCATGTTTGGGCTGTTTTTTTTAATAATATAATATAATTCATTTAATCTTTTGTAGGTTGAAGCCAAAGGTTGTGACTATGTTGTCTTGTGGCTGGATTGTGATAAAGAAGGAGAGAACATCTGTTTTGAGGTAAGTCTCTGTCCAGTATAGTTGATGAGTCTCTCACTGGTTATGTAGCAAACGCATCATAAGTACACATTATTAATTTTTTTTAAATTTTTTTTTTTTGTGATTTAGGTCTTGGACGCCATCCGGCCGGTGATGAATAAACCTTACAGTAACGAGCGCACTGTGTACCGGGCCAAATTCAGCTCCATCACGGACACAGACATCTGTAATGCCATGAACCGGCTGGGAGAACCCAATAAGAACGAGGCTCTGTCTGTGGACGCTCGGCAGGAACTGGACCTTCGGATCGGCTGTGCTTTCACACGGTACACGGGCATACGCCGGTGTGCTAGAAGGAGTAGAATTGCACTTTTCTGTAATCCGACTTTGGGTTTCGCTGTTTAGTCAGTTATATGGTTTATATATACATGCTATATGTTGGAATATCATGGTCCTTTAAAATATGACCTTGATATGCTATATACTTTTAATGCCAGGGCTTGTTCAGAGGTGCCAACATCTACAGTTTAGCAGTAGCATTTAAAATCTTTAACCTTTAAGGTCTTATGAGCCAATAGAAACCAGGTGGGTGGGCTCGTTGATAAAGTTAAAAAAAAAAAACAAAAAAAACAGACGAGTTGGTTATTTCTTACTGTTGCTTGGTGTATATTTGGGGAAAAAAAATAGTCATCTTTTCCACAACATATGTTGTTGGAAAATTCTGTTTTTCACTTCTGCTTGCTAGGATTTTTTGTTAGCAATATTCCTTGTTGTTCCTTCAATCCTCCTTCTTAATCCGCTCTCATTCCTTCATTCAGGTTCCAAACCAAGTATTTTCAGGGAAAATACGGAAATCTGGACTCCTCTCTGATCTCGTTCGGCCCGTGCCAGACACCGACGCTGGGGTTCTGTGTGGAGCGCCATGACAAGATCCAGTCCTTCAAACCTGAGACCTACTGGGTCATCCAGGCCAAGGTCAGCATCCAGATCACAGTTCCCTGTAACAAGGACACACAGTGTCGATGACGCAGAGATAATGGATAATGCCATTCAATCAACTCATGAGTTGTTTTGTTTTTAAACGCAGGTGTTTAAAGGGAAGGAGAGTCCTATCACTTTGGATTGGGATCGCGTGCGAGTTTTTGACCGAGAAATCGGGCAGATGTTTGTCAACATGGCAAAGTCAGCAAGAGAAGCCCTGGTGTGTCCTCAGTCTCCTCACTGCCTTTGAATGTCGATGCAATAGAGTATCCTATGCATTAAGACAGCTGTCTCGTTTCTCAGGTTGAGTCGGTCAGTAAGAAAGAGAAAGCCAAGCAGAGACCTCTGGCGCTGAACACAGTGGAGATGTTAAGAGTGGCTAGTTCTGCTTTGGGTAAGAAGCCTCTTTCAGTAAGACCACCTTCCATCACAAAGTTATTTAAGCTGCACTATGTAACTTTTTTTTTTTTTTCTTAAAACTGAAATAGGTTAAAAAAAAAAAAAACATGTAGTTCTTGTGGTAACATGAGTGAACTTGGAAATCTAATCGAAGTTCACTACCAGAGCTGTTGGATTGGATTTGGTGTAAGTTTTCAGACACATGCATTGTATGTCATCATGGATTCATCATACATCATCGTGGCACAATCTTAGACACATGCAGTTTACGAATGCATGCTTTGTGTTTGTATGTTGTATAATTTAATGTATATACAAAGGGAAAACTATCATATCCATATCCAACTATCGTATCCATACAAGCAAATATTGTGTGTGTGTGTGTGTGTGTTTTTTTTTTTTTTTTTATATAATTGTTTGCTGAGGTTTATTTGAGATCTGTTGTTGCCTACATTACCTAGCTATCTTTGAATGAATCACTTTTCTTAAAACTTAAATAACCAAAATACAGGTTTAGAGGATTTTGACACTAACTCATTAAACATGATTTATATATGTGCAGCTTCAATACAATTTCAAGCATGTTTCTGTGGTTTTGTGTTGTGTGTGTGTGTGTGTGTAGGGATGGGTCCACAGCACACCATGCAGGTAGCCGAGCGCTTGTACACACAGGGCTACATCAGCTACCCTCGCACTGAGACCACCCACTACCCTGAGAACTTTGACCTCAAGGGGACGCTAAGGCAGCAGGCCAGCAGCTCTTACTGGGCTGAGACGGTGAGGTTTATCAGGGGCATCCTAAAATGTGCCAAAACAAAATTCTCTCACACTTACCTTACTGTCAAAAGGATAAAACAGTAATCAAACTGTCCTGACATACTGTCTACTATCAAAAGAATGACTCCATAAACTGTATATAAAGCAGAGTTTCACACCGAGCTGCAGTCTTGTTCATTTTTTGTCATTTTGTCAACAACATGCATGTGAAAACAGGTGCGAGCTCTAATTGCTGAGGGCATTAACCGACCCAGGAAAGGTGTAGATGCAGGAGATCATCCTCCCATCACCCCGATGAGGGCTGCCACTGAGAACGAGCTCGGTACGAATCCACACATACAGTATACATACAACCACGTTACAGCAGATGGAACAGATTTAATCGTGTACATATTGTGTGTCTTTCAGGAATGTTATTAGCCTGAATTGACTCTTGTACTAGTGTTGAATTTTCCATGCTCTCTGTGCAGGAAGTGATGGGTGGCGTTTGTACGAGTACATCACACGTCACTTCATAGCTACGGTCAGTCATGACTGCAAGTACCTGCAGACCACAATTGCTTTCCAAATAGGCACTGAGGGATTCTCCTGTACCGGCAAAACTCTTCTTTCTGCAGGTGCGTGTACCCATGCGTGATGTTTGTGAACCGTTTCTGTCATGGCCGGTTCGCAATAGTGTGATGTTTGCTTCTTTAGTTTTGCATTGGATGCACAAAGTGGAAACCTATCTCATCCAAAATCGTTGCCGCAAACCAAGTCCACTTCGTTAGTGATGTCACTTAGATGTTCTGATGTGCTTTAGGACACAGTATGACTTACTGTAATCTAGAAACCTGAACAAATTTTTACTGTGGAGCTGAACACTGTAACATTATGTGGGCGGCCATCTTTAACGCAGTTTGGTATCATTCCATCCCAAGCCAAAAGACTGAACACAGAATTGTACCAGCAACTAATTTGCTCATTATCTTCTGTCTTATTTGTCTCGGTAATGATTTTATTTAATTTTAACAATGATTAAAATCTTACACGCTGTCGATTTAACATGCTCTTTCTCTCCTCCAGGTTTTACAGAGGTGATGCCGTGGCAGGGTATTGCTCTCGAGGAGGCTTTGCCATCATGTGAGAAAGGAGACGTGTTTACAGTCGATGAGATTAAGCTGCTGGAGAAGCAGACGAGCCCACCCGACTACCTCACCGAGGCTGAGCTCATCACCCTCATGGAGAAACATGGCATCGGTGAGAGACCAGGGAGAGATTGAGCTGAGATTCAATTTGACCTGCTGCTGTCCATTATAAAGACTGTCCTCTGATCATCCCAGAACTCTTATGGTCTTCCTTTTAAGGTCTCACTTAAAAAAAAAGATCTGTTTTCACATCTGTTTGATTTAAAAGATAGGAAAATCTGCCGAGTATTGAAATACATTCACCAGCCATTTTAATAGGAACACCTGTACACCTTCTCAAACATTCAATTATCCAAACAGCCAAACAAACAAACAAACAAACAAAAACACATCCAATGAGCGGCAGCTCTGTGGGTGGATGTATTTTGCTTTTCATACTGTTCTGTTCAAACTCTACAGTGTTGTGTGTGTGAAAAACCCCGGAGATCAGCAGCTTCTGAAATACTCAAACCAGTCCATCTGGCTCCTTCAACCATGCCAAGTCACTGAGATCACATTATTTCATCTTTCTGATGTTTGATGTGAACAGTAACTGAAGCTCTTGACCTGTATCGACATGATTTTATACATTGTGCTGCTGCCAAATGGTTGACAGATTGGATAATTACATGAGTGAGTAAATGTACAGAGCAGGTTCCTAGTAAAGTGGGCCGTGAGGACATGTCACGCTTTGCGATGATCGCTAGTCCTTTGTGACAGACTACGCCATCTGGATCAGCATACTGACTTTTGTCATTGTTGTTTTTCCTTTTATTTTCATTCCTTCTTCAGGTACTGATGCTAGTATCCCTGTTCACATCAATAACATCTGCCAGAGGAATTATGTAACTGTGGAGAGCGGACGTAAACTCAAACCCACCAATCTGGGAATTGTCCTGGTTCACGGCTACTACAAGATAGGTGAGTGAGGAATGAGTTGATGGTATGAAGATGCTTCCTGCTTCAATAGCTGTCATTTTGTGTATGTGTATGTGTTTATATTTCTGTGTTGTGTTGTGTATGGGTAGTGATGGGACATGTCTGCTTCGGAGGACCATTGAGACTTTGTTAGTGTTATTAGATGCGTAACACAGCGATGAGATCTTGTAAAGAGAGAGAATACACACTGTTACAAAGGTGAAAACTAACTTAAAGATGTAATACGGAATAAAACAACAACAAAAAACCCATCAACACCATCATTTGCTTGTGTGTGGGTGTATTTTTTTTTTTTTTTTTTTTTTTTTTTTTTGTCAGATGTCTATAAATATACAGTATAGCTATAAATATTATTATTTAGTTGTCTCATACATTACTTTATTTCTCACGTAAGTTTTTTTGTAGTATGTATGTAGGATGATATGTATGTGTGTCTCATATCTACATATCATTACAAGAAAACTGACATGAGAAATAAAATAAAGGCCTTTATTACAATTTTAACATTAAATGCATTGCCAAAAAAAAGGATCTATTGGCAAGTGAAAATACCTTGAATATGGGCAAATTTATCTAATATTTCTTATTATAAGATTATTATAAATCAAATAATGTTGTTCAATTATTTATCGTTTTTCAATGAGTTTACACTTCAAGCTTTGTTTTTATTCTAATTTTAAAAATAAAGAAATAAATGCTTAGAATTAGTGTAAAAATGTCTAGAAATATGTTTAAGCTTTAATATTATAGTAGAAAAAATATTTAAATATTATACTAGAATACATTCAAAATAGTTTCATTTGCTAAGATGCAATTATTTGCGTTGTGATTAAGAAAACTTGAATTGTAACTAATTCTGTGGTATCCTTTGATATCTCAAGACTTCTCTGATCGGTGTGTGTGTGTGTGTGTGTGTGTGTGTGTGTGGTAGATGCGGAGTTGGTATTGCCCACTATACGCAGTGCGGTGGAGAAGCAACTGAACCTTATCGCTCTGGGCAAAGCGAACTTCCACCAAGTACTGCAGCACACACTGGACATCTTTAAGAGGAAGTTCCACTACTTTGTCGATTCCATCGCTGGTAAGTGACTTTAACTGGATTTGTGTCTCAAAATGGATTTGGTATTACAGAATCGATTGCTAAATAATACAGTGCTGCTTTGATTATCAAACATGGTGGTGAGTTTGAGTTGATATTAGTGTCATGTTAGCATTTTTTGGGGTTTTTTGGCCCTAGGGCCCTAGGTTCCAAAAAGCCAGTATGGAAGTTTAAAATCCAACAGTCTTTTTGGTCTGTTGTTAACTATGACTTGAGGACTGGCAACATGAGAGCCACAATTTGTCCAATAAGCTTGATTAATATCTGTAGTGTAGCTGATCACCCCTTTTTTTTTTTTTTTTTTTTTTTTTTTTTAAGATCATTGCATCAGGCTGCTTTTTACCCAGCTATTTGTCTTTTAAGTAAATTTTACTTATAATGCACATTTAACACAATGTCCATTGACCAAAGTGCTGTACAACCCACTATATAAACAAGTATTTCCCACCAGTTACTGGTCTCGAATGTTTTAGACAATAACATTTGCAAACATTCATATACACGCAGATTATACACACACACACACACACATATTATGGATTCATGAAAATATGTTTCGAGCTTTGATGTAAAAATGGACACAGGTAGAATGTGCCAGAGCCTCGGTTATTTGGCACCATTGTGATGCCGGTGTGCCGTCTGCCCCCTACCTACGTGCGTACATAGCGAAACATTGTTTCAGGACATCACTATTTCTGACTGTTTGTTTTATTTATGCAGCAAAAACGCATCAAACCACACTAACAGCCATACACAGAATTCAAATTACATTTCCTTTTCAATGCTTTTTAAGGTCGACTGTAAAGTAGCAACGAAAGTAAATAAATCGGTGTAATAAATGTACAAAATAATAAATCTGTGACTCATATTACACTACTTAAGGATGTACCAACCCATGTGGATGAGCTGAAATCCTTGATTCTGAAACTGAGAGTGCACAGCATGGCACGGGAGATCCTTGTAGCTTAATGATGGATGTAGGATGCGATGTCTACAGCAGCATCTGGGAGTTTTTATGCAGTGTTGAAGTCCAAGCAGAGTAGCATCCCAAAACGAGTCTGGATCAGCCTCTGTGAGCAGCCATGAACCGCTGATCTGACTCCGAACCAGCTGACTGGGATCGGATAGTGATGTGCAACCCGCGGATTCGAAAGTGCTCTTCGATACACTGCTGGTTATAACGGAATTCACTATGGCTCACTGCAAGGATTGTATTTCAGTATTATTTAGCTTTAAATGACAGCAAAAGTGAGGAGGAATTCCTGCAGGAGGAATTGCTTTGGGATTGGATGGGAATGAGATTAAAAATTTCACTTCGTTCAAAGTGATATCAGACCATTAAAGCAAAGAAGAAGGAAAAAAATAGTGGAATTGGCTGTAGAATAGGCTTCATCTACTTGGAAATTATTTTCAGATGAGCAAAGTTTAACAAAGCTAAACACATTTAGCTGCTTTCTTTACCATCTGCCTCACTGTTTTTTTCCACCACCCTGACTAGTCAACATTCCCACAGTGGAATGTTGTGTTACTCGACTTGTCTGGTATTAATGTGCCACCTCTACTGCTTTTCTACGCCTTGCATATGACATTGTAGACGCCAGTTATAACAGCAGCCATATATAGTGTATAGACATGTCATGTCAGCTCTACAATTACTTCTTAATTCTCTCTGTGTTCTGCAGGAATGGATGAGTTGATGGAGGTGTCCTTCTCGCCCATCGCTGCTACAGGGAAGCCGTTCTCACGCTGCGGGAAGTGTCATCGCTTCATGAAGTATATTCAGGTCTGTACAGAGCCACTAATGACTTCCTTTAACGATGTCTGGACGTCTGACAGTCAGACGTTTTGCTTGAGTTACATGAAAATCCTTTTTCCTTAGCCATGACTCTATACAGGCAGAACTTGTGACCTGTAGTTTATTAGCTTCTCCACTTTGTGCCAGTTAGCTTTACTTTATAGTAGGAGTGGACGAAATGCCAGAAGTATCATATCACAATATAAGACGCAACAGATCACAATATATGACATTTCTGTGTTGCTCAATATGTATCACATTATATAGGTACATAACTGTAGGGTTGCATTAAAAAAACTTAATTCAGTGATGCTTTTATTTAACATCTACAAAAATAAATCTTTTAACAATAAAAATGAAAAAGGAAAATGTAAAAATCTGCAATTAAATTTAAACATTTTAAAGATTTAGGACAAAAGTTTGACATCAAATGAACTCCAATCAGAGTTTGTAACTGTTATAAAAAAAAAATGGAAATTTATGAAAAGTTATTGTGATACTCATGATATCTCATGATATTTGTATAGTGTATATGTGCATAGTGTCACATAATATTTGAAGTATGGAATAATGCTCCAGACCGTGCTGTTATATATTTTTCATAAATGAGAAATAAATATCTCCTAACAAAAATGTCACCATATCAATGATTATACATTTTACTTCTATTAAACATTTATTTATTTATTTATTATTAGTCTTAGATTATGTGATAGAATCTTAGATTGTATATGCTGCTATTATACAAAAATAATGCACACCCTCTAACCAATCAGATTTGAGAATTCAACCAGGCTGTGGTATAATAATTATTAATAAATCAATAATTACATTGTCATATTGCCAAATAGTATTTATCTTTAATTCTGAAAAGTTTCCTTCAATTTTCTGGCTTGACTTTTTTTTTTTTTTTTTTTTAATGACATGAATCACGTCAAGTTATGTGTTCAGTCAGAATGAAGTAATAACGTTACACCACTTTATGGTTCTGTTGATGATGCCCTGAATAACCTTCAGCAGTGGAAATGAATGATGCACGCAAACTTTTGAAGTCTCCAACTACGGTCTCACTCTGACGGGAATAAACACACCCACACACACACACACACACGCACAAACACAATACAGCTCTATTTTTATTTTTAAACTCATGATTTAATCATAAATGCTCCTCAGCCTTCCGTTCTCTTTTCATCTATTAAAGAGACGTTTAGTGATTTAATTAGCCTAGTAAGTGGCGCGCTGACTGAGTGACGTTAGACTCAGACATAGACGTTAGACATAATCACTGAGTGTTGACCTCAGTGGGATGTTTTTCGAACTTTTTAAAAGTGCTGAACTTATTAATTCAGTTATTTAGTTTTATTTCCTGTCGAATCAGGCGGCGATATTGAACATTGAGTCCTAAAGTCTAAAGTCCTGAAGTATAAAGTTATAAAGTGATGGTAATATTTTTTAAATAAAATACATTGAGTACCCAACATGGAATTTTTGGAACATGGAATAAAAAAATCAAGCGGGGTAAGCAGCCACTAGCTGAATTTAAAGTAGGAAAGCACTTTTTTTTTAATTTTTTTTTTTTATAGTGTTAGTGCAATATATAAATGCAATATAATAATGCAGCAGACTCTGTGGATCAGTTTGGTACATGACTTCTCTATTGAATTTATATTGATTTTTTCCCCCTAATAATACATATTTGCATATTCTGTATATAGGCATGCTGAAACAATCCTTGTTTTAAGATAAATGCCACATATAAAATTATAGATGCACTGATCATACGTTCCAGTATGGATGAGCCGACTCACTTATGCGAGCCTGGTTATTGACCTGAGAATGTTGCTAATCAAGTACAAAAGCGTTACTTAGTTTTTGGTTTTCGAGCTAGTAAATCCTATATTTCACTCCCTGTGTGTTCAGCATGTGCTGTGTGTTTCTCCCAGGCCAAGCCGAGCCGTCTGCACTGTTCACACTGTGATGAGACATACAGTCTGCCCCAGAACGGAGCCATCAAACTCTACAAGGAGCTCAGGTGTCCTCTGGATGAGTTTGAGCTGGTGCTGTGGACATCGGGCTCCCGCGGGAAAAGCTACCCACTGTGTCCCTATTGCTTCAGTAACCCTCCCTTCAGAGACATGAAGAAAGGTAACGGAGAGTTACAAAAATTCAAAATATATACAAGATGAGCATCTTGAAACATGAACCTAACTTGGGGACATACCTTTAAAGTAGTCAGCGATTCAATAGGTTTCGATTTAGAGCTGTTACAGTGTAATACAAAGTGCGTTTTACTGCTGTGCAAAGAGTTCACTTCTATCTGAAAAAAAGGGTTAGCTTTAACGAGTGGAAGGCCATGTCCTTTACTGAGACTGACAGGCACAGAGGACACTTGTCCTTTAATGAGACTGACAGACAATTATGGTACATGTCCTTCAATGGGACTGACAGACACTGAGCGCACACCACAAAGGCCACACCTGCTTCAGTGAGACTGGCAGGCACAAAAGCCACACCCCCTTAACTGGGACTAATAGGCAGAGGCCATGCGTCCTTCACTGGGTCTGATGGGCACAGAGGCCACACCTCCTTCACTAGGACTGATAGGCAGAGGCCACACCTCCTTCACTGGGACTGATGGGCTGACAGGCGTATTTGGAAGAGGAGAAATTTGTCAGATATTATTTTATTGGTCAGGTGATTTTAACAGGAAATGGCAACATACTCTGTCTCTCTTTTCCCCTTGTATCACCTTCTCTCTCTCCCTGTCCTGCAGGTATGGGCTGTAACGAGTGCACCCACCCTTCCTGTCCACACTCTCTCAACTCACTCGGCATTGGTCAGTGTGTGGAGTGTGAGACAGGCGTGCTCGTCTTCGACCCCACCTCCGGCCCTAAGTGGCGCATGGCCTGCAACAAGTGCAGCGTGGTGGTGCATTTCTTTGAGCAGGCTCATAAGGTGCAGGTTTCTCAGGAGAGCTGCGAGTCGTGCGAGGCTTCTCTGGTCATGGTAGACTTCCATAAAGCGCGCTCGCCGCTAGCCGACGGAGAGACGCAACACACCGGCTGTGTTTTCTGCGATCCCATTTTCCAGGATCTGGTCGAGCTCAAGCATGCAGCCATGCGGCATCCTATGCACCGAGGAGGCGGGGCTCGGAAGGGAAGGGGGAGGGGCAGAGGGAGGAGACCTGGAGGACGGGGCAATCCTAAAAAACCGAAAGACAAAATGGCTGCCCTTGCTGCATACTTTGTATAAAAATATATGTACAGAGTGGTACAGGAAGATATGGAAGTTGCTCTGAGGATGTTAACTATAAAGTAAGTCAATAAAAATTTTAGTTACACTTGGTCGATGTTGTGTACTATTTATTCCTCATGTAGCTTCTGCTGATAAAGTTTAGTAAAGACTCAGTGACTGAAAGGTTTCTAAAATGTTACAAATTCAGGAGTCTAAGGGAATACTCTACGATTTTTCAACCTAATGTCTATCCACCACTCCTGTAGCGTTTAAGACAAGAATATAAGACGAGAATATCTATACTCGATTCCCTGTACTGAGAAAAAACCCAAACAAACAGAAACTAGATGTTCTGTTCTTTTCCCAGCGAAGAGAATCGTGTTGATCACGCAGCATTTTCACTGTGTAGGGCTTTTACAGCACCGAATACTGTGTGGGTCTGATTTCTGGCACTAGCTGGTTAGTTGTGCTCTTACAAAATCAATATGACTTCACAAAAAAACACCAGATTAAGCTAGAGATATGTTCACTACTGGCATATCCTGATCTACTAAAAGAGATTACCAATATCATGCGTAACATTGTCATTAAACCACTTATAGTCTAGCTTTATTCCCTAAGGTGAACAGCTGGTGGCAAGAAGGGCCTGTTAGTATACTGCAACTGTTTATCTGTAAAATGACACAGAAATATCATTTTGTTTGTCTTCAAGAAATCCACCCTTATCTTTGCCTTGCTGATGATGCTTCCTAACGTCTCAAACATTCAAGAATCCAGGATGCAACACAAGTAAACACCCTCTTATTTCTGTAGCTCAGATCAGAACTGAGTACATTACAAATGTTATTTTAGGATGGGGTGGGATTTATTCTTCGCTAGTCATGGTTGAAGGATAAGATAAGATGAGATAAGATGGACATTTTCAGTTCTAAAATCTGATTGGCTGAGCCACATTGCAAGACCTTGTAAAATCCTCAAAATACCCACATCTGTGACCGCATCACAATAACTGAATTGTGTATTAATGTGGCAACATTACACTACAGCCATTGTACTGTCCACAGAATACCCTAATCGTTGTCCATTATGTTGCTTAGCAGCCAAATCTTACTGTTAACAGACTACCTTGTATGGTGGAAGAACTGTTTGTTTAGAATCTTAATAATAAAAAAATTATTAATTCAACGCTTGATTTTATCATAAGAATTTTGTCACCATTTTCTAAAAGCTGTAACCCACTCAAGGGTGTGTTTTACGGTGATTTTATCAGGGTAAGGCTTCGCATTGTGCTTAAGAACATCCTTACTGATGATATACAGATGGAAATGTCTCAGCAGCATGATATGAAGTGCATCAGAGAGTTGGGGATGAGTTGGAAGTGCTTGCTCTTTGTTTCCTTTGTGTTAAAGTGGACAAAAATGAAATGAATACAGTTACCCTTGTGATCCCAGATACAGTCAATGAAGAGCTGTTCGGTGTCTGATGTTTGCTTTAGTCACTTTTTTATTACATGGGTAATGTTTATAGCTAACAAGGAAGGGAAACTTCTAGCTACCAGTTGCCATGCTTGCATCAGATGACGTAATTTGTCTAAATTGTAATACTGAAACAACTAACTACTAATGGAGTCATAAAGAGCTTGTACGTCTTTCTCGGATACGCTGTATCGCATCGCACAATGCTTTCGTAGCTGCTGTGAGGGAACACTTCACTGTTATGAAGCTCTCACACTGGAGACTCCTTCCATAAAAGACTCCTTCACCATAGAAATTATTATACTTCTGTTATATAATGTTTATATATATATATATATATATATATATACACACACACACACACCCTTTTTTTTCAGCTGCTGTTATAGAAAATTAATCAACACCTTCTGACCAATCAGATTCAAGAATTCAACATCGCCGTAGTTTATTTATTATAAGGAATTAATGACGTAAAGCAACCACTAGGGGGCAAATTTCCTGATGATGCCTCTTCTTGTCACACAACAAAACCCGATCTCACAACCAAATCGGACTGGGACACGCCTGGAAGATCTGTTGCGCCGTCAATCCAGATTGCATACGTTGTGTTTTCTGCTCATTTCCGGTCTCCGACTTCCGGCGGAGTCGCAGTGAGCTGAGCTGAAATCTTTTATATCAGAGAGAAGGGAGTGTCGGAGCGGGATTAAAGGGTTTCTCAGGTATGTATCACGTTTGTGCACATGTACAACAAGCTGTGCTTTTCTCTGCAGTCCTCTGAAACGCTGTGGATCCGGAAATGCAAGTTTGCAGGATGTTGTTGAAAGGCCTGCTCGTGCACTGTTACTGTTTCACATGGACACAGCCCGTTACACTGTATCTGCTCTTCATGGCAATGTGTAAGCAATCAGCTGAAAACGCAGACCACTTCACATGCTTTTACACTTCAGATAACAGAAGTTGTTCATCATCAGCCTGATGTTTCTTCTGTAGTGCTTCGACTGAGAAAAAGCTTGCAAATTAGAGATGAGTGTAGAGATTTAACAGAGCCAGTGCAGAAACTCGCACACAGCAGGGTGGTGCAATGTATCGTTTCTACATCAGCATCGCGATAATATTGATCTCTGTGACACCGATATTGCAATAACTGTATACAATGACGTGGATATTGATGCAATTTGTTCCTGATTGAAATCACATGCACAGACTGCGTTGTGTTTATTTTGGCACTGCAGTCACACTCATGCAGAAACACACACAGCAGGGTGGTGCAATGTATCTTTACACATCAGCATCGCGATAATATTGATCTCTGTGATCACTGCAGTCACACTCAAAATCTTTCGCAAACTAGGTCTGTATCTGGCTTTATTTTGCGGTCAAGCCACAGTGAACTGTATTTAGAAAATGTGCTCTATTTTTTGCATTTATGAATTATGCAGTTATGAATTATTTGTTACTGGATTATTTTACTGGCAAAGTGTTATATACGTAGATGTAAGGTAGATGTAAGGTACCTTTTTGTCATTTTGAAAAAGACTTTAAAAACATTAACTACCTCATGCAGCAGGAAAGCTGTTAAATCATGCAGTCTGTGCTGCAAATTTTAATTATTTATTTATGTATTTAAATACATAAGAGTTGGGGGTTTGATTCCCATCTCCGCCCTGTGTGTGTGGAGTTTGCATGTTCTCCCCGTGCTTTTCCTCCCCGTACTCTGGTTTCCTCCCAGTCCAAAGACATGCATTGTAGGCTGATTGGCATTCCCAAATTGTCCGTTGTGTGTGAATGGGTGTGTGAGTGTGTGTGCGCGCGATTGCGCCCTGCGATGGACCCTCGTGCCCTGCGTCCCCTGGTATAGGCTTCAGGCTCCCCGCATCCCTGTGTAGGATAAGTGGTACAGAAAATGGATGGATGGATGTTAGTCTGTATTTGTAGCCTTCCTTGATGTTGATTTGTTTCCATTGTTGTCTTTATATGTATGACATCCCTATCTTGTTGAGCTTTGCATTATAAAAATAATTTTTAAAAAAAACTGAATTGTTTAAACAGTCCTCGTGAATTTGTCGAAAACGGTAACGAATTCTGAAAGTTTATCTTATTCTGAACATGTATGAGTTTAAGTGATTAAAAGTGCTTTCACCAGCATGGGGGGGGGGGGGGGGGGGGGGGGGGGGGGGGGGGGGGGGGCGGGGAAGAGGGGGGGGGGGGGTGGTGGGGGGTTTGGGGGTGGGGTTGG
>CM075026.1:14132084-14147491 GCA_037576675.1 Pangasius sanitwongsei
CAATTTTTTTTTTTTTTTTTTATATTTTTATAGTAACACCCCCCCCCCCCCCCCCCCCCCCCCGCCCCACCCCCCCCCCCCCCCCCCCCCCCCGCCCCACCCCCCAAGGATACAAGAGGAAGAAATCTAGAGAGGAACCTGACTCAAACCACCCTCCTCATCAGGGTGATGCGGATAAAGCGATTATAATTCAGATCAGTTATAATGAGTCATTTTTCGTCACCTTCTCTTGTCAAGTTACATAGAAACCCGGAAAACACGAAGCGCTCCGTCCTGAAGACTTTCCTGTCGCAGAAAATGTAAAATTACGGCTTTACTACAACAAAGCCCCGACACTGGAGACTCCTTCCATAAATGTTAGATAAACATCTTGACTCAAATATAACTTTTTCATCCCTTGATATCTTAATTAGCAACTTTTGAATATTTTATTGTTGTGCTGTTACCTGGTTGGCTAAAATAATAATAATTACAATTATATTGCTCTATATTCAAATTACTATTTGTCACAATTATGCAGCCAATTTAGGAACAAAATAATCGTGAACAAAATAACAGTGTAATATTTGTGCCTTATAAACCTGGATTCCTTTAAATGTATACATTTCTGAATCAAAGGAAGTGAGTGATTACTCATATTTACTGTGTTGATCTTTGCTATGTTGAATATAAACACAAATAGACTTAATAAAGTAATAAATATACCACCAGAGTAGCCAATGAAACAGGATTTAATTCCCCAGAGTTAATAAAAAAGCAAAACAGTGGCTCAGAAATAACAAACCCAACCATATTGAGTTAACAGAGATCTTAATTAAAATACAGTTAATAGTGTTACTAATATACTATATAATTAATTTTAGATATTAATTATGACAATATTGTATATGGTGGAAAAGATGGTGGCACGTCATGGGTTAAGGTTCTGTCCCATTGACTAGAAAGTTGTGAATTGAAATCCCAGGACTAAAACAGAGCAACATTTTATATTCTGCCAAGGGAATAAGTATAACTGTAACATAAAAAGTGTTCAGAGCAGAACCATCAAGCTTTATAGAAACTCGGAATAAGAGTACAGCCGAGCCTTAAGAGCAGGTTTCGTCCTCGGGTGTTATTCCAGTGGAAAGTTCCGATAACATTTGTTTTATTTCTGAGAAAATAGCCTACACACACTCTCACAGTCTGGATAGATGTTTGGTAAGAAGCTTTCGGGACGTTTGTGCTGTTATTGTGTGTGTGTGTGTGTGTGTGTGTGTGTGCAGGTAGAGATATTAGTCAGCACGGTTATACTGCTCTAATGTGGGTGCAGTGAGAACACTGTTGAGAGAGAGAGAAAGTTGCATGAAAGGCTTCGGATTTAGTCACTCGAACTCGGAGGAAGCTCTGTTTTTTTGTTTATTCTGCTCAGTGTTGTTTCTGAGAACGGATCAAATGCACAGTGCAGCAAACTGGATTGCATCAGTTGTTACTGATTACAGTCCATGAATGTTTGTGTGCATCTGCAGCGCATGCGCAGTGGCAGTACGGGTGTGGCTGTGTTGCTGGCTGCTGATTGGCTGACGGTGTCCTGGCTGGGCGACTCGCAGGCCATGGTGGTGAAGAAGGGCGAGCCTGTCATCCTCATGGACCCCCATAAACCTGAGAGAGAGGTACAACACACGCACATCATGGCCGGTCAATCTTACACTACCTTATCATTAAGGATATTGTGATAACAGTGACTGGTACATTTTATATCACACTCGGAATCAGTAGTTCAATATGAAATTTATCCCAACTATACAAGGAGCACTTTTTGTCTCCTTCTGGCTGTTTCTGTGACTTAGAACTGAAGTGGCGTACATAAGACTTTATCATTTTTGCATTAGTAATGTTAGTGTTGTCACCTGCTTCATTTCAACACACAAATTCAAACATTAAACCATACACATATGTATGCAGCCTGGGAAAACCCTTTACATGCTGCAATTTAGACTTTTTCTACTATACTTCTGAAAACTACAGGGTTTCCTGAACTGAAATATTTTCCTCTTTTGCATTTATCTCAATCACGATTAAGGTTCTAGCATTTTAAAATCTATCTAGTGAAAAGGGAGAAAACTGCATTTAAAGATTTCATTCCAGTTGCAGCGCAGGAGCATTTGGGATATTATTCAGTCAGTATCTGATTACAAACTGAAATGATTAGGTTAATGGCCATTTCACTACGGCACGTAGCTCTCCAACAACTTAAATCAAAGCCTGACATTCACTGTGTGAAGAAATCACACTTCACTAGCAGGGTTTTAGATATCTTTAGGCAGGCTGAGGCTCCGTCCACATGTATAAAGGTTCAGATTTTTGAAGATATCATTTTACGCCACTGTTTAAAAAAAAAAAAAAAAGTATTGGCCACATGAATAGCATTTTTTTAAAAAAATATACTGTATACATCCACACTAAAACTCAAAAACGATTTGAAAATGCTCACATGAGCACAGCTATAATATTTCATAAACTGCTTTGTCAGAGAGCTCAAGAACAACGTTGACGTCTGCTTACTGAGCGGCAGAGAAGGAGAAAGGAAAAGAAACCCCAACATGGCCAAGAAATGTATGCCGAAAAATATGTTTTCAAAAATATCCATCTTCATATGGATGGGTCCTGACTGTTTTTGCTACCATTTTTGATAAACTGGCTCTTTACACAACATAATCTTTGCAGGAAGATAGCCAAAGCAAGATTACAAAATTTAAAAAAAAAAAAAAAAACATTTACACATCATTTATATTGATATATATCTATGATTTCTTAAAGTCACGTGGTTTCTTAATCTGATAAGTCATGATATAGATATGGTGTAAATCTAGTGTGATGCTATGCAGTTAAATCAAATGAACATGACCTATTTAGGAGATAATCTAAATAACAGATCACCTATGGCATAAAAATTGTTGCTAATTTTTCGGTGAATGATGACTTTGTTACTTTAATATAAAATGTGTTACGTGAATCGGACCTAATCTAGGCTAGAGGCTATTATTGTGTGGGTCAAACTTCTGTAATAAGGATAACACACTTCCAAGTACATTAATCAGCTAATCAAACAGTTTGTGTAATGCATTCAAACATTGTAGTGCACTAATCATATTTACACATCGACCATGTTATGTCTGATGTCACACTTGGTGGAAAAAGGCAAGTTGTCAAAAGTGGACCAAAAACTCGACCTGTGTTCCACACACGATCTTAAGAAATGGGATAAAAACCCCTCAAAGGACACAGCACACACTGAGAAACAGTAACTGGACTGAAGTCTATTCCCGCTATATTAAAACTGTAGTTATTTGCATTCTGGACGCTTGCCTTTTCCCTCTTCTATTTCTCATGAACAAAACGTCCAAAAATGATCACACTGATATTTTATCCCTCCAAAGAAAAATGGTCTTCAAAGTATATTTTGCTCAACCTTGCTGAAGGGAATGTTCCAGAAATGCAGATTACTGCTCCTTTCATTTTGAAGGGAATCCATAAGAGACTGTTAAGTGCATGAAGTGGACGAGGATGTATTTTTCTTGGCTTTGCTAAGAGGAGGCTAAGTGATTTCATGTGTTTAGCCTTCTTTTAGTGAAATCTGTGGGAGAACAATCTTATCGAGTCATCTACTTCATGCACTTTTTAGAATGTCCTTTAACTATGCCTTAACTGATCTTATCTGAAATATTACGCCTGTAATCAGTAGCAGCTGTAATCAGTGTGTATTAAGATTTGGTTGTAGTTTTAGACTCTTCTCAGGAGTGCGAAAATACTTTTTGGAAGCGTTGTTCATGACTGACTGAAAATGGAAAGCTGAACGTTAACAGAAAAACAAGTGCAATCTTTTTTCTCCAGGTTTTATTGTTTTTGTTTTGGATAAGTTTTAGTTAGTGTATATCAATTTTTTTTTTATGAATGTTAAGACATTAGCATTACACATGTATTTGTACTAGCTGGTTATTATTTCTGCATGCTCCTGGTGATCTCTGATTCTCCCCTCTCTGTGCAGGATGAGAAGAAGAGAATAGAGGATCTGGGTGGCTGCATTGCCTTCATGGGCTGCTGGCGTGTTAACGGGACATATGCTGTTTCCAGGGCAATAGGTGAGTAACCACGGTAATGATGTCACTTTTTTTTTGGTCTGAGTGATCTGACTGGAATTGAGAGAATGACATCATTTTTAGCTCACTCGCTCATGTCACTAATTTACCAGAAGTTATTAGCAGACGTCAGTGCAGCAAGCTTATTTCCAACAAGGTTTGGAGGTTTTTTTTTTGTTTACACATACAGTCAGGTCGATAAGTATTTGGACAGTGACAGTTTTTCATTATTTTTGCCTCTATACACCACCACAATGTATTTGAAATGAAGCATTCAGCTTTAATTCAAGGGGTTTAGCAAAAATATTACATTATTTGTTTAAGAATTACAGACATTTTTTACAGAGTCATTTTCACAGGCTCAAAAGTAATTGGGCAATTGACTGATAAGCGGTTTCATGTCCAGTTCTGGAGTTAATTCCAAGCATTGAATTTGCATTTGGTAGCTGTTCATGGGAACTCTCAATATTCTGTCCAAAGAGGTGTCGATGCAAATGAAGGAGGCCATCATTAGGCTTAAAAAAAACCCAGACCTATCAGAGAGAGAGCAGAAACTTTAGGAGTGGATAAATCAACAATTTGGTACATTCTTAAAAAGAAGGAATGCACTGGATAGCTCAGCAACACCAAAAGGCCAGGAAGACCACAGAAGACAACTAAAGTGGATGATATCATAATTCTTTCCTTGGTGAAGAAAAACCCCTTCACAACATCTAGCCAAGTCAAGAACACTCTGGAGGAGGTAGGTGTATCATTGTCAGAGTCTACAATCAAGAAACACCTTCATGAATGTAAATACAGACGGTTTACCTCAAGATGCAATCCACTGGTAGCACTCAAGAACAGAAAGGCCAGATTAGACTTTGCTAAAAAACCTCTTAGAAAAAGCCTGACCAGTTTTGATGCAAGATTAACTTGTACCAGAATGATGGGAAAAGAAGAGTATGGAGAAGGAAAGGAAGGTCTCATGATCCAAAGCATACCACATCATCTGTCGAACATGGTGGAGGAAGTGTTACAGCATGGGCATGTATGGCTGCTAATGGAACTGCGTCAGAGGTGTTTATTGATGATGTGACTGCTGGCAAAAGTAGCAAGATGGATTCTGAAGTATATAGAGCTGGAAGATTTCTGCTCAGATTCAGTTAAATGCTGCAAAACTGTTAGGACGGAGCTTCATAGTACAGATGGATAATGACCCGAAACGCACAGCGAAAGCAACCGAAGAGCTTCTTAAGGCAAACAAATTAAATGTTCTTAGATGTCTGATGACCTCAGCCCAATTGAGCATGCTTTTCACTTACTGAAGACAAGACTGAAGGCAGAAAGACCCACAAACAAGCAGCAACTGAAGGTGGCTGCAGTGAAGGCCTGGCAAAGCATCTCAATGGAGGAAACTCAGCATTTGGTGATATCCATCCACTGCAAAGGATTTGCATCCAAGTATTAAAAATAATCCTAATATTTATGGTTGTTAGTTTGTCTGTGAAAATGGAGGGACTCCGTTAAAAATGGCTTTAAACAGTTAATGCAATATTTTTGTTAAACCCCTTGAATTAGAGCTGAAAGTCTACACTTCAATTACATCTCGATTGCTTCATTTCAAATCCATTTTGGTGGCGTACAGAGGCAATATGACCAAAATTGTGTCACTGCTCAAATACTTATGGACCTGACTGTATTTATATATAATATATATTTATTCAAACTGAGCAGACCACTTTATACATAAACAGAATTTTCACTTTCCATCACTCCTCCACAAAGTTTCACATCAAAATGTTGAAATGAGAAACCTGACATTATTGTCAAATTCTTGGTTCTCGTTGACATGCACACTTCATGACGTGCTGTTATTGGAAAATAATCAAGTTTGGGGTGGTAACAGTAACTCTGCACGTGTTTTGTTCAGAGATGATATGTAATTTTTTTTCTCTTTTACACAACATGCTTTTTAACTCTCCTGTCCTCAAATCAATAACAATTTCTGAACCATTTTAGCAAATTTAAAGCAACTTCATAAATCCTATAACCCACTGTATAATAAATATTAAAAACAAGCCCAGATATTATACCGGGCTGATTTTATCTTTAGCCAAATATGCTAAATTCAAATATAAACGTAACTTTTCGGAAGCATCCGAAATCCATTTGAGCAAAAATAAGTATATGCAACGTAAGTTAACGAGGACAATAACTTTGTTATTTGCCGCTTTATTATTTGTGCCTGTGAAGAAGCTTATTAACATTTTGACATGAATTTTCCTCCCTAATATTTTTGGATATACACAATAGTATACTACACTATTGTGACTTTACCACAATGCTTATTTTACCATATTCATTTTATTTATATACTGAAATATGCTATGTGGTTTTTATACAGTTGTGTTGCTGAATACTCGATTCTGATTGGTCAGAAAATGATGATTAAGTTTCTATCACAGCAGCTCTGACAGTAATGCCGGCTGTTCGTTTCTGTGGTAACAGCTAATACAGAGACTCGTATGGAGAATGCGCCACATTTTTAAAATGCATCTCATTTTTGATATGATGACATTTTTCTGTAAGGAGACATTTATTTAGCGTTTTTGGAAGCGCTTCCTAATAGTCAGAGATAAAGCTGTAACTTTAGGTCTATATTACTGTATAGTAGCTTCTGTATAATGTATAAAGTCATAACAGGAAAAAGTACAATGTGTTATTCTATAATAAATAACAGTGGTAGGGTTTGGTAAATTGCTGTGGTATAAGAGGAATAAAACACATCAGGATGTGCTATTATTGTAAAATGATCAATTCAGAGTGATGACAGTAAATCACACCATCCTGTCCTCGATTATTTTCCTGTAACAGTACGCCTTGTCATGTTTTATTCCTCGTTGATTAGTTCCGTCTCTGACTTTCAGGTGATTTCGATCAGAAGCCGTACGTGTCCAACGCGGCAGACTGCTCCTCGGTTCAGCTGAGTGGAGATGAGGACTACGTCCTGCTGGGGTGTGACGGTTTCTTCGATGTTTTGCGGCCAGCTGACGTTCCCGCACTGGTGCTGGAGGCCCTGCGTGAGGCTGGTGGCTCGGGGGAGGACGTCGCTCAGAGCCTGGTGGCTCAGGCTAAAGCCGCGGGCTCTAGCGACAACATCACCGTCCTGCTGGTGTTCCTGCGCGAGCCACGGGACCTTCTACTCTCAGAGACGACGGCAGGGCAAGTGTGAGAGAGCACACAGGAAAGAGAGATAGGAGTGTTAGAGCAGACCACTAGAGGGCTGATGATCTCTTTGCCATCTCACTGTATCTGACACTGAGGCATCACACTGCTCAGTGTCTTACTTTAATGATTAAGGTCATCGAAGTGTGAAATGATGTCAGTGTAGTTCTTAATATCAGACAAACAGTGTTTTTTTTTGTTTTGTTTTTTAATGTTAAAAAGTGATGCCTTTTATTTGACATTTTTACAGCCTTGTTTTCTTTTATACCATTCTTACATGCATAAATCTTTAAGATTTAAATCTTCACTATTTTTGAATCTCAATCAAGAGGCATCATCCTTCCTTTTTTTTTTTTTTTTTTTTTTTTGACAGAATGCAGTTTTAATTCCTCAAGTTCTCTTTGCCTTGACATACTGACTGTTTAGGATTTCCCAGGTGCTTATTGTTCCAAAATGGCTGTGATACCTTCCTTATAGGTCTCTTAGGGATCACTGTTCTCTTTAAAAAGATCGCAGTAATGTTAACAACATTGCATAAAGTGTGAACGCATCAGCTGCGACGTTATTTTCGTAACATTAGCGGGGTGTTGGATTCATTTTTCTGTTAAGATGTAATGGTTATGTTGCAAGCCTGTGTTTTACTGTATTTTATTTTTACGTTTATTTATAGCTGTTACAACGCAGTATAACATTATAGGGCACACCAGTCTGTATTGGTCAAAGTATCATGCTTTGAAGCTAAAATGCACAGTCAGTTTTGTCTTCTTAAGAACATCAGTCAGTGTTTTTTGCATTTTAATTAAAAAAAAAAAAAAAAAGGTTTTAATATGCATTTGTTGATGACATGAACTGTTAGCAGCCTTTCAGTGCCAAAAAACATTTTGCAAGAGTCTAAATTAACCAGGAGTTCTTTGTGTATGTGATCTCCTTCAGTGTGTATGTATATAATTAATATATTTAACTTAAAGGAGCAGTTTGTAATTTTTAGAGCTTTTATCTGCCTGTGAGCTGAACTGCAGTTGCAGCAATAATATCCACTTCCTCTGTTAAATCTATATATATTTTCTGAGGTTCCTTTTAAAATAAAGTGGAAGAGCGAATTTCAGGACCAGAAAAATGTAACAAGTTTCTCGAATTTTGAAAAAACAAAAAAAACAGCCAAATCTATTGTGCAACAATATTGCAAATCCCTATCAAAATCTATAGCTTTCTGAAAGTATTTTTGAAACTGTGTGATTATCACAGGCCTAGAAACCCTTCTAAACATTACAGACTACACCGTTAATCCTTCTTCTCACTGAACACAGTGTTGACCGTGATTTACGTGTCGTGTAGATCAGTTTTCCAGGCGTTAATTAATCCTGATTCCAGACTGAGACAGACTTTTGAGTCCAAGCCTGGAAAAACTGCTCCTCTAAGCATGCTGGTTCCTCCAAACACTAGTTTAATGTTTGTGTGTTTGTGTTTGGGGAAACTTGCAGCCAGGCCGGCTTGCTGTCAGGCCACAGGTCCTGCATGCACTGGGCCGTCTCATGTTACCGCCCGTTCACATGTCATGAATATTTGAAAGCCTTGTGACATGGAGCTAATATGACTGGACCGTGGCTTTAACGCGAGCAGGCTAAGAATAGAGCTAACTATATAGAGAGAAAGTGTTGATTTAGTGATTTGGTGTATAGAAAATGCTGAGGACATTGACGTGCGGTGATTCTTTCACATTTCACATTAACATTTTTTAATGTGTTTTAACAATCTTGTGTATGACTGGGAATAACTGGCTTACATTATCTTCTACCTGCCTCAGAAATGTTTCTTTAGAGTTGCTCTTTTGCCTAGCATTGCAATTCGCAACAAAGATTGGACATTTTGGAGTGATATATGTGTGATTTTAACTTTACTTTAAATTTACTCCTTTTTAAATCTAACAATTCTGTACAAAATCTGCATTTTGTATGTGAATAACCGACTTAAATGATCTTGTATCTGTCTCAGTAGTGACATCATGGTTGCCATGGTTACTGGTATAAATGGACTAGCAGGGCTAACCTCTCTTGTCTTTCAAAGATAGAAAGACATGGATAGAGGTTTTCATTTTTGGCATCCACCCCAGATTATTTCCTGTTAACGAATGTCTTAAAGCGAAATATTTTGGATTTTTTTTGGAACCAGGAGCAACAGCATCACTAATGGTCGTAAGAAAAATGCACTGAATGGTATAAAGAAGTGACTCCGGGGCTGATTTCTTTCTAGCTCACTCTGTAGATTCATGCATCCTATCAGTGTATATGTGGTGTGTTGTTTTTTTTTTTTGGATTTTCCCCCATTTTTCTCCCCAATTTGCTCACCTGCCAATTCCCACCTGCCAGCCAGCTCTCTCCTATCTTACGACAGCTACCAACCGGGAAGGGGTGAAGACTAGCACATGCTTCTGAGACATGTGAAACCAGCCAACAGCGTCTTTTCAAACTGCTGCTCATGATGTATCACAGGGCAGCATAACACATTCAGAGGAAAGCACAGTCTGCCCTCTTCTGCATACATGAGCTCATGGATGCCCTCAGTTGGTTAGTGTCGCTGTGATTGACAGTAGAGCGAGAGAATGCCATCCCTCCCACCCTTAGATCACGGACGATTTTGCGCCCTTGGCTCCCGGCAGTGGATGGCTGTGGCATTGTCGGGATTTGAATTTACAATCTCCTGACAATTATTCGAACGCTCTTCTGCTGCACCACTATCATCTTAAGAGCTTTTGATTTCTGGAACAAGTTTCCTGAGAACATTTTGAAATGTTCCCGCAGCATTTTTAGTCAACTAATGTTAGTTGGTTTCTGTCTAACTTGGTTGGTAAACTTTGTGAAGTTCATGGTTATAGTGCAAAGTCGGTCGTTTTCAGAACATTTCGGAAACGTTATTTTGTAACATTACAGCCGAATCTTCTTAGATCCTGTTAAATACGTGTCTGAAAGTTTGGATAATGTTGGGTGCTTTCTTGCTGTGTGTCATGATGTTGAAAAGCCCCAGATTGATCAGGAGTGTGTGCATTTGACTTCGACCTGCTTTAATTTGGCTATCAGTTATCTCTCTGCTGTTAGTCTTTACAGTCATTGTGTGCCACTTGCATAATGTGGGAACTTAATCTGTCTGATCTCACATTTCCGATCAGAGTAGTAATGCTTCATGACTTCACTGGCGATGTAATCAGACAGGTTTAGATAAAACTAATATCCTGGTTTACTGATATGTAGTGTTGTCATGTGCATCATCAAAACACACTTTTTTGCAGTTGGTTGCATTTTGTCTCCTCTCATGTAAATCGTTTTTGAGCAGAGTTAACGTGTATCATATTGAACATCGTGGATTCGGAGTTTTATTACCATTGAAAAACCCATGGTAACTCACTTTCTGATGCTGAAACTAATTTTGACATTTGAAAATGTTCACTATTGACTGAACGCAGCGTTCCAAAGGAAATTAGTAGCTTGTAGCTGTTGGTTTTTTCTTTTTTTCTTAGAGGACATGAATCCAGAACACTTAACCCATGTGTAACACATATCTCACACTTTAGTGCCTTATTTTGTTGTAACACGAACACTGCCAATACACGCCAACTGTTTCTTTTCACATCTACTCAACTGATCAACTTATTTATTCCACTTGAACTTTTCTACATGCTGTTGTGCCTGTTTTAAATGGTTTATAAACTTTTCTACTTTATACTGATGAATAACTTTGATTCCATGCTGTTTTTATATGTCATATTTAATGATAACATTGGTCATTTAGAATGGATTCCGGTTTCTGTAGGGAAAAGTCGGTGGATATATTTTGGAAACCTTTTCCTGGAAAGTATTACATCTGCACTTCATTTGCATTCAGTAACACGAGAGTTGAAATCTAATCAGTCGGGATATTAAATAAACAATAACCACATGTTTTGTTTCATGTCTCATTTGTTGCAATTTCCCATAATTCCTTATGTAACAGCTCCTGTAGGCGGCCATCATGTTTCAAGGTTGTTTAATGTAATTGGTGGTTAAAAAATAATTAGTGCAAGTCGAACATGGCCAGATATTTTACACTTACTGTACATTCTCACCTTCTACTCATGATATCTTCCAAATATACTTGAATAAACATGTTCATTTCTTTTCCTTCTCTTCTTACGATTACGATTCAAGGTGAACGGAAGTATTTATAGCCTACTACCCAGATAATTATGAGAAATATAATTCTAAATTGTATGCTGGTTGAAATGCAGTGTTAATGGGGAGAAGATTTAGATGATCAGTTATAAAGTTAGAAGCCAACTTTGATAGGACATGACTTCAGTGTGCTCTGGGAAATTGATGTGGCTCTGTAAAGAGTCGGTGGTGAAACTAATATTAAAAGCTACATCGTCTCACAGCTCCAAGGTCCTTGGTTTGATCCTGACCTTGGGCTACTGTCTGTTTGGAGTTTTGCATGTTCTCCCAGTGTCCCAGTTTCCTCTGGGTTCTCCAATTTCCTCCCACGTCCTAAAAACATGCTGCTAGGTGAAATGGCTACATTAATGACCCATAGATGTGAATGAGTGTGTGCAAAAGGAATGGTGTCCCGTCTAGGGTGTGTCCCCGCTCCATGCTGTCTTCCCAGGATAGGCTCCAAACCCACTGGACTATTTACTGAAGATAAATAATTGACTATACTGAAAATATTTATGACCTACCTAGTAGTGTAAATGTAAAAAAAAAAAAAAAAAAGAAGAAGAAACCACTCACCAGGAAGTACCTGTGCCAGTAAACTGTGTTTATGATTGTTTCCTTTAATTACTGATGGGTTTGGTGTCAGTCGACATAACCTAAGCAATTATTAACACCTGTTAATGTACAAATACAGAATTCTGGCCCTGTGTTAATGATGCAGTTGTTGGGCTCGGATTAACTGGCAGTGGTAGTGCCGGTTAAAAATTACACACACAAAAACTTTAAGAAAAACCTTTCAAATAAACACTCTACTTGAAACCTTTTCTGAAAGGAAAGCAGTGTGTTTTAAAGCTCTACCTTTACTTGTTCTCCCAGAGGAACAAACCAAACTGGGTTTAGGACTGTTATAATTCTGATATGATTATGATATATTACATTATATTAGGCTACAGACATTGGTTTCTCTCGTACAGCTTCAGAAGCAAAATGTTGGATGCGAACCAGTTTAAGAAGTCTAATATAATGTACCATACCACATCGTGCAAAACATTTAGCCGGTATTAAGTGTTTCAAGTTCATTTCCATTGAGCGTTTAGGGAACATTGTGTATCCTACTGCATCCGAATTTTTCCACCTTCTATATATCTAACTTATAAGTACTATATCGTGGTTAATTAAAAATAATACTAGCACTTGAGTATACTCATAAGGTTGGCTGGTGGTGTAGGAAAACATGATAATACTATTAGTGCTGTCAGCTTGAACCAGCCTTGCCATTCTTCTCTGAGGTTTTCATCGACCGCCTGCGGAACTGCCGCTCATTGGATGTTTTTTTGTTTTTCGCACCATTCTGTGTAAACTTTAGAGACTGTTATGTGTGTGAAAATGCCAGATCAGCACTTTCTGACATTAGATTAGATTCAACTGTGTCTCCGCGTGCACACACTTGGATGGGTTAAATGCAGAGCACAAATTCCAACGGTGGGTCACCAAACTTGGCTACATGTCACTTGCTGGGGTCATGATACTACACCCCTAGAGCAGATGTAGTTAAAGGCCTTGCTCAAGGGCCCAGTAGTAGCAGCTCAGCAGTGCTGGGGCTTGAACCCCTGACCTTCTGAATTGTAAGGGAGAGCCTTAACCATCCAGCCACCAGTGCCTTGTAGACACACCTGGTGCAACCATGCCATTTTGTCTTTATTCTGATATTTGATATGAAGCCACCATATCAAATGATTTTTATGATTTTATGCATTGCGTTCCTGCCACATGATTGGCTGCTGGATAAACTTGACTAAAATGTTGTGATGCAGTGGAGAGATCAGCACCTATAATGCCCAGATATACAGTAGATACTCCTTATCCAACGCCTCCATCTTTTATGTTTATTTGCATTTTTTTTTTCCCACTATAGACACTGGATCCTGTACGAGCCGCAGTCCTTCACACTCCAAGCAGTGCTGCTGAATGCTGCTCGGGGATCACGTGACCTCCCCCGTTATTTCCTGCCGCAGCGGTTTAGCTCGCGCTCCGCTCACAAGCTCCGTCTGCAGTCTCCGTCGCTTTCACTGCATGTCAGCTCACACACACACACACACACAGAGACGCGCGCGCGCGCACCCGCACAAACACACTTTTTCCTCCTTTACAGCCATTTTTCTTTTTTAACTCGCCGGAAGAGCAGTTCGTTCAAACTCGGGAATACATTCTGGGATAAATCTGGGACTCTGCTCTGTTAACACCGGGGGGGTCTCAGTGTGTGTCGTGCGCTTTGTGTGAGGGAAGTTTGTATTTATTTAGTTTTATTATTATTTCTTTCCCCCAGCCATGTCGACAGCAGCAGCAGCTGCAGCGGCGGTGTGTGGCGCTGCTGCTGCCGGCGGCGGCGGCCCCAATCCCGGATCCGGAGCCGAGCTGGTCCGCGGGCAGGCCTTCGACGTCGGGCCACGGTACACCAACCTGTCCTACATAGGCGAAGGCGCTTACGGGATGGTTTGGTAAGTTTCAAACGTTTTCCCAAAACATTTCCCGTTCTTTCCTTCTTGTTAGTTAAGCGTTCATTCAATCAGTGCAGTACCAGTTATGAGTTCGGGTCCGAACACTAGCATACTAAACAGTACGGCAGACTACAGCGTCACATTATAGTGGCGTTCTATTTGTTTTTTTTCTTGCATACTATTCAGTGCGCTAGTATGCGGTTTTGGACGCAGCCTTCGTTAGCCGTTAGATTAGCTCAAGTGGCTAACACTTACGCCGTAGAATTTGCATACATGACTTCTGGGTGAATGTTTTGGCTTGGTTACGACCAAAATATTCACTTTGGTGAAGCGTATTTACCATATTTGCTGCAAATTAAGTGTGGAAAAGAAGGCTAATCGGATTTACAGGATTGGCAGCTTTTCAAAGCTAGCTAGCTAACTAACTTAAATCACTTGTTGATTCGCGGTTTCACTTATAATGTGACTGTTTTCTCAAATTAAGGGCTAAGTATTCAGCCCTGCATCCATTCAACAAGATAAAAGGATTAGTTTTGATTTTTAAGCATGCTATTCAGATGTTTGTTGAAACATAAAATGAAATATGGCGATTTAATATCTATCTAAAATAAACTAATAAACTATCATAAAATATTCAGACATTTTCCTGCAGTCATTCAGGTTTTGAGCTCTTTATTTTTTTCTTAGAGAGAGATTATGCTGCATAAATGTAGCTTGATTGCAGGCAAGCGATTGCAGTAAGGATATTTTGCAATCATGGGTAGTTTGCTTCATGATCAGTGGTTTGGTGCAGTACTGTGTTGCAAAAGGAGCTAATGCATCCAGCAACGTCACAAAATTAATTTGCATATTCATAGGCTCGTCATGGTCATTAGCATATTAACACGTGTTGCATGAAGTAGGAAGATTTTCTGAAGTAACGTATTATAATAATAACAATAATAATAATAATAATTTTATCAGAATATAAAATAACATTTCTTATAGAAACAAACGTTGGCGATCAGTGATTGGTCATTGGGAAAAACTGTAATCACTGATTGGTTGCTGAGAACAAAGGTGATCAGTGATTGGACGTTGGGAGTAATGGAGATCAGTGATCACTGATTGGACATGGAGAACAACAGTGATCAGTGGTTGGTTGTTAGGGACTGTGGTGATCAGTGGTTGGTCGTTGGGAACAAAGGTGATCAGTGGTTGGTCGTTGGGAACAAAGGTGATCAGTGGTTGGTCGTTGGGAACAAAGGTGATCACGGATTGGGTGTTGGGAACAAAGGTGATCAGTGATTGGTCGTTGGGAACAAAGGTGATCAGTGGTTGGTCTTTGGGAACAAAGGTGATCACGGATTGGGTGTTGGGAACAAAGGTGATCAGTGATTGGTCGTTGGGAACAAAGGTGATCAGTG
>CM075026.1:14147591-14164403 GCA_037576675.1 Pangasius sanitwongsei
GTTGGGAACAAAGGTGATCAGTGATTGGTCGTTGGGAACAAAGGTGATCAGTGATTGGTCGTTGGGAACAAAGGTGATCAGTGATTGGTCGTTGGGAACAAAGGTGATCACGGATTGGTTGTTGGAGCATCATCTCATGCAAGAGCAACTTGGTCTTTACACACGGGTGGTGAGTCGAGTGAACCTGCTCTCTCAACTTGTATAACTAGCAGCTGTGATTTGAGCTGAAGAACCGTATCAAGTGCAGGACATTTGCTAACAGCTAACAGCTTCCGCTCAATTTGCTGCTAAAGAGGTCTAAAAGTTGGCAACACCGGTGCTGTCTAGTATTAACATAAAAACTAGGAATCTATAATTTCTTAAACACTGTTGTGACTATAATTGATCTTATTGCAATATATTACAAAAACATACACTATGCTAAAAACATTCTGACAAATTCAGTTTGTTAATCTCAGTACGGTGTCGGCATTCTGAACTGGAAATCTTTTGGTCTAAATAATTTGGGTCAACCATAAAGGACTGATCAGTGCATGGGATCTCACAATCACGATATGCAGCTCTAAAATAAAACAGCACCGCATACGTTTACTTACCTTATTATGTAAATGCTTCATAACCTAGGTTTATTAGTTTTAGTTTTTCCACAAAATCCTTGCATGCAACACACTCTTTTGAAGCTACGGCATTCTATAATGTTAAATGTAATTCACATATGCATTAGATGTCAGTCAGTGATAAAACCTGTGTAGATCAGAATTCAATAGTTTGCCCCAATATTCTGCACCACCTTTATTAAAAAATAATGTGAAATAGAAATAATGCTGCATTTTTCTTTTGTAATGTGAGATATTTTTGAGTGAAATGGGCTACCTTGGCATTTGTTTGATACCTGGAGGTAGGGAAAGGTGAATGCGTGCATGGTGATGTCATTGCACAATGATGGGAAAAATACAAGAGGTTTCTTTTAAGCGATTGATGAAGCATGCAGACAAAAAGGCCAGTTTTGATTTCAGCTTGTCCTTAACCAAGTCAGAGTGCACATCCTGTCCGATCCCAGTCCGATGTCGTCCATCTGTTCCCAGTGAGAGGAGTGGTCAGGCATTGAGAGTGATCTCATTATTGGCCCGAGTCTGCTTTGGGTTCTCGCACCGAATGGAATGAATGAGCTGGGCCTCTGGTTTACACCCTGTACACCACAGAGGCAACAATAAAAAGCAGCTCTTGGTGTAAACTTTGCCTACAAGCTGCAGTATGTCACTCTGTATGGACGTCTGAATTGGGAGGAAGTGGGCTGCTATCTGGACTTGGCAAGTTGAGTCCGACGTGGATGAAATGAATCCCAGTGCATATTTGACTAGCACAGGCATGGAACAAACTGTTGCATTGGGTTACAAGGATGGGAAGGGTGTTCCGAAGGCCCGAGGCTTTAGTGACGGGAATTAGGATGAGGCTGTGGAGCCGGAGAACACGTCAGAGCAGCATTTTCCTCAGTTCAGATTCAAGTTAGAGGATGCTCGAGCGTTTTTCAACCTGATTTCTATCACATCTGTAGATTACCGCAGACAAGAATTTTGATGCATATTCTTTCAGGGTGGAGAATTTGTGGTGATGTTTTATCAGTGGAGTTTTCAGACCTAACGGATCTAAAAAAAACAAACAAACAAACAAACAAAAAAACACATAATTGTTGGTAATGTGAAGCTTTCTGCAAGGAAACATTTATTTAACATGCAGTATATACTGTATGAAAGGAGTCTCCGGTGTCAGTACGTTTTCCACCACAGGAAAGTCTTCAGGACTGAGAACAGGGGAAAAAAAATAAACAACTTTGGGGTGGTAATGGTAACTGCTTTGCATCGGGCCGCATCACAACATCCCGTCACTGATTATTTTCCTAAAACAAGTGTTTTATTCCTTACATATTATATATACATTTTCAACAAGAGCATTCCAAAAATGCGCCTACACCTCCATTATTAGTGACTTTATTAGTGTCTGTGCATTACATTAGATGCAGTAGTTAGAGATTAGGTTAAAAAATGCTGGAGTGTTCTCTAGAAATCTCTTTGCACATACTTGCGCTCTGTGGGAGCCATCAAGTCTTAATTATGGAGTGTCACAGCTCAGGGAGTTCTCCTCCTTCCCCTTGAGTCCTGCAGTCCCCCGTTTGGCAGATCTTGGCATTCTGCTGGACTTTCCATCCCGCCTCCAGCACTGAATATGAAACCCTAGTTTCCTGCAGCCTCACATCGGATCTCCTGCATCATCCGAAAGCAGAAAATCACAGCGACTGCGCCTGTCAGCAACTAGCCACATGGTAATCCAGAAACAGGGGCCAAGGTTTGGTCATGTGTCATGGATGACTGGTCTTAAAACTGTTCTAAATGAGTAGACTGTAAGAGTAGACCCAGATGTGGTGGACTAGAGGATAAGACTTAATAATAATAATAATAATAATAATAATAATAATAATAATACCACAGTGCTGTTGAATTCTCAAATCTGTTTGTTCAGATGGTTTTGAATTTGTTTTATATAAAAGCAGCTCCGTGAAGGCAAATCACATGTTTATATTCATGTGGTCGTTCTACTACATTATCGTTTCTATAGTAACAGATCATTCACAGGAACTTGTATGTTGGACTCTCCACCAAAAAAAAAAAAAAAAAAAAATGTATATATAATTGTTAATATGGTGATGTTTTCTGTGAGGAAACATCTATTTTGCATTTATGGAAGGAGTCTCCAGTGTCAGCAAGTTGTAACTATCAAAGTTTTCCAACACAGGAAAGTCTTCAGGACAGCGGACTTTGTGGTTTCCTCACAGTTGGAGGAAAGTGCTATCCGCCCTCTACCGCATATATGAGCTCACAGACACCCACGATTGGCTAGTGTCACTGTGATTGACAGGATAGAGAAAGTGTGCCATCCCTCCCATTCAGAGAGCATGGACAATTTTGCTCTCTTGGATGGCTGTGACGTTGTAGGGATTCAAAGTTACGATTTCCGGACAATAGGGCGAACACAGTTCCGCCACTCAGGGGCCTAATGAATAAAAATTTTAATCGTTGGAAAAGTACAGTGGTATAAAAGAAATAAAATACTTTGGGACATGCTGCTATAGGAAAATAATCAACTCCAGGGTGGTAACAGTAGCTACCCTCATCATAACACCACTTTGGTGATTATTTTCCTATAGCAGCACACCTAAGAAGAACCTGCATTGTTTTAATTGAGGCTTGAGCAGTGGCTCAGTGTTGAAGGCCTACTGTTCGGAAGGTTGACTTCAAATCCCAGCCAAACCAAACTCCCACTGTTGGGTTCTTGAGTGATATCTTTAACCCTCAACTGCTTAATTAAATCCTGCATTGGATAAAAAGTCAGCCAGATTATTAAATCAATAAGTAAATGTTCATGAGCACTTTGGGAATGTTTCTCACAGGGTCTGTTTAATGTTAAATCGGTTTCAGAAGCTGAAATGAAAGCAGGGAGTGTGTGATGAGGAAATGTATGAGTGAGAGAGAGACAGGAAGAATGGAAACAGGAAAAGGGGGGGGGTTCGAGTAAAAGAGTTAAATGTGACATGGTGGATTTGGCAGAGACAGAGAAAGTGAGTGCTCCGAGGGAGGGCATTCCATTTTGTTGTTCACGATCACTGAAGCGCTGGTTCCCGTAAATGTGTGTGTGTATTTGCCTGCTCCCAGCCATCCGCATGCCAGCACTCGTGTCCATTGTGTTGGATTTGAACTCCGGGCCTGCTGTAGGTGATGTCACGTCTTGTTCCCTGTGCAGATTTGACTGTTGGGCGGAAACTTTATCTCCTTTAACGATCTCCACGCTTGTGCCAGAGCTCCTGTTTGCTTTAGAGAGGTGTTACACTTTAGCCTTCACTTCTGCCCTGCAGTTAAATGAGTCCTTAATCATCTCAGATGGTTCCTGATGGCTTGCTGCATTGTGTATGATAAGCACCTACCCTGCTTCACACCGTCGGATGCCTGCCAGAGGAACGTTACGCTTTTTTTCTTTTATGGAACGTGCTGAAAAATCCTGTTTGTTCTGACCAGTTACCAAAAAAGACACAGAGCTGATCAAACTGGTAGACTGTCTTTACCAGCTGGTTGAAAGGAAATCATTTCTGAATGCTACAACAAATGAGACAAGTTATTTTTAAGAAAATATCACAACAGTAAGAGAAAAATTGCAAACATAGACTAGTCCGTTCAGTGACGTAATAAGGAAGCTGGAAAACAACTGGTCTACCAGTATCAAACAACTGGTCTACCATCAACTGGTCTACCAGTTTGACTAGCTAAATTAAAAATTTTCAGCAAAGTTGTTTCACGTTCCGTTTTTACTTTCTCTCAATAGATGTGTTTAGATTTGTAGACTTTTTCCTAAGTAAACTAGAAAGTTTGTTTTCTCTGTTTTTTTTTTTTAAATTGAAAACAAAAAAGGCATGGGGCCTCACTTTATTAAACATCCATATAAGTCATTTTCACCCATTTGTAAATAATTACAAAGTACTGTGCATGTAAACAGCTACATGGACTTCACTTATTTGAACTCCCTCAAATGTACGTCAAACAGCTGCTTTTGTAATTCGTCAGGGGACTTTACAGTTAAAATGGTTTAAAAGGATACTGATACTGTTACTCAGCAGCTACTGATACTGATACTGATACTGACTCCTCATTGTAGGACAAAAAAATGAAGGTTTTGTATTTCACATCCTGTCATCTGTCAATTCTAATTGGATTTAAAACAAGTTTGTTTATTCGTTTATTTCGTACAAATCATAGCAAGTCTCACATGTGAACATAACTGACCTTTAAAACATGCTGAATAGATTATATGAACATAAAAAAAATTAAACAACTGTGCAAAACTTTGTCAGCTCTCAAAACTCAGGCTATGGCTTTAAAACCATGTCTTTTAATATGGAAGGTGTAACACACGACAGACTGTGCTGTTATACAAAAATAATGCACTCCAGTGGGAGGGGTGTGATGCGGCACAACGCGTAAGCGGAGTGCCGCTTCCCCACCAAGACTCCTTCCCCAGAGGTTAAATAAATGTCTTCTAACACAAAACCTCACCACATCAATGAATGTAAGAATCACTTTGTTAAACAACAGCAAATTTTTAAGTCATGATTTATGTGGAGCGTCTGCCGTACATGGCCCTGTGTATAAGCTGTTACTATAGAAACAATAACGTATTCGAATGAGCGCATTAATATAAACCTGTCGTTCACTTTACAGCCAGAACTACATTTATTGTTGTACGAAAATATTGCACACCTTCTGACTGCGCTGTGGTATATAGAAAGCTAACAGACATGGAGTAATAAAGCAAGCATGCAGAGAAACTGTTGCGGTGCGAGCACTTCAGTTGTGCGAGCACTGAGCACCGAGGCACTCGCGCTCACCACTGTTGACACTTTGCTCGCAAGTCGAGTTAAAGTTTTTAATTAACCATAAAATGATTTCCTTAATGCCACGTTTATGTAATATTTATTCTGTTTGTATGCTGACAATTTGTGTTTAAGCAACAAGTAAAGCAAATTAAATTTAAAATCCGTGTTTTCGCAAGGATTTTTTTTAACCGCCATGTCTGTAAAATCAATAAAAAGATATCACGATAGCTTAGAAATGTGTGTTGACATAATTTAAGATATTAAAATTACACTAACTAGATGCAGCTGATTTGAAGTTAAGATTTTGTACTTAATCTTTAAAATAGCCAAATGTTACAATTCTTACAGATTTTTTTCTTATATGGTGGGAAACTTTTTTGCAAACCTATATATTGTGTAGCATAAAAATGTCTAAGAATCATGATGTGATGTATTTGTCATATCGCTCTCCCTGAATAGCTATTATTATTATTATTATTATTATTATTATTGCTATATGTGTAAGCACTTTGTGGAAATAAAAACAATGAAAGGTAAAGCAAAGTTTTAAAAAAAATCCAGTTGAAATCTGCGTATTTGGTTTTCCTCGCGCTAACAGTTCTCAAAAAAAAAAAAAAAGATGAACGTAAGCGTGCACCAAGTACTTTGCATTTTGCATGTCATTTTTAACCCTTATATCAAATTTATTTAGGATAGTTTAGGATAAAATCTGATTGTATGGATGTTTTATAAATATGATCTCCTTTAGCTTTAACATTACCGTCTATGTGTCTTATCTATATATAAAATTCCATTTTATGTGAGCGTCTGTTTGAACAAATAATATCATATGAAGGGAAAAATGCAAATGCTATTAGTGCATTATAACCCGTTCCAAATATATCTAAATACAGCGTCCTCTCTGTTTTACTCTACTAAATATATCACCCTGGTCTGACCTCTGTGCTTTAGCTTTTGTTCTTTCTCGCTCTCTGGCTCTGTTTATGTCTGTGTTAGCGATTGAGATGCTTATCAGTGGCCTGTAGTAAAATGAGCTCTGTGTAGCCCTATTGTGTACGTTGCAAAGCAGTGAGAGACGCCATTGAGTTTATTTAGAGGTAAGAGTTTGTTTTGGAGAAGTGAACCTGGCTTCGAGCTTCATTGATCACTGGAAAAGACGGGTGTTTACTGAAGTGATTGATGCCTGTGCTGTTGTTGCTGATTACTAATATAACTTGTGGTTGTGTTTTAAGTATCATTTTTGTATTGCAGAGCATTTCACACACGCACACACCTTCGTTTCTGAATGGTGCTCTCGACCTTTGCCTTCTCACCTCCGCAGCTTATCATTCTTTGTACACGCACGCGCGCGCACATACGCGTACACAAGCACGCCCGCAGAGACATGCAGAACGCTCACTCCGACACACCCTGTATGTTTATGCACTAGACACATGGCTGTACTCACGAATGTACAAGCTCGCACCTCTACACACACCTACACACACACACACACACACACACACACAGTGCTTGTAGGGGGCTTGCTCGGTGGCTATTGCCAGGACTGCGACTCCATGCCAGGCACTGCTATGGTGCCAGTCGCCATGGTAACATTCCTGCCAATGACGTCAGCGTACCGCCATTCAATCTGTCTGGAAGTAGTGTGTCAGGATGAGGAGAATGAGTGCGCGAGAGCGAGCTTTATTATTCCGTGTGTATGTATGTGTCTGTCCTCTTGAAACCATTTCTTCTAGCAAGCACCGGTTTTGTTTTCTATGTTTGTTACACAGAGCTGCCATTCCATGGACAAAGGCACTGGCATTAAATTTATTTTTTCTCCAATTTTCTGCAGTTTAGTTGTGGTACGGAAAATTGAGAGTGTCAGTTTCAATTTGCAACAGTAAAGTTCTCCTGCCAGTCTTATGCCTACTTGATTTTAGTTCAGTTCAAAGGTGTCTGCCATGCAGAAATATAAGCGGAAAAAGATTTAAACTCCTGTCAACTTTTCATGATTAGCTTCTTACTATTAGCTATAACTTCTGTGGTGAACTTGGGAGCAACTAGGCTTGTGCGATATCGACTTCTCCCTGCTCATGAACCGAAAGACAGGAAAAGGAGCATTTCCACCATTTCAGGTTTAAGGAGAGTAAGGGAGGAGGGTGTAAAAAAAAAATAATAATAATTAATAATAATAATAATAATAATAATAATAATAATAATAACAATAATAATAATATCAGCTGTGTAGTCAGGAACTGCTGGATGGCAGTGGCAATCATGAAAACTCGGCTGGATGGTGGATTTTTGTGATTCCACTGTAATGCACCGTAAAAAAGTAATAAACAAAACAGTACATTTCTGATGTAATACTTTTACAAACCGGTTGTTTAATGTCCAACATGGCCGACATTCAAACAACAGATCAGCAGTGAAAATATCACCATTGTTTATAAAGTGTTAGATTTGGCACTTTGTTGCAGGCCTATTTAAAACTTTTAGGTCAAAGTGTTCGTCCTTCTGTCCCTTTCAGCCGAAAAGTGAAAGTGCTGTGGTCCCCCCCCCCCCCCTTCTGTTTTTTTCCCCCCTTTCAGTAGCATCCCTAATACGCATAGCTAACATTAGAGAAATTTATAGCTTACATCAATTAACTAAGTCTAACATACATTGATAGATTTATTTTCACATTAATGAACTCGAAACAGAAAGCGAGGGAGTCCTGTGAGTCCAGGTGCGAGAACAGGTGAGATGGGGAAGTGGGCGGGGCTTCCAGTTGAAATAGGAGAGTTCAGAACACCTGTTCAGCTGTCAGTCATTTAAAATTCATCTTTTGATGAATTTTCTGCTTTTATTATGGAGGGGGAAAAAAAGAAAACTTTGCTTTGCCACCGGAAAAAGCAACCGGAATTAGCAGACGACCTGGACTCTGACGATGTAATTGCGATCTTCAGCGGTTGCCGGATGTCTACGCCTAGTGCTGTGAAAGGTCAGCGCCTGGTTAATAAGCCTGTGGTCGCCAAGGTGCTGTCCATGTGATGGCAGGCAGGTAAATGTGAGGTCGGGACAGCTCATTTTAATCCTGAAGTGCTAACCATGATGCTTCTGTACTATTGCAAGTGACTGCAATGCAAAGCCATATAGATCTCGTTAGAAGTGGTCCTGCAGCTGTCGAGCTTACACAAACTGCACACTTGCCTTAGCTTACTGCTTTCTGTGAGCACAGTGTACTTAAAGAAAAGATGGAAATGACTTCCTATCTGCGTTTCTAGCACTAGTGCGATCTGCGAATTATGCCATAGAAATGCTGGACAGGCCACGCCTACTGGCGATCCATACCTATGAGAGAGAAACTGAGAGCAACATGAGTGATGCTTTGCATGTGTAAACTGCTTATTGCTAGTGTGAATGCATGGGTAATAAGGTTGATTTTAAAGACTTGACTTGTTTTTTTTTTTCTCCTACACACACACACGCACACACTTCTGTGGTGGACTGAGTGTCAGAGCTGCAGATTGCTCATCTGGTTGTTTACAGATTGTAAAAAAAAAAAAAAATTGCAACCTCTTCCCCTCAAACCTCAAACCCTCGTCTCTTCCCAGACACACGGAGATCATTCCTCTTTGAGCTTCTTTATTTATAGACGTAGTTATTATTCTCAGCATTTTTCCTCATTTCACATTTCATAGTCTTCCTTTGTTTCTTGGATCAAAAAGCAGTAAAGACCAACGTGAGCTCGGTGTAAAAACTCACTACGCTCTGTTGCCGCCCTCCTTTCGCGTCACCATGGCAACATCCTGTTGCATAACTTCGCTCTGCAAAGTCTTGACTGTCCGTCTCCGTGGAAACCATATCTCTCTTTCTTTCCCTCTTTATCTCGCTCTCTTCCATCCTGCTGACTTTTCTCATTTTTCTAATGTTTGTTTCTCCCTCTCTTTATGCTTCCACAGTGTCTCTTTTGCTTGCCATTTTTTCACTCTTCATTCCTCTGTCTGTGTGTGTGTGTGTGCGTGCGTGCATGGGTGTTGACTGCGGTGGTTTATATTCGCTAGGCTAATTGCTAGCCCATCCCCAAGCTGTCCACTCCCTGCAGTAACTCACTACATCAGCCTTCTGGCAGCTCACAATTACAGCCAGTTTTAAAGATGCAATAAGCTTTTCTTTTTTTAGCGCTTGAGCTGAATGGGGTTAGTCTGTTGAGTTAAGAATACTGTCGAACACATAACAGCACATATTTCTTCTGGCTACTGGTAATGAAATATTGCGTCTTGAACCACGAGAGTCCACATATATGATCACACATATGATCCTGGATCTAAGGCTTATAAAGCCTGACACGTCTTCCACATATGCTGCGTGTGCCGATATTGTGCTATCCTGATCTGTTTAATGTTTTTAATCATCCAATCACAGCGAGCGAATCCAAAAAGTTTACTTGATGGTCTTTGATCGAATGGTTGTAGGATTTTTTTTTTTTAGAAGTTGTTTTCAAAATGGGGAGTACAAAGAGCATTAAGAGTGTGGCTACTGAAAAGCTGAGGACATGCATGTGGGCTTATAGGAAAAGAAACTGAGATTAATAAGCAGGAAATAGCCTGTAAGCCTACATAACCTTGTGTTCACACTTGCAGGTGATGAGTCGCTTGTAGTTTGGCACTTGTGGGCGTGCAGAGACCACTACGGTTAAAACTTGTAGGCGTACGCTGTCTATATCTGTATCCATCTTCTAAAGCTAGCTAGTTGAACACAAATGAAATAACACACTAATCAGTGTGAATTTTTGGTCGTTTGATTTACATCAAAGACGTTGCGTGCTAGACTTTGCACTAGCTTCATTAGCAGATTAGTGGTGTAAACGTACTGTAATAGCTGCATCCACTCACCAGAGCTACTAACGATCTCTGCTACTTCCTTCCAAGCTTTATTTTTCTCCCTAATGTCTCTATGAAATCGTGATTATAAGTTTGTCTTCCTTTTTGCGTGTCAAACAGTAAACGGGATCTACACTATATGGCCAAAATATATGTGTTTGTTAAACATGCCATTCCGGATATGGTCCCCCTTCATTGTTCTAGTAACCTCCACTCTTCTAGGAAGGCTTTCCATTGGCTGTGGGGATTTGCCCATTCTGCCACAGGTGCATTATTGAGGCCAGGCACTGATGTTGGACGAAAAGGACCTGTGTGTTCAGTGGGGTTGAGGTCACTCGAGTTCTTCCACTCCGAACCTTGGCAAACCTTGTCTTCATAGAGCTTGCTTTGTGTATGGGGGCATTGTCATGCTGGAACATGTTTACTCCCCTTAGTTCCACTGAAGGAAAATCTTAATTCTACACATTCAAAACACATTCTAGACCAATGTTTGCTTTCAACTTTGTGGCAACAGTTTGGGGAAGCACCATGTGTAGGTGTGATGATCAGATACCCACACAATTTTGGCCATATAGTAGAAGTCACTCAGCAGAAAAGCTAAATCACTGAAGGGGAAAGGACATGGGACATGAAAGATGCGTTTACTCCTGGTAGCAGTTATGCTTGCGTCAAGCCTAGGTGAATATTTGCCTGTGTATTCACATGCTTCAGTCTTGTGAGCCAGTAGAAAGGATGTGGGTGGGACTGTAGTCTCTTTGGTCGGTAAAAAAACTGGAGGAGCTAATAATTACTAAGTAACAGTCACACCAGATTTTTGCCTCATCCCATCCAGTGACACATGCTAGAGTTGTTCATTTTTTTTCTCTGCCTACTAGTATTTTCTTGTTGCCAATGTTGGCACCTCTGGTGATTATCTAAACCACAATAGCCTGAATAGTTTGTTTCTGTTCTCCCCATTTCTTCCCAGTTTGCGACGAGACAATTGAGGCCAACCTCTGCATCTTTTCAAACTTTTCGCTTCAATACCACAGTGTGTGTTACGGCGTAAAACAAGCGGAGGAAAGCACTATCCGCCCTCTTCCACACGCCTGAGCTCACAGACAACCATGATTGGCTAGTGTCTCTGTGACTGACAGGGGAGAGAGGGTAATGCTGTCCCTCCCACCCAGAGAGCGCAGCCAATTTTGCTGTCTTAACCCCCGGCCCCGGATGGCTGTGTCATTGTCGGGATTCAAGCTCTCCCGACTACAGGGCAAACACTTTTCTGTTGCGCCACTCAGGAGCCCAGGCTTTGTTGTTAATGGAAGCATCAGTGCAAACTTGGAGTCCTGACTACATAAGTCATCACGGTTTCTCCATGCTGACTGCGTATTGGTGATTTTAGTGTCACTAGCCCTTTATCATTTACATTTAAATATCGACAGACTAAAGCATTTTGTTAGTGGGAATAAATGAGTGGTAGGTTGCAGAATTGGGGACAGCACAATCGATTTTGTTTATCATTTCACACCTCTCAGTCTTTAGCTCCGTCTTCACCGCATGTGTGAAAAATGTGTCATACTAAGATGCATTGTGTCATTTTTAATTTGCTTTTTTTTTCTCTGGAGTTTGATCAAACGAGCCCCAAACTGTTTCTTGTACAATCCAGATGTGCAACGCTGGATTACACAAACGGCTCGCCACTGGGGGTTCTGTGGTCGGAGTGAATGCATTTCTGAGTAGTTTGAAATAAATAGAGCTGTGATACAGAGGAGAAAGGAAGGACAGTTACCTCTGAGTGAGAGAAATGCAGCGAGTGCTGAAAGAGGAGACGGATCTGAAGGTCAGCTATAATGGGTGTGTGTGTGCGCGTGCTTCTGTTCTACCGTACCGTCAATTTCAAAGAGTCACTATGGCAACACACTTCCAAGCCTTGCTGAAGTCTGGTGTGTGTAACAGACCATGCGCCGTACCTGGTCCCTTGTGGGATTTGTATACAAGGTAGTATATATTTTTTATCCAATTTCTTGTCATTTTCTCCAGGGTATCATACAGCACTTCTTCTTCTTCTTCCTCTTCCTCTTTTTCTTCTTCTTCTTCTGTGGCCTCAGAGTTCTGCTGCTGCTGCAAGTTCATGAGAGTAGATGACCACAACACCATTAAATATCACAGATGTCTCACCATGCACAGAACACCAAGAAGTCTTGGTCCATCTTCCAAAAACTAGGGCTGTCGAATTTGAAAGTTGAATCCAAATGATTTTTTAACTAAACTGATTTAGTATTTGAATGAATTCAAACACAGTCACTGGCCACTTTATTAGGAACATCTGTACACCTGTAATGGTCTTTTTTTTTTTTTTTTTTTTTTTTACTGTACATTTTCAACTGCACAGTTTTAGTGAGTCTGTAGACTTGGATTCTTGTTCTTGGCTGACAGGAGCGGACCCCATGCGATCTTTTGCCGTTGTAGCCCATCTGCCTCAAGGTTTGACCAGTTAGTGTGTCCGAGATGCTTTTCTGCTCGCCGCAGCTGTAAAGTATGGTTATTTGCGCTACCTTTCTGTCAGCTCGAACCAGTCTGACCATTCTCCTCTGACATCTCTCATCAACAAGGCGTTTCAGGAGAAAGTTTCTGTTTGAGTTTCTGAAACTCAAATCAGCCCGTCTGGCACTATGACCAAAGTCACTGAGGTCACATTTTGTTTTCCATTCCATCTGATGTGAACATTAACTGAAGCTCTTGACCTGTACCTGCATGATTCTATGCTTTGCACTGCTCACAAATGATTGGCTGATCTCTCTGTGACAACCCTAGGCCAAATTCTAGTTTTATAGTAAGCTTTACTATGTGTCAATAAATACACTGAATATGAAACATTGATGTTTTTCCCTCACTGATACTTAGCTAAATAGCTTAGTTAAGCTTAGCTTAAATATTTCTTCGACTCCTAATAACATATTTGAAGCAGTTGGATGCCATCCTAAAGGGTTTTATATTCACTATGTATACTCACTACATAGGTGATAGAAAACCATGTGCACTGCATGGCAGCAGAACAACATTTAATATTCAGCCACAGAAATATAGAGACTCTGGCAGGATAGTTAACTGCTTACCGCATGATTTATTTGTTTTTGTATTTAATTAGGACACTGTAACAGAATTTCTTCACTCGTGTTATTCAGAACATGGGTCATTTAAAAACAGAAAGTGTAAACAGGAAACCTTTCATATGTGGATTTCATTTCTTGTCTTTGAATATGTAAATATTATTCAAATTTTAACAGTGAAATATATATGAAATGTCTGCCGCATTATTCATGCAACTCTTTCCTGAAAGGAATAGGTTAATAAATAAGGGTTAAATAACGTGTTTTTTAAAATTTGTTTATTTATATAAGCCTCTGGTGTGATATGTTATTGATGATGGAATAATGGGCATTGCTTATGAAAATAAGGCTAGTTTTTTTTTTTTTTTTTTTTTTTTCTCCACCCTGTTTTTCCCTGTAGTTCGGCGTATGATCGGGATAACAAAGTGCGGGTGGCCATAAAGAAGATCAGCCCATTCGAGCACCAGACGTACTGCCAGCGCACTCTCCGCGAGATAAAGATCCTGCTGCGCTTCAAACATGAGAACATCATCGGCATCAACGACATCATCCGCGCGCCCTCCATCGACCAGATGAAAGACGTGTATCCTTTCCATGCCACTCGGACTTGTCCGGGCAGACATGAACCTCGTAATTAGATCTTTAAAATAGGCCAAGCACACACACACACACACATAACCACTGCAGTAATCTGCATCTTACTACTCTTGGTATCAAGGACATACACACCTGTAATTGATCCACAACCTTGCCCTTTTTGTTCCTCTCAAAACTCAGCTTAAGGTCGACTTAATCATATAGACAGATCTTATAGGCTGACCTTCTGAAAGTAGCCTGTCTCAGACTCCCTAATCAGATTTCTCTCCATCAATAAAACGCCGTCCGGTCAGACAGTCCCAACGGTTTCATTTAATGTCTGAAAGCTTAGGGTTCAACTGTCGAGTCGGACTTTTGGCGCCGAAGCTCCATTTTTCTCTCCTTTACGCAACATAGTAGATGAGTAGGCAGCAGGCCCAGTAGTAAAGAGTTAATTTTGGCGCAGAAATCAATAGTCAGTAGGCGTTCGGTGGCTCACTGGCAGCGCAACCGTTCCTGTAGAAAAGGATGAGCCTCTTCTGTTCTGTACACTCAGTCCCTCTCGTGCATCGTGCTCAGGAAGAAGCGGCTTCAAACAGCACTAAGAGATCCTCCCCCTCTTGAGCGGAGGGGTTTTTGGCTGGATGCACATATTCAGTGTGTGGGATGACAGCTGAAATGGCACGGGTTGTTGGAAGCTCTGCCTTGAAATGTGCTTCGTGAGATTTATTTATTTATTTTTTAAGGGTTGTCATTTTCTGTCCTGAAAAGTCGATTATAGAAGCCTGTGTTTGTGGGTTGTGTACTTTTTTTAATTTAGGTTACATCCTGATCAATGCTGTTACGAACGAGAAAAGAAACATTTCAGTTTGCGTTGGTGATGAGTTCATAATCATCATGTTTGGAAAATCAGTAGGAAGTAGGGTTTGGTTTCTTTTTCTGGTTGTTGAACCTAATTGTCTACTGGGCTACTACAAATTTAAAAAATGACTAGTTTGGCACATGGAGTCTGGTTTGTTTGGGTTTTTTTCACCACTGAATTTTCTGACTCTTTTATCCAAAGCAGATTCTCAGCTCGGAACCACTAAGATACCGCTGCCACCATTTCTGTCATTCTTTCATTTGCACAAATTTGCTAAATGGGATATAGTCTGTAAAACAGTGATAAACATGCAAGGCTTGACTTCATGCAGGAGCATTTGAAAATGACGTGAGGTTTTTTTTACTTGAGAAGATTCATCATGGGATATGTACAGGATATTTATACGATGCTCTGCGCAAGCCCTCACACCACAAAGGTGGGCTCATTAATAACCCTGCTCCTGTCCTTTAGAGAGTGTGGTTTTATAGAATTAGCATAGAATTATACTGAGACGTAACTGTGATAACATGGGACACATTGCATTGCTAGCCTACAGGAAACCACCACATAGTATAAGCTGGTTCTGAGACGTAGGAAGAAACGTTGAACCAAACACACTATTCAACACCCAGCAGTGGAAGCGGATAGTTTTTCTGAACCGAGTTTTTCTGAGCTTTCACAGTTGCCCAAACATACAGCCTTAGTTATGGGGGGGGAAACAATTCGGACTAGAAGTTTCTCTCAACTCTAAACAACACACCTTTGACTTGAGCAATCTCCAGCTACATCGTGCAGGACCTGATGGAGACCGATCTGTACAAGCTGCTGAAGACGCAGCACCTCAGCAACGATCACATCTGCTACTTCCTGTACCAGATCCTGCGTGGCCTGAAGTACATCCACTCAGCCAATGTACTCCACAGAGACCTGAAGCCCTCCAACCTGCTGCTCAACACCACCTGCGATCTCAAGGTACACCTTAATAAGCTTATTCATTAATGCTGTTTGTTTTGTGTACTTAAGACAACTTAAGTAACTGATTCAATGATTATGTTCACCGTCTAAGAATGCTTATTAATTCACCCTGTGTTTCCAGATCTGTGATTTTGGGCTCGCGCGTGTAGCCGACCCGGACCATGATCACACCGGGTTCCTCACAGAGTATGTAGCCACGCGCTGGTACCGTGCCCCGGAGATCATGCTTAACTCAAAGGCAAGACGCTTTAATCTAATCTAATTTAAGGATGAATTTAAGGAATTTAATTTCAGCAGCAGTTGACCAATAGCAAGGATAATCTGGATTAATTTATTCAAAGTTAAAGTTCACGTATCAGAATTTGCTCATTTTTGATCATTTCTTGGAGGTTGAGAAAGACCTGTGAGCAAGGGATGTCAAAATAGCCTGCAAATTTTTCTTTTCCTTCCTGAATACATGACATGTGAATTATAGTTGTGAAAGATATGTTATCAAAGAGTTATTGCATCATGTGTGTACTAATATTCAGTTTTTAAAGCATTTGTGATGGCAAGTCAGTTGAGTTGAAATGACCGTGAGGTAAGTAAGGAGTAAAACATGACTCGGGTGCTGTTATAGGAAAATAATGAACAACGATCATGTTAGGGGTGTCCCAAGCAATTCCACAGCAATTTGCCAGAGGGTAATTTTTTTTATTTATTAAAGAATTACACAGTATATATTTTTTAATAGCTGTTTATAGTTACATACGGCTATGAAACAAGTTATCACTTGCATTACAGCAGCTATATATATATATACACACACACACAGTCAGGTCTGGAAGTATTTGGACAGTGACGGTGTTTGTGATCGAAGTGTAGACTTTCAGCTTTATTTTAAGAGGTTCCACAAAAATGTCATTTACCATTTAGGAATTACAGCCATTTTCAGCAAAGTACCTCCATTTTCAGGGGCTCAGAGGTATTTGGACAAAGTGACATAATTGTATATATAACCATAATTTTAATACTTGGATGAAAATCCTTTGCAGTCAATGA
>CM075026.1:14173678-14195287 GCA_037576675.1 Pangasius sanitwongsei
AGATCAGCTCTGTTTGATTAGTACAGGGTGAGTCAGATCAGCTCTGTTTGATTAGTACAGGGTGAGTCAGATCAGCTCTGTTTGTTAAAAAAGTTAAAGTTCAGCATTAAAAATATCTAACAGTTACAGTCAGTAAATATGATTATGACATGTTTGTCTAATGTTCTTAATATGTTCCTAAATCTGCACTGTAATCATAGCGGGGTATCTCAAACATGTTTACGCTTCAAGGCTGCAAAATGTTTGTGAGGTCCTGCTTTACTGCATTGTCTCGGCAGAGGGCGACAGAGGGACGCAGATATTTTTGGTCAAACGCGATTGTGGTTTTATTTAATACTCCAGGAAAATGAATCAATGGTTCCCTGTTCACCAGCCAGTAATAAACTGTAAATGCCCTATAGACAATTATACATATTTTATTAATGTAAAATAGATTTGTTATAAATTTGTATCCTCAGACTCATTGTGAAATAACGTATTATTATTATTATTATATTAGCAATAGTAATAATAATAATACTAATATTAATAATAAGTCTAAGGATTAAAAAAGTAATAATAATGTATATTTTTATATTACTACCTTTGGTTTAAAAGCCACACGTGCCTACTGTATTATTATTATTATTATTATAATATTTAGAAAACGTGGATCTAATTTTTAGGTTGTAGTCATTTTCTTGTTTCTTATGCTGACTCCACACACACCACCACTAAATCTAATTTCTTACTAATTATTATAAGGAGATGTGGACATGTGTAAATAAATCCTCTTGCCTGATATGCGCGCGGGCATATTGTTTACCTCTTCCACGTGTCTCGATGGCGCGAACCCGCTGCGCGCTCCCGCTGCGACGTCGACACGTGCCTGTGCCCGGGAGCGCGCTTGGTAACACAAACAAGGCCGTGTGAGCGCGCTCTTGCGTTTGTCCCGGAGTCACAGCGCGGCGCTGATTGGCTCGTGGGGGTGAGAGAGACAGTTCGAGCAGATGATTGGTTGAACGCTGGATGCTGTAATTCTGATTGGTTGTCATGGCAGTGGCAGGGCATGGCGTCAATGGCGTGTATTCTTTTTTTTTTTTCTTTTTTCCTTCTCCACACGTTCGCTGCGGTTGGTATCAAAACAAACCTCAGACATAAACCCGAGGCAGTGTGTGAAGGCGTGCAAACGCGGATGAACATCGTGGTTAGGCGTGAGGAATTAAATAAGAATTAAAATTTGCATTTTTTTTTTTTTTAATGAACCGACTAGGCATGTCCGGTTATAATTTCTACACGGTTTGATGCATTTGGATGCGCCGTACAGCATAAATAAAGGAAATTCGGCTCCATTTTGGAGAGAAACAGTTTTAGGCAGGCTATGAACAAGTTATGCCTCCGTTTGATTGCAGTGTTTTGTGGAAATCCAGGCTCAGTGCTCAGTGGTGCATGCTCGCGCAGACGGAAAACCACTTCTGACTGTAATGCAAGTTCAGCTGGAGCGCCTTATTGACAAACCTCGTCGCATTGCCAAGTCGCTTTTTTCCCCCTGCATGCATCCATCGCAAAAAATCAGCAGAGTCGGTGTTGAAAATAAAGGAAGAAATATGAATAAACATTAAAAAAAAAAAAAAAAACCCACACAGATCCGTCAGTGGGACATCAGTGCTGCTGAATGAGTAAAAACCCTCCACTTCCTGCAACAAAAAGGTATCAGATATTTGTATTAAACATTAAATATATACTTGTTTGTTTTAGCATAATAAACACATCACTTTATGCATGATCTCTTATAATGTCTGCAAGTGCATGAGTGAAGGTCACACACCTCCATGTCTTATTATATATATAGCCTCTAACTGTATCTTACTGTTTGCACGAGTATTATTTACTAATAGGAAGTTTATTGCATCTGTGTATCTATAAACGCTGTTATTCAGTGAGATATAAGAGAAAAGTGTGTTATTGAAGGGAGACGCAGAGTGAAAACAAATGACATCATACCTCAAAGCTTCCTTATATAGCTGATCATTTAACACTGAACAGCCTTGCTACTGTATGAGTAATAAAAGGAGGCTGTTTATTATTTAGTTCTCAGTCATAAATGACATCCTACCGATATGATGATATATTATAAAGCTCTTGACATTTAGGCTGCCTTTTCATTTCCAACTGGAATATTCGACAGGGATGAGTTTAGTGTCTGCCTTTTATTTTTAGACCATCATCCCTTCACTTATTATTTATTACACACAGCAGATTCTCTTTGTCGCATAAGGATGCCATCATGGATGGATGGATGGATTGCTAAAACAACCTTGCTGTTTATTCAGCATGGTGACTCCCCATCAGCATTGTGTAGCAAACAGAAATGACCATCAGAGTTGTTTTTGGTGTTAAAGATCAATATGTGGATATTTATAAGATGGAGCAAGGTTGTCTTGGACACGACACAGCCGAAAACAAAGTGCCAAAAGCCTACAGGTACATTTTGTTCTTCAGGCTACAAACAATGCAAATGTAACCTCAGAAGTGGAACAGTGGAGGTGCTGTTATGTTTTAAATGAAATTCACTTTCATATTAAAAGGATAGAAGATGTACAGATCACAGACAGGTATTTGTTCCTAGAATGTACTTTTCTCTGAAAGTGTATGCCATGTTCGCCCCTGGTGACTGTTCTACTATTTATAGCATAGTAATTATGTGAGCACATATATAGTTTTATCTATCTATCTATCTATCTATCTATCAAAAATGAATGGTATTGTGCAGGACTATTGAGATCCTCAAGGTACAAACAATGTAATTGTACCCTCAGTGCTATAAATGGACTCCTTAAATGGATCTATCTATCTATCTATCTATCTATCTATCTATCTATCTGCCTGTCTGTTTTCCAGCCATTTTTATACTTTTCCAGTTTTATTTTTTTTAAGCTTTCAATATTTACTTTGCTCAGTTTTTTCTTTTTCTTTTTAAAGGTCATGAAAAAATGGAAAACAAGCACTGTGATATGCAAAAGGGAGTTTGATTTCGTGTAGAAAAAAAAGAGAATATCTAAAAATAACCGATTTAAGACCTTTGTGTCTACATTACCTTGACAACAGAATATCCATATTTTTCCAAAATAATTTTTAATACCATTTTTTTCCCCCCAGGTTTGGAAATTAGCAAGTGTAAATTCCATACTTTTCCAAAATCTACATGCCTACGCAAGAAACTATTTATCAATCTATCAACGTCGTTCAGTGTCGATATTATATTTATATTTATTATAAACGCCACCTTGCACCTTGTTTTTATTTACACATCCGGGTTCTCGTTCCCTGCACGGCCCCGCCCCCTTGCTTGTTACTGCACGCTTTAAGTGTCAATCATTTCACGGTCCCGCCTCCTGGTGACGTCCTGGACACAAAGCAGCTAGTCTATCACAAACACAAAGAGAGCAACAAAGCAGGGACATGAACACAGCAGCTGACACACAACACTGCTCAGGATTCTGCACAACTGAGAGCAGACAATCACACAACAGCAACAAGCTCCAGTCTGCTGTGGGAAAAAAACAAATCAGATTTAAATCAACAGTTTAGTGTTTATGTCAGAGCTTACACTGAGGAAGGAGATCCTGTTCAGGTGGTGAGTTGAGACTTTCTATACACACGTTTTTCTGCTATTCTTTGTTGATTTAACAGCTGGATGTGTGTGTTAATATTCTTGGTGTAGAGTGAATGGTAATGTAATGACAAGCTCCTTCCTTGTTGATTTGCTTGGAGAGAAGAGGAAGCGTTAGCTATGCAGGTATTAGAAGCACAAAACAAAAACAACAACAGCAACAACAAAACGTGGTAGGCATTTAGTCGATGTTTAGATAAGGTAGAGAAACACACAAGGTTCGAGGCTGATCGACATGTCTGCAACATCCAGAGCTGAAATGTGCAACCGTGTTGCTCTGCTCTTCCTCCTGCTCATGATTAAAGTAGCTCTTTGTTTTGCATCCTCGTGCTCACTGGCGCTTTTCTTTTGTTTCTCCTAAAAGCTTTTCGCTGACACCAATTTTCTGTCATTGTTATCCCTGTGCACGCTGTGCTACATTTCGTTTACTTCAAACAGGTTGTCACGCAAGTAACTATAATCTAAGCGCATGCAAAGAAGGTAGACAAAGCTTAAGGTTACAGACGAGGAAGTTTCCGCTGACCAAGTAACAAACATGAGCCACTCAAGCAAAAGGGACTCGAATTGTTATTATTGCTGTCTGTGCTCGGTCCTGTTCGAGCTGTTTAGTAAGAAATGTTGTTCCTTTTTATACTTCAACACTTTCTAATCCGACTGATTAGCTTTTATCCCTGAGCTCGCTTGCTCGCGCGGGTGATTCGGCTAGAGTCGATTGTCTGATCCCAGGCAGTGAGAGTTCAGAGTCGACTCCGAAGCCTGACACTCGACTCCACACTGTGAAAAGGACTGGACTCGGGCTCGCGCGCACACCATGTGAACTGTGAAAGGAATAGATGGCAGTCTTTACAACACAAACACTATCAGCTGGGTAGTGTTTTCCTTTTTAAAAACGACGTAAAATGTTGAAACTGGCGACAAACTAACATGTTTACAACAAAACAGCGTCGCCAGTGAAGAGGTAAAGTTAACGTTAACTAAGCCACATTGGCGTTAGCGTTCAAAATTAACAAACGTTGCTAACTAAATCATCATAAAACATCATGAATGTTGAAGTTAGTAAACGTGTCAGGGTTTTGTTCGCTTGCTATTATTATTATATGGTCTAATTAACACACTTCAATTCCGTGTTTTAGTATTCGGAATGAATCGACTCTTGGAATCGACTCCTTTGATTCACAAAGCACCTGAAACCTGAATCGGAGTCGAATCCCCAAAAAAGTCTGGAGTCGAATCCTTAAGATTTGGAGTTTAGCGCGCGCGCTCGGTGAACGTTCTTTGTTCTTCCAACGGACGGTAGTGACGTCTTTAAGTCAACGACTTAACGACGTCATTCTGTAAAAATCAGATTGACACTGAATTAGACTGAACCAAACGTGACAGAAACACGGTGCTGCGACAGTTCCTACAACTAGCTCTCATACTAATGAGTGTCTTTCATATCAGTTCATATTCCTGGTTCCTTGTACGTGTGATCTTACTTCTGTAGAGTCGTGACACTTTCACTGCATCTCCATGATCTGTTTATAAAGAAGCTTTCTCGTGGCACGCTCGCGCCCATGTGTGCGCTCGCTCCAGGTCCTCGTGCGACAGCAGGCAGGCGCGCGCGTGCGCGCGCTCACATCTTCTCGTCTGCATGGCAGTAGCCAGACTTCCTGTTCTGCTGCGGAAGCGTCTTTGTTTTTCTTTTGCATGGTGTTATTGGAGCCGTCCATTAGCGCAGAGCTGTAACATTTTCCTGTTATTTATTTCTTTTTTTTCATTGTCTGCGCCAGGATGAAAGCTATGAATGGATTTATTCAACCCACATCGCCTAATATTTTAGGAATTTGGCTTACGAGGTCAGCCAGTTTATACCAACAGAACATGAGCGTCTTGCCAGGGCAAACAAGTTAAGAGGAAGCTGACGCACTGCTATAAAAGGAAATAGGCAACAGGCTGTAACAGCTGTATGCCAGCTCTTTTCAAGGGGAATGTAGCTAATGCATGTTTAAAAAGTCACCAAAAGTCGTCATCGAATCATTTGCATATTCACTGACTCTCATGGTCATAATTGCATATCATAACTTGAAGAATAAAATAGAGTTTTATCAGAATCAAAAATAAGACATTCTAACTTATTTCTTATAGAAAGAATAAGTCTTTGGGCATGGCACCACAAACTATTTACATATTTACAAAATACTACCAAGAACGTAGACAGAAAGAATCTGTGGTAGTGACTAATTAGGAAACAAGCATGAAGGAAAGGTTATGGATGGAATAACTCGCTTTTATTACTTATCTCCAAGAAGATTAGGTTTGAAGAACATAGAAGTGCATGGGTGGGACACACAGTGGTGATTGGTTGTTGGGAACAATGCTCATTAGTGATTGGTTGTTGGGAACAATGCTGATCAGTGATTGGTCATTGTGAACATTAACTCGGTCAGGCTTTACCCACTGGTGGTGAGCCGACTGTATCCGCTCTCTTAACTCATATAACCAGCAGCTCTGGAAAGCCATATCGAGTGTGGGACAGTCGCTAACATCTGCTCAAAAAGTCACTAGATTTGTCTCTAGGCTCTTTTTCTTTTTTAAAACTAAATTAACTAAAGGGGATTTAAAACATTGGCAACACTGTGTACACTTGTATGCCAACTGGAAGCACACCATGTCTCATTAGGTGATATCTAACAAACATGAAACATGATAGGCGTTTGCAGGGCTCACCGTGTCTGATTAACACAAAGGTGTCTCATTCTAACTCCTGTAACACATTCAGTTCATTCATCAGCTCAGTATCAAAGAACAGATCTGGATCTGAAACTTCTGGCATTTAATGCATCCACTGGTACACACATGCAGGTGGTCACTGTTCAGGTTGTGTATTTCTTAAGAATAACGCTGATTGTCCCTCAGCATTAGTGAGAGGCTCGGCTTGGTCTCCTCAGTGCACTAAACAGGTTGCCGCCTCTGTAACATGCCTAAACAAGGATTTGAGTTAGAGGTTAAAACATGTGGTATTTGCTAGAGGGCAAAAACTTACTCATTCACACTCTGTTAGATGAAAAATGGCTATTTCCTTAGTCATGTTTTGGTTTGATTCAGAGGATTTAGCTTCGCTGCAGACAATCCATAAATGCATAAGTGGGTTACCGTTTTATCTTAAACACTTAATACATTGTATATGCGCCTTGGGTAAAGATTATCCTTTAACCCTTTAATCCTTTTGTGTGATCAATAATGTTTTTTCATTCCCTGCTCTCTCTCTCTCTCTCTCTCTCCCACCCCCCACCCCGGTCTTGTTACTCTTCCAAGGTTGTTTTTTCTCCCGTGGTGTTTGTGTGGAGCGTGCCACACACCCACTCCACAACAACGACGGCTTTTGCTTGCATCTTCCAGTGTTTCTTCTGTCAGCAAGTTCAGCAGAGCTGCAACTCATCCAGCGCCAGCGCAGACGAGCCCAGCGAGGAGAACCGCGACTGTGAGATGGTGAAGATGACCAAGTCGAAAACCTTCCAGGCCTACCTGCCCAACTGCCACCGCACCTACAGCTGCATCCACTGCCGAGCACACCTGGCCAACCATGATGAGCTCATCTCAAAGGTGAGCAAACGGGTTTGGTGGACACACACACACACACACACACACACACACAAATGCATGTTATTAAACATGTACACGCACTCCGTGCCACTATTTATAGGATCGGTAGAATGTCCTTGGCACAAGCAAGCTTATGAATGCGCATATTTTAACACTTGCCTGCTAATTAATGACAGGCATTTTAAGAATTTATAGTTAAATCTTCAAACATAAAAACAATTTAATAAACAGAAAAATAACCTTTCACTTTATAGTCAGGGTGGTAAAAACTAGACAGCGATGGCAGATTCAATTTACTGTATAAATGTATTTCAATATGAAGCATTTTATTGCCTATAATTTCGTATCCATCTCCTCCAAATCAAAAATGGTGTCCTATTCACTATACATGTTAGCTACATAGTGTAGAACATAATGGGCTTGTAGAACCTACATAGTGCACTACATGCTCAATATGACATCCTTTTTGCATTCAACATTCTTTCCATCAGCCTGAAGATTAAAGTATTGGCACCCCTTGCTTTGTTTGGATTGCTCATTAATACAGGCTAGCAAATATGCTGCATTTCGTGCAGGACCATATGTCGTAGCTAAGCAACAGGATATGCCAAAGACTCACACTACAACATAATATAACCTCGACCAGTGTTTTCCATTCGTGTCAAGTCAGGGAAAGTCAATTTGTGAATTTCGAGCAGTCTTTGTGCTAATCGATTTGGTGTACCAGATTAATCAACTACTTGTGGGCAACACTAGGTGTAATACAGTATAATGCCACTATCCCCTCTTGGCAATACACAGTGCTAATCCATCATACTGAATCCATACAGTCTCTATAATAGGTTAATCCGCCCCACTGCGTTTTGTTGTTTGTAATAAACGCACATCAAAGCAACCCTTCTAGATCCTGTGTTTTTGCTGATTAGGACCTTGAGTTCATCAGTGCTGGAAACACCTAAGCCGATAGTGCTGCAGGCGGATATGATTGCACTCCCAGCATGTATTGTGCCAGGCGCTCCTCTAAGTGTATCTTGAATAGGATCTCTTTGATGGACTTCGTTTGCTTGCTTGTTTGTTTCTAGGTCGTCTTGTTTCTCCTTGTTCGTCACCTTGGTTGATGATCTGAATTTGCCTTGTTTACGGTTGTAAAGAAAAGATCACTTGTTAGTTCTACTGTACTGCAAATTTTGTTTCATTTCATAACTGAACAAATCAAGAATGAAAGTACTACAAAGTTTGCAGTGTGGTTTCCTGTTTATGCGATCAGACTAATGCACATATGTTGACCTTGAAAACTTGAGGAAACAGTTCCTCTGCCACTGTAAGTCGTGATTCTGAAACTGCTGAACACGCAGTAAACATTTTTCTCTAGCTGTTGTGTCAGAATGTCAGTGAACTTGTATTTCCAGTCTGTTCTTAAAGAATGGAATGAAGTTGAGTTGGTAATTTGGTTCGAGCTACCTTGGGGTTGAGACTATTTTTAAACCAGGTCACATGACCCAGTTTCCCAAAGCACACTGCGGTCTGCTTGACCCAAACAATCCCAACTCCACCCAAACACAAACCCTGCGAGCAAATCCACTCTACATCTCTTATCTCCTTATCACAAGAACAGTAAGCCTCCATAAAGCTCAACAAACTATATGCATGAGGGAAAAATCCACCCAGGCCAACTTTTAGCACTGGCAGTGATGTTTATGGTGGAGCTAATCAGCTGGTATTTAATGCTAATAGTAGCATGTTGACATTCTGGTTATGCAAAGTACACCCAGTTCCAGTGCACTTAATAAGCTTCCTTTTCACTACTACTCCACCAGAAAGGATCTTTCATCAAGTGAAATGGATGACTGCACTCGGTATGAAGGATGGAGCTGCTGAGAATTGGCTTTGGTCCATCTAACATGTTCTGAAAGCTTCATTTATGAGATATAGCAGAGAAGAAATGGACAGTGTTAAAGGAGGACTCAGACTGGCCTTTGATAGGGTTCATACTCACAGTACTTGAAGTTAAAATTTTTGACATTGGAGTACTCTGAAAAAACCCTTTTGGATTGAGAAGTACTTGAATAAAAATACATTTAGCATGCAATTGACAACTTCTGCACTAGTTTGTTGATCACGTACGCAGAGGTGCCAACGTTTAAGATTTAGCCATAGCATTTAAGATTTTTTTTTTTTTTTTTTTTTTTTTTTAGACCTTGCTACTGCAACATGGGAGACACCTGAAAACTTTTTCTTCTTTTTCAGCTAAAGCAGTGGTCAGACCACATGCAGATAACGTCCACTCACCAGAAAACGCAATTCACTGAAGGGGAAAGGACTTTTTTGATTCTGGTAGTATTTAAAGTCGCTTTGCGCTAACTTTCTAAACTATCTGGCTGAACCTTGACCTGTGGCTTGATCTTGTGAGCCACTAGAAACCAAGAAGGTGGGACTGTGGCCTCTTTTGTCAGCAAAAAATGGAAGCACTTCCTGTTGTTAAGTAGTGCTCAAACCAAACTCTGTTTTCTAACTGTGGTTTGGCACACACCTGAAAAAAATGAAATCTCTTGTGTTGTCCCAGTGCCTAAAAAACTTATGGGAAGACTTTGAATTTCATTTACAGCATCTGCATGAATCCATGTCCAAGACCTTCATTAGCTCATATTAGTAGGTGATAAGTAAGAGATAAAACCCAAAAAAAGTGTCCCAGTGGAAAGGAAATAACAGATCAGATGGAGGCGAAGATCAGCATGACATTAAGCAAAGTCTGTTCTTCTTCCTCTCCAGATATTGTGAAATTCTGAACATTTTTTATAGCACTAACACCGTGGATATTCGAGAATGTTTGAGAGCTGAGGTTTTGTATACGTTTTGAGTACTCATTACTTGATTTATGCGCCGTAGGATGATCAGCTGAGGAAATAAAGACTTGTCTGTCACGTCCTAGACTCTGAGGTCAGCCTATAAACCAAGACCAGTTCAGTCAAATGAGGAGGTGGGCCTTGACCTCAGAGGAATCCTCAGTCAGCATCTGTGTCTAAACTAATTCAGTAACACTTTCAGCGCTTGAGAAGCTTTGCAAACTCTACATGCTCTACATGGAAATGTAATTATAGCACAGGGTTCTCCTGTCTTTTTTTTTTCTTCTTTTTTTTCCCTCCCTCTCTCCTCTACTCCATTAGCTGATTATGTCACTTTGGGAAGATGATATTCTGAGCCCTGCACTTTACATCTGGTTCGTGCCAAAAACTCTGCATTAGCCTGTGCGTTTTAAAAGAGCTTCCATGTTTAGATGTATATTGCGTTTGTTTTTTTTTAAGAAGCAGTTTTTGTAACCAATAATAATTTAGTTTAGTTTTATATAGTCAAAACATAAGCAGACAGCCTAAACAGCGTAAACCGTCATAGACATATAAAAACAAGCCATCATAAACATGACGAAATTTAAATCTCATGACTGTCCATTCCCGATGAGGTCACAGCTGTCTACACCCAGGAATCCTAGAGAGCATACACACAAAAAGCACTTTTCTACAGTGATTACAGTATGTTCAGTAGCATCACAATCATGAATTTTCCTGTCCTTTATCGGTGTGATTTTCAGCAATACTCACAATTTTGTTGTGGGGGAAAAAAAACTTAAAAAAAAAAAAAAAAACAACCTTAATCAACCAAATGAGATATGGCTAAATTGTGTTGTCTCTTTTTTTTTTTTTAATTTAAAGCAGCAGTTTGTAATGTTTAGAGCCCTCTACTGTCTGAAAGGTGAACTGCAGTTTCTATGGAAACACTGATAAGCTCCTCCCCCACTCACTCAATTGAAACCTGCACCGCTTGAGTTGCTTTTACAAAGTAAAGTAGCTGTGTTTAGGCTATGGAATGGAGCCTGAATTGAAGGAACTATTAAAAAGGTGTTTTTCAAGTTGTCTGTGGAAATATAGGATTATCATAGATCTAGATACACTGCGGCTTTAAATGATTCTGCTTATTCTTTGCCGTCTACTTATCGATGCCGACATGAGGCATCACTTTTTGGACTGTCAGACGACTGCCAACAATCGGAGCAGAATTCAAAAGAGGATTAGCCATCCTAAGTGTAGCCAAAGAAAATGTCGGATCTCATGCTGGATTTCTGGAGAGGCATCAGACGAGGTTGTCTGCTGGAATGTGTGCTCCATTGTGAAAAGGCTGCACTCAGGCGTCAACAGGCAGGAGTCCTCTATCCTCCCTGTCTCACACACAGAGCATCTAGGGATGGAACTGTCTCCTGGCTCACTGCATTACGAGCAGAAGTACTGCTGAATGAGGGCAGAAATCTCTTATAATGGAGATGGAACCGTGTTCAGTTGTTGGCAGGTTTGCTTCAGTGTGTGATTAATCTTAACTCTTGATGAGGGATTATGGAAGCACGTTGTTCTAGAGTTGACAAAAGTTGTATTAAAGTTGCATTTGATCAGTCAATTACAAGTGCAATTTTTAAGTAAAGCACAATAGTTTACTTAATGTTTGCTACCAAGCTAGCTAACTTCACTCCTTGTGTTAATTACATAATATAATAGCTGGTCTAACATTAGCAAGCTTGTTGGCACATGGTTTAAAATACATAATAGATATCTCAGGGACACCGATGGACATTTCCAGCACTCTGATAGGTTAATTTCACAGTTTCTGTTCTCCTGGATGACTTTTGTTTATTATTTTGCTCATGTCAAAAGCAAGTGAAATGTTATAAGCGCCGCCCCCTTTTCACCCTGAGATCCTAGTACACGCGGAGATGGGTTACAGATGAAATTAAGTGGCTTGTGAGGTTATGTAAATCAGTTGATATTGCTGCAAAAGCCAGTGCCTCTCCCTTTCAAGGTTGAAGTTTGTCCTTTTATTATGCAGTTATTTGTTTAGAGCTACCTTGAGTAAATCCTGTTACTGGAAAGCTGCTCTTTTCTTTCTGCCCCACTGCTCTTAACAGATTATCCAATTCTATTTATGCGATGGAGACGTGTACTTCTTAACTGCACCTGCAATCAGGCTCTGATTGAAAAGCTCTGGGACAAACCCATCATTGACTGCAGGTCCTCTCAGGACCAGGTGCCTGTGATAGAAACAGTAAATGACCCACTTGTGCCGATTTTGACAACGCAGATGGATCTCGGGTTACTTAAGCACCAGGAGCCAGGGGAGAGACTGGCTGGTTTGAGTTTTCTGTTCCCAAAGACATGCAGGGGCTTGGAAAAGAATGAGCTGATTGTGCAGCAGTGAGACAACCTCAACTGGGCACAGGCACCATCATCGTCATGATCATGATTTTGTTATAGATGTCCTGAAATCTCAGACAGGATTTGAGCTTTTAGATTTTTCTTGACAGCTCAGAGAGAAAAAAAAAAATCTACTAAGAATCTAGGGCTTGTTTGACTTTAGTAAAATATCCTGACTTCTGTTTATGCTTTTAAGCTTTTGAACTGCTCTTAGCAGGAATTACTTTCTAAATACATCACAGAGGTGACATACTTACTCCAAACTGCAATAATTTTAGACTGGAAGTCCTGCAGTGATTCAGCTCTTGGTGTTTGTGGCTCTTGTGTGCCGCAAGCTAATGATTACCTTTTAAACACACTTCAGTTACCATAAACAGCAGTACACTGAGGAAAAAGGTTATCCTTTCACTAATCCCTCGTAAGGAGGAATTTGTCTTCAGGTGAACCACCCTGAGCCTTGATCGCCTCCGCACGTACCACATGCACACCTGTCCCAGGAAGTGAGATCATCTTTCTTGCCAGACTTGAGGTATTACAGAAATCATGAAGGGGGGGAAAAACATAGTCAGATAGTCATGCTCGTGTTTTTTTTTTTTATTTTTTTTTTTTTTATGGAGATCTCCTGCTGTTCTAGCAACAGTTGGCACTCTTGTTAGAAACCTGGCAGCCAGAGAATGCCCTTAGATCATGTCTTCCAGTGCCAGCATGGTAGGGAGATGGAAAAAATATCATATTGCAGTACTTGAGGCCATTTTTATGATATGCGGTATGCAGCAAGATGGTTAGTTTTGCCGTCGCTTTAGTAGCAAACAAAAAAGTGGAACCGTATTAATAATCATCATTATCATAAGATTGAGTTCAGAAATCTGAAAAAGCTTTACATATGAAAGATCAGAAGGTCAAAGTTTTTTTTAATTCATGTGTTCGTTCTAATGCGTTTTTGTTTCTATAGTAACAGCTTGTTCACGGGGACTTGTATGGCAGACGCTCTGCATAAACAGATTAAAAACCATGTGTAATCACTGATATGGTGAAGTTTCTTGTAAGGAGATGTTTATTTAACATTTATGGAAGGCGTCCCTAGTGTCAGTGCTTTGTATCGGTCGGAGATAGAGCTGTAAATTTAAGTTTTCCGACATTTTCAGGACAGAGGCGTTTACAATTTGCGGTTTCTCAGTAACATGACCAATGTATTTATGATATTATATTAATCAATTAATTATACCGCAGCAAACTTTTTTTGTTAATTGAAGAATGTCATATTGTAGTTGCAGTTAATGTTGTGGAATGCCTGCAAAACGAGTTAGTCCTGTAATCACTTGCTTTATAGCAGCTATAAACAGTCCTTCTCTCCCCAGCATTTCTCTTTCTCTTTTAAACTGAACAGAACAAAACTGCAGCTTGTCATTTTACCAAGGAAGAAAGAGCAAAGTCTTGAAGAGTCCAAAAAAACTCGATGCTTTGTAACAGTTCAGATGAAGTTAATATGGTCATTAAAAAAAAAGCAATCCTTTAATGAGAAAAAGAAAGTGGAAACAAATTGCAAAAATAGATTTAAGCACTGATGTGACGTTATCTGTGATACTTATAAAAGTGTATCATGATGTTAAATTATTGCGGTCCATCTCATATTGTCATGTCCTCCAGGCATACAGCATGCACAAATAAATGTAGATGTATACAAACACAAAATTGAGACCTGGTCTGGGTTTATATGCTGGTTTTAAAGCTTGAGTCGCATGCTGAAGCAGTCCTACAGGATGGTACAGGTTCTGCCAGAGCAGAAATCAGTACTTCTGTAAAGTTCCTTGTAGGTTAGTTCATTCGATTTTAAGGGAAAAAGGTTAGGTTAGGTTCAACTTTATTGTCAGACAGTGAACTCTGAAAGCCAGTGTGAAAACCGCTTTGACATGGTATTTAGTAGGGAAGGAGTAGTGCATAATGCCTTTGGCTAAAGTTTGATCACATGGTATTTATGTAACTTTTCTTGCTGATTTGCACAAGACTGGTTTTATTACATAATTCACAGAAATTCTGCTACCTGTCACATTACAATGAAATATTCTGTTTTTCTGAAGAAGGTAGTTGACTCAATCATACATTTCTTCTTTCATTACAACATATGCACTACTTCTTACTGAAACAGTGTGTAGTTGTGTGTGTGTGTGTGTGTGTGTGTGTGTGTGTGAGATGTTCAGGGTGAAGGAGTGGCTAGTTTCATTAACCTGGGCTAAGCCTGCAGGACTTCCTCCAGGTCATCCGCAGTGGAAAAAGTAAAGCCGATTCTCAGCCTGTGTCTCACCACAGACGTCAACTGTCTCGCAAAGCCGTGCTGGTTTCCTGCCACAGGCACTGACACCTAGTGCAGTGAGGAGGAGGCCCACATGCAGCCTTCTTTCTTCTGAAATGGTTACAACCTAGAAACACTGAACCTTCACACATTTTCAGAGTAAAGTGCACTGACGAACTTGCAGTCCTTACTTTGTCTTTGGCTTTTTACTGAAGGCTGGATATTCCATGGAGTAGCATAGTAACAGCAAATGCAACAAGCCTGTACACTGTTCAGACACCTGAGGCATGCTTCGTGCTTTTTTTCATTCTTTGAAAGATGACATTTCATTCTTTTTATCAGAATTATTTCTAAATGTTCAGAGAAAGTAGGGCTTAAAGTAATGTCAGCTAAATAAATAGTGCAAGTTTGGTCTAGTCTATGTTAAATCTAAGGCTGTTAAAGTATTATGGTGAATTTTTTCACCAGAGAAGAAACCATACTTAAGCAAGTGTGCTTGAAATGCTTGCAATGCCTGCAATGCCGAATGATATTCTTTGCTTTAAAGAAGCAGTTTGTCGTTTTCAGAGCCCTCTGTTGCCTGTGAGGTGAATTACAGTTTTGATTTTAAAAAAAGCTAACAATACTCCCCCTTTTCCAAATGGACGTCTCGAAACTGTTTGTCTTGTGAGTTGCTTTTTAAAGAAAAGAGGCCAGGTGATGAAGCTTTTCAAGGCTGGAGGAGGAGGAGCTCATTTCAGGGCCAGAAAAATCTAAAAAGCCCAAAATGGGGATAAAAACAGTGAGAACTCCTGCATGTCAGTATTGCAAATCAAAGTTTTTCACTCTTACAGGTGTGGAAATGCTAGTAAACTTTGCACCCCTCTGTATAATAAGTCTTCATTACTCCGTATCGATATGGTAATGATAAGTAGGAAATATTTTCTGTATAAAGGAAATGGGTCCAGCTGAGTGCTTTAGACAAATCAACAAATATGTTTATTTTTATACACGTTCAAGAAAAAAAGGATAAGAATTAAGCATAAATACCAGGAGGAAGGTGAGTGAGCAGTAACGCTAACTGTTCAGGGTTTTGACCCCATTTTCTCACAACACAATTTTAAAACATTAGTCAGCTCTTCTCTACCATAAGACAGCTACTATACAGTGAGGGTGAAGGCTAGCACATGCTTCTTTGGAGACAGAACATCACAGCTCAGTGGAACACACTCAGAAGAAAGTGCTATCTGCTCTCTTCTGCATACATGAGCTCACAGATTGGTTAGTGTTGCTGTGACTGGAGAGAGAGAGAGAGAGAGAGAGAGAGAGATAGTATTGTTAGTGTGTATATGGTGTATAGCTATAGTGATGTCCTTTAGCTGTTTAGCAGTGTGTACGTGACACTGCCCTTTCAGCAGAGACAGCAGTGATGGTGTATAACTTTTGATGCACAGAAACTCTTCCTGATCTGTGTTCTAATGCGCAGAGAGAAACTAAATCAGGCTAATGCTTTTTAACCACCATGTCAAAGAGGGGAGGGAGGAAATGAGCATGTGAGTGTCTTGGAGAATGAGGAAACTTAAAACACACAGCCAGAGAGAAAGAAAGATAGAGAGAGATGCCAGTGGGAAACCGAGGCCAGCATGCTGGCCGGGTCAGTGTAGGACTTACTGATTTATGATTGTTTTAATGATGAGGTTTAGAAAGACATGTCTGTAGACTCACTCTCTCCACCCAGAGCATTGTGGGAAGCATAATGTACAGAGCGGTTTAGCAATGAACACGGTGTACAGACTGGTGAAATTGTATAATGTGAGGTTCTAGACAAACGGGTTGTTTCATGGTCTCTCTCTCACACACACACACACACACACACACACACACACACACACACATTATGATTTGATGAAATGCAAATGTTGGCTCAAGTCCAGAGCATGGCAGTCACAGGTTAGTTAGACTTGAAAAAACCATGAAAAAAAAAACCACACATCCTTCTCTGAGGTTCTAGACAAACGGGTTGTTTCATGGTCTCTGTCACACACACACACACACACACACACACACACTTTAACATAAACACAATCATATATACAATGAACACAAACTAAAGCAAAGGTAGTGTTTTTTGTTTCACACACACACTCTCTCTCTCACACACACACACACACAAAAGGAGCACATATACCCACTTATTTTTTTAATTGTATGCAGATCTTAGGTAAGATCTTGGCCATGATATATTAGTACTTTCCAGTAATATCAACACACACACACACACAATTGTTCTACCTGCTTGCCATTCAGTCTCCTAATATGGAACCCAAATCGTGTGTGTGTGTGTGTGTGTGTGCGTTCGTGAGTGCGCTCACCAGTGTGTGTGTGTGTGTGTGTGTGTGTGTGTGTGTGTGTGTGCGCGTGCGTGCGTGCGTGTGCGCACCTGTATGCGCACCCTGGGACTGTCAAACCTGCTGTTTGAATTTTCATATTTACATATTCAAGGACAAAAATAACATTTCAAGATTCCATGTCTAACCTTTGTTAGTTAAACTAAGTCTAACAAAGTCTAACAAAACATGCATTTCCTAAAGCCTTTTATTTATTATGTATAAATGTATTAATTAAATATTAAAATCAACATCTCAATTTTCAGCAGACTATTACTGGAGACACAGTGAATCGCTGTGGCTGAATCTCAAATGGGATTCTGTAAACCTATAGTGCACTATGTAGTGTCTACAATGCTGTTACAGTACACCCTATGTAGTGAGCATAGATAGTTAATAGAAAGGCGATCTGTGTTGAAGACGTATGTGTGTATATATATATATTCTGGTGTGTAAAGGATCTTAACATGTATTTCTGATCAAATCTAGTAAAATATTAAATAGACATAAATCTGAATGACTAACTTAACACTCACCGTCCACCTGTACACCTCCACATTCATGCAGTTATCCAGTCAGACAATCATGTGGCAGCAGCGTAATGTATAAGAGCATGCAGATACAGGTCAAAAGCTTCATTTAATGTTCCCAGCAAACATCAGACCAGGAGATATTTTTCTAATCCTCAGCTGTGCAGTTTGGGTGAGTCTGTGCCCACTGTAGCGTCAGATTCCAGTTCTTGGCTGACAGAGATTTGACGTGTTATGTGATATGCTTTTCTGCTCACCATGGTTGTAAGGAGTTTAGTTACCATGGCCTTCCTGTCAGCTCAAACTAGTCTGGCCATTCTCCTCTGACTGCTCTCAACAAGCTGCTTGGGCCTGCAGAACGGCAGCTCCCTGCATGTTTTTTGTTTTCGCATCATTCTGTGTAAACTCTAGAGAATGTTGAGTATGAAAATCCCAGATTAGCAGTTTCTGAAATACTCAAACCAGCAGCCATGTCACAGTCGAAGTCACCGCGTTCAAATTTTTTCCTATTCTAATGTTTGATGTGAACATTAACTGAAGCTCTACATCAACACGTATCTGCATGATTTTATGCATTGTGCTGTAATTTCGTATTGACGTAGTAAGCTAATAGAATAATTAATATTTGAATGTAAGCTAATAATGAATCTGTTTAATAACTGAAATTTGAAATCAAATTTCTCTCTCTCTCTCTTTCTCTCTCTCTCTCTCTCTCTCTCTCTCTCTCTCTCAGTCATTCCAAGGCAGCCAAGGACGAGCCTACCTCTTCAACTCAGTGTGAGTTTTTAACCCACTTCCTCTACATCAACATTTACACCTGCCCCTGAAATCTGTCCTTGATCTACTCAACATGTCTAGACCGTGTTCCCCAGCTGTGTGAAAATAAGAATTCAGTAGCAGACCGAGGAAAGGTGTTGGGTTAAATCTTCCAAGGCTGATCGGTTGTGCGTCAACACACTCCTCGCAGAGTCAATAGCTTTGGGCCAACAACACATGAGGGTCTGAGCGTGATATCTGGGAGAGGAGATATACTGTGAAATTTGCTTAGCCTTTCACAGAAAGTAGATTTCATTGTTTGTGTGTGTGTGTGTGTTTGTGTGTGTGTGTGTGTGTGTGGTTGCTAAGCCCAAACCTCTGCAAAACTCTATTTTAGAAACAGTATTTATGGCAATGCAGCTGCTGGTAACTGGTGCCTTGCTTTTTCACACTGAACCTGACAGGAGAATTTTTACTTTTTGAGGTTTGCTAGCTCAGTTACTGCTTTGCATTGTTAAAATATTTTTCCTAGTGTGAGCTAGAATGAAGGAAGCAAAGAGAAATAACCTTTTGAGAATCACATCCAACTCTGCGTTGCTAACTACTAACTCTGTGTGACCAATAATCTTCCAAACCACATCTGTTCCTGGTTTTACGTGGCTTTTGGTAAAGGATCAGTGAACACGCTGAACATCGCGCTATTGACAGATGAATTAATCCCTCTCTTTCTCCCTCTTTCTCTCAGGGTGAACGTGGGCTGCGGTCCAGCAGAGGAGAGGGTTCTCCTGACAGGTTTACACGCTGTGGCAGATATCTACTGTGAAAATTGCAAAACCACTCTGGGCTGGAAATACGTACGTTTCTATTTTTGTTTTTCCTCATTCTGGCAGCCGAGTTCCTAGAATCCTTTTTCCTGGTATAAAAAAACACGTTGAACCCGGTTCTAATAAAATGCCTTTCAGCTGGGGCGAAACATTAAGCACATTCAGAGGAATAGATTTCACTCTAAAATACCAACCATGCAAAGTGCTAATGACCTACATGGTAGCTTCATTATTGGCAAGCCAGTTAAGTTAATGATTCTGAAAAAAAAAAAAAAATCACACTTGCTTGTTTGTTGCTAACAAATATTACAGATTTTTCTTCATAAATATTTGCCTCAGGCTGCATTCACATCTTTTGATGTGGTTTAGATGTGGATTTAGCTGTAATCTCTTTTAAAAAGTAACAAATCTTTCCATTGGTAGCACTGTAACATGACATGAGGGCAGCCATCTTGGACACCTTTTTTTTTTTTTTTTTCCCCCTAGCACAATTTGATATTCTTAACAAGATCCTGTAGCTTAATGATGCTTTTTGAAGGAAGTATGTGAAACTTGGGTGTGTATTTATGGAAAACAGATTTTGGGTGGCGTAGACTTGTTCTGATTATTATTTGACAGCCACATTAGCCTTGTAGTGCCTGTGTTAAACCGAAGAAGCAAATTTCAGACCAAACATGTCTTGGCAGATCGACTACGTTTGGGTTGTGGGGGAAATTATGTAATTCGATTTTTCACTGAAATGCTCTTCAGTCAGGTTAAAAAAAATAGCCTTTATAGCCCAACTGCATTGACATCGTCTTACTGTGTGGTTGTCCCGAGTGTGCCGAGGTGTGAGTAGGTTCATCTGATCCCTGCGTGTGTGTTCATTTATTTATATCCCTGATATCCTGTTTCTGAGCTGGACCATGTACTAAAGGCTGATGGATTAGTAAGACAGGCAGTTTCCAAATCCTCCCACTGCATGATAATGGAGAACAGGCAATGACACCATCTAGTACACCATCTGTAACTGGATTGTTTACTTTTTTTTCTTACATACACGGCAAAACTGTTAAGGTAGCACACAGATAGAGCATAATAGAGATTTCAAGTGTGAGCGAGGGGCAGGGCGACGGCCCAGAAGACAGCATGATGCTCAGCACTTCCGGCCTGAAATGAGTTGAGTTAAATACAGATGAGGGAGTGTGTCAGTCTCACATCCCGTAGGGAACTTAGCAGATCATGTGCTAATTCTCTGTGCCTTTTTAGAAATAGAATGTCAGCCATCGGCATCAGCGTGGTGTTAGAGTATAAATCAGTATCCAGTGGCACCAGTTGAGCTTCAGATGGATCAGGAGTCAGGGGTCAAATCTGCTCTAAGTCATGCAGCATAGTTTCTGGAGCCAATCAGTAACACGATCTGACAACAACATGAAACACTGTAGCCATGATCTTGACGCAGAGTGTTGCGTATCTACTTTATACTAGCTCGGTCTGTCGTATTAGTCATATTTCAAAAGGGACAAACCCAAACAGATATTGTATTTCTTATAATCATCACAGAATTTTAGTCCTAGCTGATAGGGACTTGCTTTGTTCCGCTCTCCGTGGTTCTCGATTTAACAGAAATTTAAGTAAGTAATTAAACACTTGGAGGTGTGGCGTTGCAGGAAGTTAATCAACTGTTTCCACCTCAAAGTTTACTATTTAACTACAACAGCATGTCCTGAACTGTTTGAATCATCTTATACAGCAGCAATTTAGCCACGATTACATTGTTTTTTATGTATTAAAGAACAGATACTTTTTATTAGTTTATAGTTACATTTAATGTTGTGGAATAGTGAAATAAGTCTGTTCCTGTTATCGCTTAGCGGCTATAAACAGTCATTCTCTCATCTGCCTCTCTTTTTTTCTCTCTCTCTCTTGAATATAATGAGAAACAAAATGCAGTTACTAAGAATTTCCTGCAGACTTTCCCATGGCTGTTACTAAGTGCTGACACTGGAGACTCCTTCACAAATGCTAAATAAACGTCTCCTTACGGAAATTTTTTAAAAAAATCCTTTTTTAAATCAGTTTGTAATCCATAATGTCCGAAATAACATATTAGAACGAGCTCATTAACATAAACCTGTGATTTGTTTTGCAGCTGGATCTACTGTCAGAGCGGCTGTTATAGAAAATTAATCAACCCCTTCTGACCAATCAGATTTGAGCTTTAACAGTGTTGTGTTATGACTTGTTATGATTTGTGATTAATGCTACAGCTAATGACCTGATTTTTTTTTTTTTTTTTTTTTTTTTTTTTTTTGTAAAAGGTTTTATAAAAAAAAATTTTATAATATTAAAAAAAAGAAAAAAAAGACCAAAAAATTACAAAAAAAAAAAAC
>CM075026.1:14195297-14212084 GCA_037576675.1 Pangasius sanitwongsei
GTTATTTTTTTTTTTTTTTTTTTTTTAATTTTAAATCAAATTTCCTTTTTTTTTTTTTTTTTTTTTTTTTTTTTTTTTTTTGAACAAGGTCTGTCTATTCAAAATTTTATAATATGCAAAGAAAGTCAAAAGAGACCACAACTGTACAATATATACAGTCAGAACCCCAACATGACCCATCCCTCTACCCATCAGACATGCATATGAATTACATTAAACAAAGAAAGGAGCAAAGAAAGAAAGAAAGAAAGAAAGTAAGTAAATAAATAAATAAATAAAAATGGAATGGAATAACAATCAACATTAATATGTACAACGAGAAAGCAGATAATTAAGCACGGGAAAAAAAACCTATACATTTTTTGGGACTGTATTCTCTATTTCATATTTTTCAACAAATGACAAGAAGGTTGCCAGATTGCATAAAATCCCTGGGTAGACCCCTGGAGAGAGTATCTTATTTTTTCTAGTTTAAGATCTTGCATGATCTCTCTGATCCAATGAATAATGACCTGATTTTTGACTTTGTAGTTTATCCTAGTTTATCTTCCCAGATTTTATATACAACATGATATAATTTATTTTCTGGTGTGGTGACCGAGCCGACTCGCAACGTAAATAAAGCTGACGTGAAACTGTTACTCGGTGCAATAGTTAAACTTTTCATTTCAAGTTAGCTAACCTTGTTAGCTTAGCTTATTCCTTTGGTTTATATGTAGTGTTTTATGCATGTAATTCAGGTGATGTTTGTGCTCTATGTTAATGGATTGTTAAATGCGGATGTTGCATCTACTAGTGTAAATTTCAACTAAAATAAGGAACTGTCGCTCGGTGCAGGGGGTTAATTTTTAGTAGTGGCAATTTTGTGCTCGAGGCTGTGATTAAAATTAAAATGATGCAAATGTCAAATATAAGAGCCAGTTTAACATTTTTAATAGGTCATAATGAATTTGATTATTGAATTTTCCTGTTCTCTCTCTCTCTCTCTCTCTCTCTCTTTCTGTTTCTCTCTCTCACAGGAGCATGCTTTCGAGAGCAGTCAGAAATACAAAGAGGGAAAGTTCATCATCGAGTTGGCGCACATGATCAAGGACAACGGCTGGGAGTGACCGGCTTGTCCATTTTCTTTCTGCTCAGTGACCTTTCGGGCCGCTCTGTAGCGGACTTCACAGAGTGACACCACACACATACACACACCAACCCACACACACACTCTACCATTCTGCCACCACCATGCTTTACCCCCCGATACATACAGACTCCCCTACCAGTGTTCTGAAACTCAGAAGGAGTGATGCGATAGAGGGATGGGGAGCAGCGGGGGGGGGGGGACGGGGGACGACAATGAGATCTCACTCCTCCATCAGCACTCACTCTCTTCAAAGATGTAGACACTCGACTCGAGGATTTGCTGCGCCTCTCTAACTTTTGTGTCGGTGCCCATCGTGAGCAGTTAACAGTATCTTGAAGACTTTTACTCTTTCATGTTTTCATTTTCACCCTGTTTGCAGAAGCGAATGACAAGGTGTGTGTGTGTGTGTGTGTGTATTTCATGTAGGAATCCTTTCTGATGGACTGATGTTACTGGTTAGCATTACTCTCAGAGACAGATTTTCACTGAGCATGCTCTTTTCTGTGTTGGGATGGTGTTGGGTGGGGTCAGTTACGATCGACATGAAATGTTTTACCTGGAGAATTATAGAAAGGGATGTGGCTTATGTAGCAGTATCGCAGACCCTATTGGACCAGGGAGGGTTTGAGGGTGGGGTTTGAGCTTTGCAGTGACATTTTGTATTTATGATATATCCCTATACTTTATCTGTCGTATGTGAGATTGAACTCCTTTTGGTTTTCTCGATCTTTTCTCCCCCCTCAGATGACTTCACTGTGCAATTTTTTTTTTTTGTGCGCCCCTGTGGTACAGTTCGTCCCCTGTCTTTAGCTGTAATCAATGCTTTAGGCAAGATCATAAAAAAAAAAGTGTTGCTTTTAGTGTTGAGGTGGCATTTGTGGCAGGTTCCATGTTTGCATCAGTACTATAAGTGAATTTGTGTTTTTTTTTTGTTTTTTTTAAAATGCTGTCTGAAACGCACTGGACAGCAGGAACTGAACCTAGTGTCTGTGATCCACAGCACCACTTCCTCTCCTCTCCTCAGCTCACCTCTTCTCCCTCATACATCAAACTCGTCATGTAATTTTTTTGATCACATAATCAAACATTCTCATGCATATGTTCGGACACGCATGTATGCGTCAGTGAGTGTGTGTGCGTTTTACTTGAATGCAGTTGTTTTGTTTGCACTTTGCAGAGGCTTTGTTCATGGGTTTAGAGGCAAAAAAATCTTTCAGTCCAGGTCCTCGTGGATGATTGTAGCTTTGGACGAACTTCAGGGTCAGGTGATTGCTGGCATGATCATCTCCCTCTTTTTTTTCTTTTCTAAGTCTAGACATTCTGCTGCTTACCTTTTGCTTCTGTTTCACAAGTTGGCGAATTAAACCATAACTGCAGAAACACTAGGAATTTGGCCAATTTGATCAAGAAAATGGATAAGAAGCAGAAATAATTATTTTTAAAAAAAAACACAAAATGAAAGAAAACTGAAGTGGTGCATACTGAAAACGACGTATTGCAAAGAAAAAAAAATGCTGCTATTAAACGAATGCAATCCGGAGCTTTCACTTTATACCTCCTGCACTTTAGCTGTGTGAGCGTGTGCCCGTGTACATGTGTTCCTCCTCCTCCACATCTTTGCCTCTAAGCAGCATGAACCTTGTGCCTCTCCAAAAGGACAAAAAAAAAAGGTAATTTTTCCCTTTCCTGTTGTGCAGTGCATGACTCCACGGTGATAGATTTCCTTCAGTGGCTCTACATGGGTCATAAAGAACCTCACAGAAAGTTCTATCCACTTTAAACTATATTCAGAAGCATAATATGATCCAATATTTTTTGTAGTCATAGCAGGTGAAATTAGCACTTGTATTATGAGGTGGGGATCGCGAGTGGGCAGATTGGGTGGGTTGTTGGTTATAACGGGAAGGGGCGGGCTTTCTTCCAGTAGCAAGCAGGGAGTTTGGCGTTTAACTTAGATTTCTATCGAGTATAAATCAACAGATTATTGCAAAGTTTTTGGAGTTGAATCAGTGGCAAACCCTCAGTTTATCACATTTATCGCCAATAAGGTCAGTCGGGTCACGTGACCTTTTGTTTTAATCAGCCGAAGTCAATGCAAACGGGAATAGTCGTAGAGATCCTACTTGAAAACAGAGTTACAGACAAGATATTGTCCCTGTCTCAGATTTTGTACATAAAGTAACATATTTAAGGTTTTATATATATGATATATTATACATACATACATATTTCTACTGGGTTAGTTCCTCTACTTCCCTGACTTGAAGCACTTTTGTTCACTGTACCTCTAGCTTTCTGTATGTGTGTGTTTGCGTTTGAGACAGAATGAGTGAATGTGAGTTTCTTTTGTTTGTTTTTTTCCCTCTCTCATTCAGAAGTAAGTTTTATTCATTTTTATTCTTCTAGCTCTCCCATATCCTTGCTTCTATGCTTCATTTTCGTTTGTCTTGTAGCTTGTTGATGATAAACGAGGCTATTTATTTGGATTCTAAAGACTTGCTTTGCCGGTTCTCTCAGTAAGAGTGGGTCTGCTGGTCTTGGTTTAGCATTGTGCTCAGTGGTGAGCTGGATTCACCTGCCGAAACGTTCACAATAAACATCGACCGAGACCCGATTCTCAAAAAAACAAAACAAAAAAAAAAAAACACAACCACGAACCTTTCTTAAGTTTCAGAACTCAAACAAGCTGAAGATGAGTGAGACCAGTGTCACTGCTGTCAGTACGCAACTGTGAATGTGGACTGCTGAAAACTCAAACCAAAAAAAAAACAAAAAAAAACAAAAAACAAGTGCAAAGTTGTGCTATTTCAATTTTACTCAGTTGCATCATTTTTTTTTTCAAATACCTGATTGAACAGCTTAGTATTGTTTGATCTTTCTTTTTTTTTTTTTTTTTTTTGTTATTGGTTTTTGAGATGTATTTCCTCATTTCTTCCCCTCGCTTTGCAATCTGCGTTAGTGACACTGGTTTCAAACCTCTAGTTTTAAAGCATCACAGTTATGCAGAGGAAACAGTTGGAAGTTTTGAAGAGTTATTTTTCTTAGGACTGTTATACTACAAGGTCTGAAGCATGTTGTATTTATAAAGGCTATATTAAGTCGTGCCTGTTTTACTTTTCTTTCTCAAAGCAAAAAAAAAAGCATATGCTTTTTTCTTTTTACTTGATTACATTGCTTTGCATTCTGTCCTAGTGAAATGTCACGTCTGTTTTTCACTGTATTGTAAACTATCAGATATCACAATAAAGCTTAAATGGCATTTGGGTGGTCTGGTTTAATGAGTTTTTTTTTGTTTTTTTTTAAATGTTGAATTTGTAAGGAATAAAACACTTGGGGTGTGCTGTCAAAGGAAAATAATCAATGATGCAGTAATGCAACTGTTACCCGCCATTTTCCAATAACCACACATCAAGTGTTATAATCCTCTTATACCACAGCAATTTGCCAACAATTAAAAGTTTTATTATTGAACAACGCACACTTTTTAACAGTTTATAGTTACATTTAGTAATGTGGAACATCCAAAAGGCAACGTTACAGCAGCTATGAACAGTCGCTTCTTCACTGGCCTCTCTTTTTACCTCTAAGTTAATAAAACAAAAAAAGCTTATCACAGCTCTTCATAAAAAAAACAAAAAAACAAAGCATAAACTCTATCCTGAAGACTTTCATGTGGTGGAAAACCTGCTGACAGTTACAAAGCACTGACACTGGAGACTCTATCCATACATGTTAAATAAACGTGTCCTCAGATAAAACTTCACCATATCAATCATTCTACATTTGTCCTTGTTAAGTAAAAATGTTTTTGAATCCATTTTTGTTTTTATCCACTTATGAGCTGTCACTATAGAAACGATGACCTATTAGAACAAGAGCATTAATATAAACCCATTATTCCCATTATACTTGTAACCCGAAGGTCGCGGGTTCGAGTCTCAGGTCCAGCAGGGATTGTAGGGATTGTAGGTGGGGGGAGTGAATGACCAGCGCTCTCTTCCACCCTCAATACCTCAATACCAAGACTGAGGTGAGACCCTTGAGCCTGCTCCCTGGGCGCCGCAGCAAAAAAGGCTGCTCACTGCTCCGGGTGTGTGTTCACGGTGTGTGTACTTGGATGGGTTAAATGTAGAGCACAAATTCCGAGTATGGGTCACCATACTTGGCCACACGGCACTTCACTTTATTCAATTATAGCCAGCACTATTGTCAGAGCTGCTGCTGTAGAAAATTAATCAACACCTTCTGACCAATCAGATTTGAGAATTCAGCAACGTTGTGGCATAATGTGAATTAAACAGTCTGTAAAAGCCACAAGGGGAAATTTCTGAATATGGACTAAAGACAAAACTTGAAATTGAGTGTTCGTGGAATGTTCCAGTGCATTTCAAACTAATCTCTGTAGTGCATGTGCGTTTACAATGGAGTGCAATTTTTATGTGTTTCTTTGCACTGAAAGAAGAAAAGAACATTGTTGGCGCACACATACTCATTACTCAAATATTTTTAGTACATGGGTTTTTTGCTCTTTTCTCAATACAGGGAAATTCTTGTCTATGATAATCACGCATAAACCACAGATGTGGAAGATTAGTTTGGGGAAAAAATGCTGGCATATTTCTTTACAAGCTTTCAAAATGTTCTCATGATGTTTTTCGGTTGATTCCTGGCAGAAACACTCCTCTTCACTAACTACAGTCTGACCTTGTTCACCTTAGAAGCCAGACAGGAGATAAACTGCTGACGCCATTGCTGTATCTGGCTGTTTAATATGATCAACTCGTGGGTCAGTGGGCCAAGAAAGCTAACTCAGTGCAGTCATGCAAAACAAAACATGAAGCCGTGTGAGGTGCATCATCGTCATTTACGCATACCTTAATCTGCCTCGATATTAATGAAGAAAGCAGTTGAGGGTCACTAGCTAAGAAAATGAAAAATACAGTCAATTTTGGTTGAGGTTCGCTGAAGCTAGCAGTTCTGAAATGCAAAAGTAAAAAAAAAAAAATCCAACCCTCTCTTTAGTTAGCAGGACTTTTAATAATACAAATTTTATTAGAGTTTTACAGAGAACATAAAATCATGCAGATACAGGTCAAGAGCTTCAATTAACGTTCGCATCAAATGTCAGAATGAAGAAAAAGTGTGATCTCTGTGACTTTAACCGTGGCATGGTTGTTGGTACAAGGAAGGGCTGGTTTGAGTATTTCAGAAAAAAACAAAAAAAACATACTGTGAGCGAAGGGTCTGCAGGCTAAAACAATTTGTTGATAAGAGAGATCAGAGGAGAATGACCAGACTGGTCTGAGCTGACAGGAAGACTATAGGATCTCAAATAAGCACTCTTTACAACCATGGTGAGTAGAAAAGCATCTCAGAACACACAACACATCAAACTTTGAGGTGGATGAGCTACATCAGCAGAGGACCACATCAGGTTCCACTCCTGTCAGCCAAAGACAAGAATCTGAGGCTATCATGGGCACAGACCTATGCATTGAGATAGTAGAAAGGCATTGTGGGTAATGTAGGGAACTGTTAACCAAGGTGAAAATAGACCAACATGTTGATGTAAGAAGTTTAAACGAAAATCTTAAAATTTCATTACAAATTAAACATTGGGTGCTGTTGTGGACCACGTTAATTAAAAGATGGAAGTTATTCAGGGTGGAATCAACAGGTTTCCTGCGGAACTTTGGCTTAACCACTTTAAACTCTGAGTAATGTTAACACTGAACAGATATTATACTCTACCGTGGGTATAGACCAACTCGAACCCTGTACACTGCTGAAAAGAACTCTGTGTTGCTGAGAGAGCGTGACGGAGACGCTACATCTCAGTGTGTGTGTGCAGCTGGTGTGAGACGTGTATTTTGGCATCCCAGTTTATGTACAAAGAAAACTCTGGAACTGGACCACCATTCATACCATTTGGCCTTCAAGGATCTGTTTGAACTTTCTGCAAACACACATACCTATTTGTGCACTCTGACCCATTAAAAAGCTTTAAATGGCTGGTCATAAACCATGCTTAGCAACTTTCCCTCCCATTAAAACACAACCTCCTGCCTTCTGCTTTAAAGAAACAACAGACGCTTTGTTTCAAATTCTCAGGGTTACAATAAGTTGTACTCATGTAGCAGAAGCAGAAGTGGCACAGCGCAAAGTGAGAACATATGGAAGAGTTAGTGTAAAAGTCTGTCAGCTCTCAGTGTGTGGAATTCTGCTTTCCCAACATGGGATTTATTTTACTTTACGCACTGCATAGAAGGCAAAATATAGAGCAGAACAGAACAGAACAGTTTTTCAATAAACGAAGAGTTTTTGCAAGGATTATTGTTTGCCTAGAGTTAGGGTTAGGCTTGAGCTAGTGTTAGGGTTTGATATGGTTAGGCTTGAGCTAGTGTTAGGGTTTGATAGGGTTAGGCTTGTGCTAGTGTTAGGGTTTGATAGGGTTAGGCTTGTTCTAGTGTTAGGGTTTGATAGGGTTAGGCTTGTGCTAGTGTTAGGGTTTGATAGGGTTAGGCTTGTACTTGTGTTAGGGTTTGGTAGGGTTAGACATGAGCTAGTGTTAGGGCTTGATAGGGTTAGACATGAGCTAGTGTTAAGGTTTGACAGGGTTAGACATGAGCTAGTGTTAGGGTTTGATAGGGTTAGGCTTGTGTGAGAGTTTGATAGGGTTAGACTTGAGCTAGTCTTAGAGTTTGGTAGGGTTAGGCTTTTGCTAGTGTTAGGGTTTGATAGGGCTAGTTGCACTAGTGTTAGGGTTTGATAGGTTTACGCTTGAGCTAGTGTTAGGGTTTGATAGGGCTATGCTTGAGCTAGTGATAGGGTTTGATAGGGTTACACTTGAGCTAGTGTTAGGGTTTGATATGGTTAGGCTTGAGCTAGTGTTATGGTTTGATATGGTTAGGCTTGAGCTAGTGTTAGGGTTTGATATGGTTAGGCTTGAGCTAGTGTTAGGGTTTGATATGGTTAGGCTTGAGCTAGTGTTAGGGTTTGATAGGGTTACACTTGAGCTAGTGTTAGGGTTTGATATGGTTAGGCTTGAGCTAGTGTTAGGGTTTGATATGGTTAGGCTTGAGCTAGTGTTAGGGTTTGATAGGGTTAGGCTTGTGTAAGTATTAAGGTCTGATAGGGTTAGTTGCGCTAGTGTTAAGATTTGCATAGAGTTAGGGCTGGTCTAGGGTTAGAGCTTGTGCTAGCATTAGGCCATGCTCAGTGTTAGGATTTTATAGGTTCATGTTTGTGCAAGGGTAGGATTTGGCTAGTGTTCGATTTGAGCAGGCAGACAGATCAAAAGATTAGCATGTACCAAAAACAATTCTTTGTTTCCTATTTGTTTTGCTTTGTTATATTTTGTCTAGTGAGTGTGTGTGTCTGTTTATGTGTGTGTGTGTGGCAGTCATTGTTGCACTGACATCTCCATTAGCTACTGTTTGACCTCACTGTAATGGCTTAAGTCCAGATCAGTCACAAAGCGCACAGTTGATGGCTAGATAAGGTGTCTCACTCAACTAGATAACAACTGATTCTCTCTCTCTCTCTCTCTGTCTCTCTCTCTCTCTCTCTCTCTCTCTCTCTCTCATTGTTCTAAGAATATTCCGTGGTTTCATGGCAACCGTAATGATGACTGTGTTTTGGCATGGCGGTGGTTTGAATGTTGTGGCTAATGGGCTGACCAGGCCTTCAAACACACACATGTAAAGGAAGGGTGTGTGTTTTCTGGTGTCACAGAGGTTCCCTGTTTCCACTTTCAACATTGAATGATTTATAATTGGGGCTTTTGGAACACACACACATAAGGAACCTTCTGAAGGAAGGTTTTCCTATCTGAAACTAAACACAAAGAGAGTGACACAGCTGACAGTAAATGCAGCCGCGTGATCAGAGGGCATGATTTGATCAGTTCCAGTCTGGAGGCTGCGTCTGCATCAGTCCATCACCAACTGCTGGTTTTTGGGTGTTGCTGACGCTTAGTCATGCTGGCTGGAATGGTGTTTCCATGGAGACTCGCCAAAAACCAAACTGATCCCTGAAAAACACCAAAACACCAGCATGCTCCAGGCAGATGCTCATATTTTTCAGGAAAGAAGCTCCATTTTTTCCCATTATAGGAGTATTCCAATGTCTTTTATACTTAATTTCTGTCTACAACATCTGTAGTGTAAGATTACAAACAAGAATTGACACATTAATTTAAGAAGCTACTGGGAAAAGAACAGAAAACCTGTTTACTCAAAACTCACTCATAATGGAAGTCAAAAGGCAGTTGTGGGGCATCAATAAAAGTTTATATAAAGCATATTTTTTTAGCGGTTTTGTTCATTATCCGAGTCAGAGACATTGAAAAATTAAGCCCTAAATTTGTACCTATTGGGATGTCTTTTTCAGATAGAAGAATTGGTAGATGTGTTGGTCTGATCACACGTGTAAATAACTGGAATTATGAATTTTACTGTATTGCTCCAACATTGGAAAGTTGACATTGGAAAATGACATAATAACAGCTTTAAGAATAACAAGAATAGTAATAATAGTAATACTAATAATAGTAAGAAGACTAATAATAAGTAGAAGAACATGTGAAAAACGTGACCTTGCACTTCAACTAGTTATGCTCTGAAGTTGTACAACGTGACATTGTGAACAATATGTGATCATATACGAAATAATAATCTTGAGAAAATCAACTGAAAAATGTAACTACATGCACTACATGAGAAAAAATAATGTTAAAAAAGTGACAAATGAGAGAAAATGATGTGAAAATAAATGTAAAATAATATGCATGTAAAATAAAAACAACATGCATTATATGTGAAAATAAAAACACAACATGAACTACGTGTGAAAATAAAAACAACATGAACTACGTGGTGAAAAGAAAAAAAAAGAACATAAAAACACAACATGAACTACGTGTGGAAATAAAAACACAACATGAACTACATGTGAAAATAAAACCACAACATGAAATATGTGTTAAAATAAAAATACAACATGAACTATGTGTGAAAATAAAAACACAACATGAAATACGTGTGAAAATAAAAACAACATGAACTACGTGGTGAAAAGAAAAAAAAAGAAAATAAAAACACAACATGAATTACGTGTGGAGAAAAAAAGACAACATGAACTACGTGTGAGAAAAAAAACAACATGAACTACATGGTGAAAATAAAAAAAAAAAGAAAATAAAAACACAACATGAACTACATGTGAAAAATGATGGAAACATAACATTTAAAGTGTCTTAAGGCCACATGTGTAAATTTCCCATGTAAATCATATAATTATTCAGCTGTGAATTTCATATGAATTGGCTCTGATGAAAATTTTTTTAAAGAATGAATGAGGAGAAAAGAGACGAGGACGCTTTTGCCCGTTTTAACAAAGCCTTATGATTAGTGAAACAATTATCTATAATTAGTGAAATGGGTTTGTGCGGATCATGCATGAATGAAGACGTGGTTCAAGCTGTGTGTGTGTTATAATGACACAGAGTCTGTCAGGCTTCCTGCAATTACTCACCTGCATCACAGCATTTATTGTCTTGACGCACAGCATTGTTCCCTCTCTTGCTCTCTCTAAAATGTCTCCTGGCCTATAATTTGAAAGCATGGCCTTTAAATATAGACTCAGAATTTCTTTCCCATGTGTTCGCTTCTCACATCCTGCACTGATACACTTCCATGGCTTCAGCATGTCCTTCACTTAGAGTTTGGCCAAAAGACTAATATACACCAATTTTGACACAAACTCCAAATGTATTTGATTAACAAAGCTATTTTGAGTGTCTTTTTCCCTTTGAGCTCTAGCTATAAGGCTAATATTGTTAGAATATAACACATTTTCTTGCTCCTAGCTAGACTTTTTGGTAGCTTTTGTCAATCAGTGGGGCCAAGACTTTCATCTGAAGCAGCCATTTGACTGAAATTGCAGTAGACCTGTGTTTTTGCGTGGCGTGCAGATGGAGGCGACTGCAAAAATGGTGCTAAAACAAAAACAAACCTGTGTTTAAACCTGGAACTAGTGTAGTTTACCTTAGTCTCTCCAGATTCCGAGAGCGTCTGAAGCTGAAACTAGGACTTCTTGAAGTTTTCGTTTTTTTTAAACTCAGTGATTATATTTTGCTCTAACTTATTGTTGTCGTGGTGTTCAAAAGTTAGTTTCCCAGATGAACTGATTAAAACAGTGTACAGAAATGCATATACACGTATTCACAAATAATCAGTGAATGTATAACTACAGAGATTCTTATATTTCCATGATGATAAGTGTACAAGAAATAGAGAGAGTCGTTAGCATTAGCTTCTATTCACACCATGACTTAGCTTCAGATGCTCCGCCTACAGCCCATGAAGCGTCTCGTAAATTTTGTATCTTTAGCAGAGATACAAACTAGAAGGTTTCGTAATCTTAAAGGTGTAATGTGACTGGCCATTTGCATTTCCGTGTATACGTACCTTTTTCAAAGGGAAAGCAAACTTTTGAACACTGGCTTTGTCACAGCACAATATGCAATATGGTCACTGGATTGTAAAAGTTCACAACATCCTGTCTTTGAAAGTTAGTCCAAATAAATCAGTAGTGAAGAAAGACATTCCACTGTGAGTATGTAAACAAGCTGCAGAAAAAGATTGGAGGTTGAATGCCAGTCAAATGGTGTGCTCCAGTGATTGTAGGTGGTTCTTGGTTATGTTTAGTGATGAGAAGAACCAGAGTCTCTAGTGAAAGCTAGAAATCTGGCTGATGGCACCAACTTCAAATCACGCTCATGCACGAGCTATGATGTAAACGCATTTATATTAGCCAAAAAATATCTGGCTAAAAATTTTTTGGCTAATATAAATGGAACAAAATGGTCTTGTTAGAAAAAATGGGTAAAAATTGCCTAGGTAGAAGTCTGAGGGGAAATATGCTTTTGACGATACAATGGAGTTTAGATTGTTTATTAGATTGTTTACTCAGGTTTACTTTATACTCAAAGCTGGCATTTTATAAAGACTTGCATCAAACTGTGACGATTAGTTCAGTATCTCAGACTTTTTTATGTCATTTCTGACACATTTACCTATAAAAATTAGCAAAGAGCTACAAACAGTAAAACTGTAAAAGTTATTCAGGTGATAATAGTTTTAATTTGACTCAGATATGTATTTTGTAATACAAACTCATTCAGTTTTAATAAACTATTTATGTACAAATGCCATTTCTGAGGCATCTGATGTCTTCTCAGACAAGTGTTTAGCTATATGCTCCCATTACATGTTAGCTCCATTCACCTTGTAGCTCCAGTGCAAAGCTAAAAACCATAAAACCATGCTTTGTGAAAATGTCCATTGTTAAAAGTGCTATACCAATAAAATTGAATAGCAAATTGAATTGAATTAAAGATGCTAATTTCACACACCGAGCATGCCTTCATTGTGTACATTTTCTTTTAAGAAAGATTTCTTAAACGATTTCAGCATTCGGTCATTTTTGACTGTAGACCTCAAAGTTTTTTTTCTGAAAATATTCACTAAAAAAAACAAAGTGCTGGGCAGAGATTGTGACTAAGATCGAAGAAGAATTTCACACACTTTCGCACACCATGGTGGCATTGTATAACACAATAAATAACACAATAACATCTGCACTGTTACTTGGACACAGAGCCAAGCAATACAAAGTTAAAGAGGACATGAAGTACCAGAGCCAATAGCTGTGTATGTTTGTGTGTATGAGCATGTTTTTATTTCTTGGTGGGGACCAAATATCCTGAAAACGATAGGAATATCAGACAGTTTTGACCATGATATTTGGATGGTCCCCACAAGGAAAGCTTTTTTCCTTAACTAAACTAAAAGAGCCAAAAAAAAGAGAACCCTTTTGGTTCCTGGGGTTAAAATTAGGGTTAGATTTAGGTCTAGACACAGCATTAATTAGCTGCATTAATAATTATGTCAATGAAAGGTCCTCACAAAGATAGTAAGATAAAGCTGTGTGTGTGAGTATGAGAAGGCTGATTCAACCTGAAGCTCTGAAGGTCACAGAAAAACCATAAAGCAATCAATACTGTACACACACCAAACACACTGTGAATACACACCTCAGCTCATATCTTTTCCAAGCCGCACATTAGTGAATAATGCAGTATTGATTCCTGGTCATCTTCACAGTTATTTTGGGAAGCATAATTTAAAACCATGTGTACAGGTTTGAGAGTAGAAACAGGTTCTGTCCGGCCCTGAGTTTGTGTTTATCAGGAGGATTTTCCAGAAAGGCTTCTGGAATAACTCGAACACTTTTAACAGCTCTGCTACAAGTCCTGCGTCATTAGACATCACCTTTGATGAGTCAGTCAGTCACATATAAACGTGTTACTTAAAATCTAACATCTGCTTATATGGTGCTGTTCTGGGAGGGAGTGAGGTAAAGGCGATTTTACGTCTATAACAGGTTTGGTTGTGGTGCTTTCCACTATTAAAATAATGCTATTATTTTTTTAATAGTGTTTGTTTGACAAAAAACTACATACTTGTTGTGTAAATTAACACTAGCAATGGCTGTTTTGCCATTTACAATTTTATTTTTCTTGTAGTATTTTTATGAGATCTGATTTCTTTACATTAAACAAAACAAAAAAACCCCAGGTGACGTGTTTACAGTGTTCAGCAGTCCAGTTTGGGTGAGCCTGTACCCACTGGAACCCGATGTGCTCTTCTGCTGTTGTAGCCCACCTGCCTTTGGTTTGACGTGTTGCGCATTCGGAGATGCTTTTCTGCTCAACACGGTTGTAAAGAGTGATTATTTAATTACCATATGGCTATTCTCCTCTGACCTCTCTCATCAACAGGGTGCTTCCTCCCTCAGGATTACTGCCGACTGAATGTTTTTTGTTTTTCACACCCTTCTGTTTAAACTCTACCGACTGTTGTGTGTGAACTCAATTGTGTAATCAATCCATGCCACAGTCAAAGTCCATTTTTCCACAGTTCTGATGTTTGATGTGAATATTAACTGAAGCTCTTGACCTGGATCTGCATGATTTTATGCATTGCACCACTGCCACATGATTAGCTGATTAGATAATTCCATGAATGACCAGGTGTACAGGTGTTCCTATTAAAGTGGCTGGTTAAAAGTGTTTACACTTTTCCAAAAATAAAACCCATCAGCTTTACATGCTATTGTAAGGCTGCAAGTACTAAGAGTTTAACAGCATCTTGACTCTCAGCCCCCTCATGCATTAGCCTGTCCAACATCTCTACCACACGGTCTTCATTGTTATTGTGAGAAATTATGTTTATTTCCTCTGTTTAAAAGCTATTTTCTTCCTCCACTTATCTCTGATTCTCCAGAGCCCTCATCAGTCACTGTTATATAACTGTGTGTGTGTGTGTGAGGAGCCTTCAGAGACCCAGGGTCCACGTCTCCACGATTAAGATCTTAATTAATGCCCTGTATGCGCAAATGAGTGTGTGTGTGTGTGTGTGTGTGTGTGCGTGCGTGTGCGTGCGTGTGTGTAATTGAAGAGGGGAACACAGATGCAAAATCAGAGATAAATACATCTCTGGTACATTTAAAAAAAAATGTTACAACATGACTTTCAGAGTAACGGGAACTCACCGTTTTCAGGTCTGATTTTGCACAAGGATCAGATATTCTTTTCAAATATTATCCATAATATAAATATATATATATATATATATATATATCTGTTTTATACCACAGCTCTGTTGAATTCTCAATTCTGATTGGTCAGAAGGTGTTGATGAGTTTTCTATAACAGCAGGTCTGACAGTAATTCTGGCTGCAAGGTTTATACTAATGTGCTCTCTCTTATATGTTATCGTTTCTATAGTAACAGCTCATCCACAGCGACTTGTATGGCAGACGCTCCACATAAACAGTGATGTGGTGATTTTTTCTGTAAGGAGAAATGTCGCATTTTTGGAAGGAGTCTCCAGTTTCAGCACTTTGTAAAAGTCAGAGGCAAAGAAGAAAGGTTTCAGGACCGAGGAGTTTACGCTTTGCATTTTCTTGCATTTTTGTCTTATTAACTTCAAGAGAGAGAAAAAAGACAGGCTGATGAGAGAACGACTGTTTATAGCTGCGATAATTTAAGTGATAACTTGTTTTGTGGATATTCCACAACATTAAATGTAACTATAAATGGATGAAAAATGACATGTTCTTTAATAAATAAATAAATAACGATATTTTGAGACATGCTGCTATTGGAAAATAATCAACTGAGGTGGTAACAGTAATCACTGCTGTGGCGGGCCGCATCACATCACCGCGTTGTTGTTTATTTCCATATAACAGCACATCCCCAAGTGTTATATTGAAATGAGTTCAAACTCTTAATTGATAAACAAGACATGTGGATTAAAAGAGACACTCGGGGATAAATCTCAGCTTATAAGAGAGAAGACTAACTAGAAGTATCTTCATTTACAGAGTCTATGATGCTGTGGCCCAGTTTTGCCTCAGCTGAGAGTTAAAAACATCATGACATACTGAAAGAGGAAGGGAAAAACACACAGTACATTAAGGGCATGGGACACACACACACACACACACACACACAGTCACTGTCTCTCTCCATCTGTCTCTCTCTCTCTCTCTCTCTCTCTCTCTCTCTCACTCGTCTAGAGGAAATGTGGAGCATCTGAACATGATGTGACTTAAGGCCATGTGCACACAAACATTCTCAAAACACACATGGCGTTTTTCACACATTTCAACCACAGAAGCGGTTCAAAGCATCAGCTGGAGCAGAGCAGACCTACTAGCGCGCACACACAAACACACAAACAAACACACAAACACACACACAAACACACGCACACACGTCTTCAGAAACAGGAAGATGAACCCATTTGCACCAGCCATAGTGCATGCTGGCGCAGTTTTCTAAAACCAGGCCGGAATCTGAAAGGGCATCCAGAGGATATACAGGTCTGGTTCCTTATTTGCTATTTTATTTTTCCTTTCTCTTCCTGTTGCAGGAATTTATGAGCATAGTGAATCATCATCATCAGGAATCCATCAACAACATAAACACAAACATTTTATTTGGTTTGAAGTTGTAGTTGCTTCTCTGTATACGTGTAGAGATTTTGAAAAATGTGTGTTGTGTAAGGAATAATACATGATGAACCATGCTTATACCTCAGCAATTTCACTCAACAATTACTATATTTACTTTATGAATGAATGACGTGTTGCGTTTTAGCGGTTTATAATTACATTTAATGTTGTGGAACATTAACATTAACTAAACTAATGCCTTAAAGGGGCCATCAGTGACTTTTAAGTAAGTTTCTGGCATATCCTGCATCAGCATTGAGGTCTTCTAGCTTACGAAGCAGCATGCATGTGTTTTAGGAATTTGGCTTTGTAAGGAATTATTGAATTTGCTGGATTTTGAGTTAGAAAACAACTACCATGCTCTTGTCTTGTCTTTAAGATTCCCCTTGTCGACTTGAACTGCATTAAACCTACCTAAGCCAAACAACTGGAGGAAGTAACAGGGAGAATTCAGTACATGAACGTATCAAATCAAATGTTGTTAACTACCTGGGCCCGTATTCACAAAGCTTCCTGAGCCTAAAAGTTGCTCCTAGTGACGAAATTCTAAGAAAATTCTTAGAATTAT
>CM075026.1:14218110-14245610 GCA_037576675.1 Pangasius sanitwongsei
AGGCCAAGTGATTAGGACACCTGATTCTGATCATTTGGATGGGTGACCGAATACTTTTGGTAATATAGTGTATGTTATCATTTCTATAACAACGGCTTGCACGGGGATGCGCCGTGGATAAAAACGTGTGTAATTACTGATATGGTGAAGTTTTCTATGAGGAGATGTTTGTTTAGGCTTTTTGGAAGGAGTCTCCAGTGTTAGCTCTTTGTAACAGTCAGAAGTAAAGCAGTAACCAAGTTTTTTGCCGCAGCAAACCTTTCATGGTAACATAAGCCGTATTTTATTCTTATTAATTTCAGGAGAGACAAAATAGAGGCTGGTGAGGGGAATGACTGTTTATAGCTGCTATAACATTACTGAGAACCTGTTTCATGCGTGTTCCACTACTATAAACGGCAAAAAATATAACTTGACGTTCTTTAATAAATTTAAAATGGTTAGCGTTGGCAAATTGATGTGGTGTAAGAAGAATAAAACACTTCAAGACGTGCTGTTATGGGAACAGCTATAACAGCATGCATTTTAATCCTTGTATTATAAGTAATATAATATTTATATTGTCCAGTCCAAATCAGAGCTAAATTGATACTTTTGGTTGGTTTTGTACTTGATTTGGATGTGTTTAGTTGCACGGCATGTGATGAAATGAATCTAAATAAAAAATGTGCGTATGGAAGGGGACAAGGATGAAAATGAACTTCGTAAACTTTCATTCATTGGTCAGAAATACACCAAAAAAAAACAAAAAAAACAAAAAAAAAAAAACCTTGGGCAAGCGAGTGTAGAAATCACAGAAATAACTTTTCAGAGAACGTGACCAGTAATGATTGTGATATATACAGGATATTGGATATGAGAATCTCCATTTCAGCATAAGACAGGACTTATAAGACAGGGCGGCAGCAGCAGGCCGTGGAGCTTGCCTCTGTGGCATCCGGGTGAGAAGATTCATCTCAGCAGCTTTTACACTTCTGTCCAGAGTTGGTGTGTTAGAACACGAGAGATCCTGCATTACAGCATAAGTGCTTAACACACAGCTGAGAACAAAGAGAGGAGAGCACAGCCAAACTGTATGAGGCAACACTGATGGATGACACAGCATCTGAGAGGAGGAATGAGGAATGTTCAAGCTGTTCCTCTCGCTGACTCACACTCTACTCATCAACACTAGTGATGTAGCGATGCTTTAGCAACATCTCCATCATCCTCAGAAAGGAGAACAAAATACAGGATGAACTCACATGGTTTGTGCTTGAGCTGAAACACTTCTCTACTTTTCGTCTGGCTGTACATGGCATTTTGGACAAAATGTTTTAATATAATATAGGGATGAATAATTAAAGAATAAAACATGTCAGGATGTCATAGGAAATTAATCAGCAACAGGGCTGTGTGATGTGGCCCAAAACAAAGCAATTACATTTTTATTAATTCAAGAAGGACAAACTGTACTTATCTGTTTATAGCTATGTTTAATGTTGTGGAACGTCCACAAAATATTTCCTTCCAGTTCTCACTTATCAGCTATAAACAGTTGTTCTCTCACCAGCCTTTCTTTTTTCTCGCTCTCTTGAAGTTAAGAAGACAAAAACGCAACTTGTCATGTTACAGAGAAACTGCAAATTGCAAATGTCTCTGTCCTGTTGTCAAAATTTAGCTCTGAGCGTTACAAAAAAAGACTGGCACTAGAAACTCCTTCCATACATGTTAAATAAACATCCCCAAAAATAACACACTTTTTAAAATTCTGTTTATGTGGCGCTTCCGCTATACAAGTCCTCGGGCAAGTTGTTACTATAGAAACGATAACGATAACGGCAGCACTGCTGTTGTAGAAAATTAATCAACTTGTATAAAAGAGTCCGTATTCAGTTCCTACAGGCTGACAGACCCAAAGAGACCTGCAGATGAAGACAGGTAAAAGGAACCGTTGTATATTTAGGTCTTGTATATATCCAGCATGAAAGGACAGACTTCATAACACACTGTCATACTGGGTGTGACGGTGTTGGCAGGTTGAGAGACAGACCGCCATTCAGACAGATAGATAACTGTGAAGAGCTGAGTCATCCGTCTAGCAGAATAAATATTGAGATTACTTTCTGAAATACGTGGCCTCTGAACAGACCCCTAAACCTGACTAATCTCTCCTGAACTCATTCACTCCTCTTTAAGAGCATGACGCTTCCGCTAAACCAAAAAACTCTTAGCTTCTATTCCTACCGTCATACTACAGCACACAGCAGGTCACGGAGAGGCCAAACGGCTCTCAGGCCACCCGCACGCCTGTCATCATTCAGCCCAGGCTGGAAAAAGACATGGTAATGATCAGACCAGCAAAAAAAAAAAATTCCATTTGAGAGAGAAAAATGAGGGGGAGGTAATTATGTATGTATCAATACGTATCTCTCTGATAAATGACAGCAGAGTTTCCGAAAATGAAAGATGAGAAATGAAAAGCTGTGCGTGCTTGCATTGACTAGTTTGCTTTTAATAACTAAACAAAGTAATAAGAAAAAAAACTCTCAGTTCATTTCACTTCATTAAAGGTAGCCGTAAGTGACTAGCAAGGGTTATTCTGTCTTATAGCACTGCACTGTTGAATTCTCAACAAAAGAGTCGATTAATTTCCTATAACAGCAGCTCTGACAGTAGTTCCGGCTGCAAGACAAATTACAGGCTTACCTTATTACACATATAATACATTATTGTTTCTGTAGTAACAACTTACTATTGGGACAGGGACTTGTATCATGAACACTCAATTAATAAACAGATTTTTCAAAAAAATGTTAATTAACAATTAAAAAAACGAATAAATGTTGATCCGAGGCTGCTTATTAGCCTTTTAGCTTCAAGAGAGAAGAAGAAAAGAGGTTGGTGAGGGAAAGAACTGTTTATAGCTGTTATAAGTGATAACAGGAACTAACATGTTTTGCAGAACATTAAATGTAACTATAAAAGGAAGAACAATTCTTAAATAAGTAAATTGTTAGAATTTGTAAATTGATGTGGGTTAAGAGGAATATAATGCTCAAGGATGCGCTGTTACAGGAAAAGAAAGAACCTCAGTCAACTCAGTGAAGTTGGGCCACATTTTCCTTCAACCGCCAGCCGCCAGCCTCCACCCCGTGTGATCCCCTCATGTGGCCTATGTGCCTGTCAGTCCTAAACAAAGAGGTGTGGTTTCTGCAACTGGTATAGTTTCAGGTTATTAAAAAAAAAAAAAAAAAAAACGTGGCCTTGGGGATTCTCAGTTTCAGTGAGAAAGAGTGGCCCTTTCTCTTCCTCATACACATTTCATCTTTTCTGATTTAAATGCACACATTCAGTTTCTCTCTCTTACAAACCTATTTACCCACTTCTTATTGTGTATGTGAGCAGAGTCACAGAGTTACCGTGTCTCCTACACACAGGGTGAACTGAACAAGTGCTTTGATACACATCCAGATATACTGTCTGTCTGTGTCACACACACACAAACACACAAATAGATGAGAGGTCTTGGCACAATGACAAGCTGGAAACATCCCTTTGTGTCAGCAACAGTTCTGGTCCTTGTTGCCCGAGATGTCAGCAAAACAGACAAACTGTGAACGTGGGTGTGTGCACGCACACACACACACACAATCAGCTGATCTCCGGGCCAGCTGTGCTCTTAACACACCCACACCCGGCAAGTGCTTTGTTCTCCTTTCATTAAACAGCCGGATCTTTTGTCCATTCAGGCTTTCTGCCATCCAAACATTCAGTTTCGTGTAAGTCACACCTACACACTATCCCAGATGACAGCACTGGTGACGATGCAACCAGCACTCGCTGGTGTACTACAGCCACACAGTTCACAACTCCTGCTGGTTGTCATCTTGACAAAACAAATTTAGTTAAAAACAGTCCATGGCCTTTGTGGACTTCGGTACTGATCAACAACATGACTGCAAATTCAAACCTCGCTATTCCGCTCAATGTGAACATTTTAGTGCAGTTCAGTATTATCTGCTCAGCCTGCACAAGGTGACGTGTTACAGCAGATATAGAATTACACTATGCAATTACTTTGTGAGCTTAAACATTCATGAAGCGAGCTCTTCCTAATTAACGATACACATTTCCTTTAACCATGATATGTGAGATACGTGATATGAACATTCTGGTGGCCGAGAGTTGACAAAGGACTATGACAAAGGACATAGACTGCATTTTACAGGGCTAATACCTACAGGCTCATCTTCACCTACACAGATATACCACCATTATCATTAATGTGCTGCACTTGAACACTTCCAGTCATGGATTCCCACAGAGTAACGTCACATCCAGTCCTCCCAGATACACTGTGTGTGATGATTCCAGTCAATACAGAAAGAGTTTTATAAGCTCTTTGGACAAAAATATGAGTTACAGACAAAAAAAACAGCCTTATTGCACAATGTCAACAGATTTAGCAAATGGATGACTGAATCCTAGCATAAAAGTGGATGGTTAGTTTTTGGCCATGTAAAACACAAAATGACACTAGACCTCAGAGGTATTTTTAATCCCATCTGCTCCTGATAGAAGTCTGCCCCATCTTATCCACTGACCCTAACCCTAACCCTTCTGACTAATCCCACCCACTCCTACAGACACTCTTGACCAATCCCACTTGCTCCTACAGACACTCTTGACCAATCCCACCCGCTCCTACAGACACTCCTGACCAATCCCGCCCGCTCCTACAGACACTCCTGACCAATCCCGCCCGCTCCTACACACACTCCTGACCAATCCCACCCGCTCCTACAGACACTCCTGACCAATCCCACCCGCTCCTACACACACTCCTGACCAATCCCACCTGCTCCTACAGACACTCCTGACCAATCCCACCCGCTCCTACACACACTCCTGACCAACCCCACTCGCTCCTACAGACACTCCTGACCAATCTCACCTGCTCCTACAGACACTCTTGACCAATCCTACCTGCTCCAACAGACAATCCTGACCAATCCCACCTGCTCCCCAACATTCTGGACCAATCCTGCCTACTCCTACACTCTTGATCAATCCCACCCGCTCCTACACACACTCCTGACCAACCCCACCTGCTCCTACAGACACTCCTGACCAATCCCACCTGCTCCTACAGACACTCTTGACCAATCCTACCTGCTCCAACAGACACTCCTGACTAATCCCACATGCTCCTACATACACTCTTGACTAATCCCACATGCTCCTACATACACTCTTGACCAATCCCACATGCTCCAACAAACACACTAGCCAATTCTGCCTGCTCCTGCAGACACTCTTGACTAATCTCACCTTCTACTACAGCCACACTCGACCAATCCTACCCCACTCCCACAGACACTCTAATCCGGTCCCCTCCTGTAGTTATTTTTGTTTGTACCTGTTGGCAAGTTTTTTCAAATGAATATAGTTGATTGGGTTTCTCAAAATATAAACTAATTAGTTGTTTATAACCGCAGTGACACCAGCCAGGATAAAGCAGTTACTGCAGAACCACCTCAATCCCATACAAACACTTGGGGGATTATTATAGCAAGTGAAACACTGACATAGGCCACAAACTCTAGCTGAATTACAACCAACTGCAACCGATTGAAACCCCACCACCATGTTTCAATTTTAAAATCACCTCTATTATGGCAAAACACTATGTATTAATGGAGTGGCCCACAGGGAAAGGATGAGGAAGCTGAAGATCTCAGGAGGTAAAGTTCTTGAGATCCCTGAGGGGAAGTGAGAACTCACAGTGGTACAACTTGAGAGAGTAAAAGTATACTCGACTTACAGCAGGCTTTAGAAAAGCTGATTTATTGCATAAAATACATCAGTGGACATTGTGAAAAGAACATATTCCTGAAATGGAGAACAAAAGACATTGTAGGAAGTATTTTACAAAGTAGGAAGAAAAAAAAAAATAAACAAACAGGAGAACTAAATTGTACATCAAACCAGAGCAGGGCAATATGATAATATAATATTGATACAGTGATAAAATAATTTTTAAGAGATTGCAGGTACTTTAACAGCCATGACCAAGTCCATAGTACTGTTACGTACAAACATAGGTATCTGATTGGATGTTAAAATGTATTTTGTTCAGAACAGAGTACAGCGATGCTCCACCAGAGAAAAGCGGCTTTACCAGGAGCTGAAGTCTCCAAATCCTGTCCTGCCTTTAGGCTTCTTAGCTGCTGTTCCACTGCTGGATGGTTTGCTGTCCTCGTTGGCTGCTGAGCGCTTACTGAACACATGCAGGCACAGACACATTAATAGCCACGTTTTCAAAGTAGACAATAAGAAAACAGAGTAATGAACGAGTGTGTGAGCACAGAAAAAGGCGAGTGAAGCTTATTGTGTGTGTTGTAAATCTGCGACTTGTAAGAGACACAGCGGGGTTGTTTACGTGTGTATATGAAATTGAGAAAGAAAAAGAACACAGAGCAAGTGTGTTCCTGTACACTCCGAGCGCGCGTGTGTGTGTATGTGTAGGAAGAGTGGGACAGGAATTGGTGGGGTGCTGCAGGATAATTATACTGAAGTCCCACTGTTTCCACAGTAAGCCTCACTCATATCCTGAACCCCTCTGAGCAATGTTACAACCCCTAAATACCCACCTGCCCACACACACACACACACACACACACACACACACACACACATTAATCAGAAACTTGCACTGCCTCGTCCAATCCAAAGCAGCATGATGTTACAGTAATAGAAGCTTTAAATGGAACCAGAGCGCTAAAAGCCTCCTGGAAGTTTTTCAGGAGAGGGTTTAGTAAAATCGTCGTTTCTGCCTCGAGCACTCTGTTTGCAATATTTCATTTTCCTGATTTACAATCAAATAATTAAAAAAAATTGTTTTTTAATGGTGGTGATAAAAATAACTCTAGTTTTTTTTTTAAGACGTAAAGAAGGTCGGGATTTAATCTCTTGATCTGCTAATGATAGGGTGAAACCTTAGAGCAGCTCATCAGGCTTCGTCGTAAAAAAGGAGCACTGATTCCCTGAAACAGCATTAACTCCAGCTCCGGCTCCGCCCCTGTGTGCTCAGACTCCTTTTCCACACATATACACACACACACTGAGCCTTTCATCATGTTACACACACGGTCCTGTTCACTTACCCTGCTCCTAGATTTACTGCACTGCGCATGTGTTTGTTAGTATCTGTGCGTCTCAGACGTGGGTGTGGGTATCTTTCTCGGTTTGTGTGTGTGCGTCTCTCTGTCAGTGTGTCTCTTTGTCTCGGTGTTTGAGTCACCATTTCTCTGTTTGTATCTGTCTGTGTCTCTGTCTCAGTGCCTGTGTATGTGTATCGCCGTCTCTTTTTCTCTGTCTGTGTGTATGTCTATCAGAGTCTGTGTCTCGCTGTGTCCGGGTCCACATCCGTGTGTCTGTCTCTGGCTGCATCCCTGCCTGTGTCTCTCCGTGTGTGCGCGTGTATCTCCCTCTCTCTGTCTGTCTCCCCCTCTCTGTGTCTGCCTGTGTGTCTCTGTCTTTGCGTCTGCGTCTCCGTCTGTCTGTCTCTAGCAGAGCCTCCATCTGTGTCGGAGTCTTTGTCTCTGCGTCTGTGTCTCCGTGTGCGTCTCTGTCTCAATGTCTATCTGTCTCCCCCTCAGTGTGTTTGTGTCTGTCTGCGTGTCCGTGTCAGTGTCCATGTGAGTCTCTGTGTCCCTCTCTGTCTCTCTCGTCTCTGTCTGAGTCTCCATCTCTGTGTTCCTGTGTGTATGTGTGCGGATACTCACGTGGCAGCCATGTTGATATATTTGCCCACCCCGGGTCGGTATGTTTTGGGTTCTTGTTCAGCTTTAGCTTTGCTGAGCGATGCTGAGGTTTGGGCTCTTTCTTCCTCCTGCTTCTGAACCTCCTTCTCCCGCTCAGCTGCAATCTACAACACACACACACGTATACCACAACAGATCAGTCTAAGATGACAGATCATATGTTACAAACACTGAAACCCAGTACACACTCAAATACAGAGTCATATAACACACACACACACACACACACACAAATACACACCTGTGCATCTGCCTCCTCATAAGGATCCACAAACACGGTAGTGCTTATCAGCTTAATCTCAGTCTGTGATTAGGAGAAAGACAAGGAGAGCAAAAGAAAAGAGACAGCGTGACACACACACACACACACACACACACACACACACACAATAAATCGGGGATTTTAAGAAGATTAGCACTGTTTTCTAGTTATTAGTGTCCCAAATAAACAAGAAAATACTTCTTATTAAACTGGGTTATGCTGCCTAGACCTAAATCTAATAAATCTAACTAAATCTATATAAAAAATGTATCCTTCATTAATTTTAATACATGGTCAATAAAATAAAAAAAGATTTAAAACATTTCTTTAACTCTCTTTGTAGTTTAGGGCTTAAAATGTCTTTTTTTTTTTTTTTAATTCAAAGAACCCTTTTTCTAAGAGTGTGCCATGCACTGAATGACCAACTTTATTTATTTATATATATATATATATATATACATATACACACACACACACACATATATACATATACACACACACACACACACACACACACATTATATATATTTTATAAATATATACACACACATATACATACATACACATCCAATTTGATGTGACTGAGTCACACGTCCATGGAATTTAATGTTGTGCGGATCTGAAATCAGACTGGAGCGTTTAGTTTTCTTCCCCTAGGCACGGATTCTTAAACAGTGTCAGGAAAAGCATAAGACTACCTCTTAAAGTTCAGAAAAATGGGAAGCGACAATAAGAAACTAAATGAATAAAAACAAATTAAAGGTTTCAAAGCTGTGAAAGCTGTGCGAGTCAGGGGTAATTCCTGAGAGAAATCCTCTTTCACGGTAAAAGCTGTAGTGTGAGTCAGTTCAGCTCCTCTGAGGATTGAGGCGATGTGAAAGAAAACAGCAGGGGCTCCGAGCGGCTGCAAGCATCCATTAAGCACAAAATGACATGCCTCGCTTCATTAATGACACATCTGTATGCCACTTTTCAGAGACGTGAGCATTTGAGTGATGAAGGAAAGAAAAGGGATGGTGTAAGTACCTTGGGTTTATCCGTTTTAGGATCGCTCTCCACGTTCTCCATGGCGGTGAGGGTCTCAAATCCACCCACCACTCTGAGAGAAAGATCAGAAATCTGTGTTAGCATTCATTTAGAACACTTCATGTCACCGTCTATAGAGAAATGGGATGGTTTCCCAATACCACATCAAGAAGGATCAAGCAAAAGGCAGTAGATAATTCCAGAGCATTATAAAACAGCTCCTGGTCATAGGTTGCTGATAAACTAGCCAGCGATGATGATCATTGCTAAACAACATTTTCCACTTGATATGTATTAATGTGAGATGAAGGGACACAGCATGATGCTGTAACTGTAGCCTGATACTCGTTCCTGAATCACGAAGCTTGCTTGCACTACAGAAATCATCCCGAGGATGAATTCTGCCCTTCTAAGAACCATCGTCTACATCTACATAACTGCGCTACTCTAGCTTAACAAAGTATATTATACCTCCCCACAGCTGAATTCTTGTTCCTAATTGGTTAGAACGTGTTGATTAATTTTCTATAACAGCAGCTCTGACAATAATTCCAGCTGTAATTCAAAATGCAGGTTTATATTAATGCCATTGCTGTAATACTCTATCGTTTCTATAGTCATACAGGAACGTGTATGGAGGACGCGTCACATAAACAAATGGTGAGGTTTAACATTTTTGAAAGGAGTCCGCAGTGTCTGTGCTTTGTAACAGTCAGAGATAAAGCTGTAACTTTAAGTTTTCTGACTCTCTGGGTGGGAAGGAGGGGCATACTCTCTCCCCTGTCAATCACAGTAACACTAGCCAATCATGTGCCTCTGTGAGCTCATGTATGTGGAAGATGGTGGATAGCGCTCTCCTCAGAGTGTGTTATGCTGCCCTGTGACGCAACACGAACAGCAGCTCAAAAAGATGCGCTTGGCTGGTTTCACGTGTCTCGGACGAAGCGTGTGTTAGTCTTCACCCTCCCTGGCTGGTAGCTGTTGTATGACAAGGGAGACCTGACTGGTGGTGAGAAAAAAGACAAGCTGCAAATTTTGTCTCAGCCTCATAGCTGTAAGCTATAAACAAACACCTCAACTGATGGATGAAGATTAAGGTCACACTTATTATTATTAATATGATATACTTTTATTGGCAGAGAAGTGAGTCAAGGTAACTTCCACTTCTGCCTTTCAGCCTATTCTCTCATCGCTCATTTCATACCCAGCTTGAATTTTTTGAGTTTTTTTGTGCATCACTACATGAGCAACTTTACGAAAAGATTGGAAAATGAGGCGCAATGAGTGTAAGCTAGCTATGAGCTAGCCTTGAGTGTTACCAAGAATAACCATTTAACAGCACACAGCTGTTACCCTTTTATACAGGTTAAGTAATCGTGCTGTGACAACATTTCTCTCACATACATCAATACACAACTAAGAAAAGGCAACATACTTTTAATTAAATGATAAACTGTTAACTCTGAAAACAAGACAGAACAGTCTGGAATATCAACATTTACCTCAGATATGTTAGTAAGTTGCCTGGAATAGTCTTTATATAACATAAAATTACACTGTGATTATACCTAGTGTTACCCGCTAGCTGGACGTTTTGGATATAATGAGAAACGTAAATATCGCATCACAACTCATGAATGTGGAATGTTCAAGAATTTCTTTCTGTCCAAAGTAGACGTTCATGATGAATCTAGTAAATGTTAAGTACAAGACTGCAGCAAACATAGTGTAAGCAGATCTACCATCGAAAGTCACAATACTGCCTAAATTTCTGGAGTCTCTCATATTTTATAGACATAAACGCTGGAGTCACTGATTACTTAACTAACTTTCGTAAAGAATATTGGATTTTTATGGACATGCTCAATTACACATGGGATTCTGTCCTCTTGTCCAGCTCTTCCTGCAGGGCCTCAGGTTACTGTAGAAGATTTCCTATTTGAGGATTGTTTGGGCTTACAGAAATCCCATAGGCTGAGGGTCAAGGCGTGTGTGTGTGTGTGTGTGTGTGCAAGAGAGATTGGCTTTACGCAAGGATGTGTGTTTTGCTGAGTCTGTATAGTGGTCTGTGTGCAAGGGTTAGCCTGTTTGCAGTACAGTATATCAGGGTATGTGTAGATAGAGAGGTAGTGTGTGTGTGTGTGTGTGTGTGTGTGTGTGTGAACAGAAGCTGTTGGTCTAGACTTATGCTGACAACTCTCCGAATTCCTCAGCTTTAGCCAAAGGATTACAACTCACTGCCAAATGGGCAAGACTGTCTCTGAAAGAGACGATCAGAAACGTGTGTGTGTGTGTGTGTGTGTGTGTGTGTGTGTGTGTGTCTTCTGGAATGTTCTGACTAAATAGTACACATGCTTCTCCCTAGAATACACTTTACACAGCGAGCGCAGCAAACATGACATTTTACTCACACACTGAAAAGCACACACACAAGACAAGACAAACATACAAACGCACATGCGTAGTGAACACACACACGATTATCATTTTAGAGACATCACCTGCCAAATACGGTGTGTTTTCGGTCCAGGTATGTGCACGACCTGAAAGTTATAAAGCTGCAAAAAAAAAAAAAAAAAAAAAAAAAAAAAAGGGTGGGGGGGTGAAAAATAAATTACAACACAAGCTTGACTTTTATCACTTTGATGAAATACACATCAGAATTAAAACACTCACAACTGAGATTTGTTGGTGTTGGGCCCGGAGTTGGCCATGCTGAGCACACCACGGCCGGTGTGTGACAAATTGGGCTTGAACTCATCCTTAAATGGCTTACCCCAGTACGACTCACCACCTTTCTCACACACACACACAAAGAGAAAAAGAAAGAAGGAATAGGTTACACAAGAAAAACAACATAGACTAATCCCAGAGGGGCGCATTTATTTATCATCAGCAGTGGTCCACAGACGATATAGACAATAACACATATGATTACATTAAAGGCGATTAGCAGGTTTTTTTCCCTGTCATAACTGCATAGCAATAATAATAAACACAATATGGCTGTGAGAAATTGATTTAATGTCCCATAACAAAATAACACTGATGCGCTTAAGTTTGATAGCCATGACAAACATCATAAAAATCAATGCTGCAAATGCAAATGATAACGGCAGGGTGAAAAAAAACAAAACAAAACAAAACAAGGGCATAAGGGATAAGCTGCTCCACTATTAGTGCTGCGTTCGCCTCCTCCAACAGCTCCCATTAGCCCTCTCTGGTACGAACAGTTTTTTTCTAAAAATATAGCAATAATAATTTGAAAGGAATACTTTAAAAAAAAAAAAAAAAAAAAGTCATTTTTTTAAAAGCATTTTTAAGCTAATCTCTATTCATAAACATCTGTAGTGTTTATGTGATTGACCACATAAAATGGGTTTTGTTAATCTTTAGTAAAGTTGTGAGTAAATGTTTGCATAAGGCAAACTGAACTAAAGATTTTCCGCAGGCTGCTTTGGATAAGGTGTCTTCTAAATGCTGTAAACGCACAGAATTAAGCAATTTAATCTTGACTACATAATCCGTATAGAAAAGTGCAGTAATCCATGTACATTTTTATGATTTTAAGCCAATCAATCAAGGTGTATATTAGCTGGGTTAGCACGAGTAGGATACGAACGTTTTTTTGTTTTTTTTCCCAGGAATTTTCATGAATATGAAATTTCTTGTGTAAATGCTCCTACAAATGATTTTACGAATAAACTGACTCGTATCCTGCTTGGTAAATGAGGCTCATTCTTTCCTGTACAGAATAAAGTACAGAAAAAAAAACAACAAACAAAAATAATGGAAGTTTAAGATAAGATCTAAAATATGCCACCACACATACTGTGAATTCAAACTGTCAAGCATAGAAATGTGAGAAAATCTCACCGAAGCTGTTGATTAATTTTCTATAACAGCAGCTCAAGCTGACAGTAGTCCAAGCTGAAACTCAGATCACAGGTTTATATCTCTGTGCTCATTATAATGCGTTATAGCTTCTATAGTAACGATTTTCACCGGGACTATTTCGAATTTTTTAAAGGAGTCTCCAGTGTCAACACTTTTCTGATCTTCAGTATGAAGGAATTTGCGTTTTTTTCCCCCCAGAACATGACAACCTGATGTTTTTTTTTTGTCTTATTAGCTTCAAGAATGAAGAGAGAGACTGTTGAGTTTAAAACTTGTTTCACAAGCGTTCCATTAAATGTAACTATAAATGGATTTAAAAAAAAAAAAATAACGTGCTGTTCTTTAATAAAAAATAAACAGTTAGCATTGGCAAACCGCTGTGGTATAAGATTTTAATATTGACCCATCAGTCAGGTTTTGTGTTAAGCTAACTGAATTAGGAATCTTCTGAATTAGGGCTTTTCAGACAAGAAGTGAACACCGTCCCACAGTGCGTTTTCCACCAAAATAAACTCATCCTGAAGACCCCCAAAGCAGGTGGATTAATTAACTCGTCATGCAGCCCAATCAAACGCTCAGCAGGAGGGCCAGCTCTCAGCAAGACACTGTGTGTGTGTGTGTGTGAGTGAGTGAGATCATGCGTCCATGCTCATAACCCAGTAATTCTGCACCTAAATCACTGTTAGAACTAAACTAGCCAAGACTTCTGCAACGCACTTATTGCAACATAAACTCGTCAACACGTTGTGACCTTTGATTAGCGCCCCCTCCTTCACAGCCTAATAAATCCAATAATGTCCTAATAAAGAAGCTGATCTGAGATCGGGCTCTCACTGACACTCTCGGCAGCTGCCGGCACCACGCCGAGACGTGCTTACCGCTCACCGGTCTGCCTTTTCAAACGCCGCTTGCCCTCGTAAACATTACTCCGGTGATATTTCTGCATAATTTATGGCCTGGTTGACATTTCCTACCCTCACCATGCCACAGAGTTGATTAAAAAAGGAGGGGAAAACGTTCTAGGAAGTGGATGAAGTTCCCTGTCAGTGCAAATCAAACAAGCTAAGAAAACAAGCTGCAGCAGAGCTCTCACACTGTCGATTACATAACCAAATAAACACAGACATGTGAGAGGGTGATAATGTGTTTTGTTGCGTTGTTACATCTGTTCTGAGTTCCTCTTATTTACAGACAGCTCAAAGAAGAGGAATTGGTTTTATAGGCAAGTGCACATGATATATACACTGACTTCAGAGCTGAATGACCAGGCCATCCACACGATTAACCCCGAGGTGACACGGTCAAGAAACAAAAGAGACACACACAACTATTCAGTTCTTATGCAAGTTCCACAATCTACACAGAGCCACAATCCAGTGTCAGGCAACATCTAAATTGAGGGATGGGTTTTATTTTTTTTTATTTTATGCAAATTATGCATGATTAATTATGCTATAGTACCATTTCCTATGCACGAAACTCACTCACACACACACACACACACACACACAAAACAACCCACAACTCTCTCAAGGTTCATGAGACATAACTGCAGCTTGTCAAGTTACTGAAAAAAAAAATGTAAAGTGCAAAGCCCTCTGTCCCTAGAGTTACAGCTTTACCTCCGACTGTTCCAAAGCGCTTGCAACAGAGACTCCATCCATAAATACTGAATAAATATCTCCTTACAAGGAGATTTCGAAGATTATACTCTTTTAAAATCGGAGAACTAGCTGTTACTATAGAAATGATAAAATATGAACCAGTGTATTAATATAAACCTGTGATTTGCTGTGCAGCTGGATGAGAGGCTGTGCTATAACAGAACCTGGGCATTAGACCCAGTATGAGGAAACGTTTAAAAAGATTCTCCATTGTCATCTGTTGCGCATATACTAAGGATGCAGTACACAGAGTTTAGACTAGAACCATAATACCTGATCTACAACTGCCCTAGTCTCAGCTTCAGACTCTTAAACAGTGATATATATTTTGTACACATATCTGGTCACAAGCTTCAGAATCTTGTATCTTGTTTTAAACTGTCTGGTTCTCTGTCCACTGGCTTTTGACAGGAGAACAAAAATTTGAACATCTTTAAAAGTTACAAGAGAGATTTGTTTGAAATGGTTAAGGGTTGGCTGCTAGTCAAAGAGCCTCAGCTTGTTAAAATAGGTAGTTCTTGGCTATGTATAGCGATGAAAAGTACAAGACTCTCTGGGGAAAGCTAGAAGTCTGACTTCAACTATCCAGTGAAACCGGAATTCTGTATTTAGAGGGTTGGAGTAAGCTGGTTCAAAAGCCTGGGTCATTGATTCATATGCAGTTTTCATATTAATAAGTAGCGCTGTAGTCAAGACTGCCATTGTCAAGTCCAAGACAAGTCTGGACCAGGACTGGCTGAGACTGAGTCAAGAACTTGTCTTAAGAGGGTCAAGGCCACGTCCAGATCGAGTCCAAAGTGAAAGTGAGACGGAGTCAAAATCGACTGTTTACTTCAACTAGTTGGCTTCAATTGTGCATTGAACAAATGATTAGGCTGTTTTCTGGAGGAAGGAATTACTTCTTGTCAAACACTGTACATGTGAATAGACAACACGAAAATTTATTTTATTCTCAGTCAAGACCAAGACCATACTTAGCGAGACCAATGCCCTAGATCAAGACAAGTCCAAGTACAATGCTAGTAAGTTTGAGACAAGTCCAACTCAATATAGACACTACCTTGAAACCAGACTCGAGTCCTACAGCGTATTCACAACGTGACCATTCTACCTAGCATGTTACTTTGCAAGTTGTATATTACGTTTATGTTGTGTATGTCTGATTAATCTCATATGAGTATAGGATGCATTTGGGTGAGTTAATTAACCCGCTAGTGAAGCACTTCAGTTTACTGGTGTTCATACGCTGTTCAGCTTCAGCTCACGCAGCTTAATTGGATCAATCCCCGACATTATTCACTATGACTGGATTATCTGAAACACTAGAACTAATCTTTCTAGATTTTTCTTCTTCAAAAAAAACATTAACACAATGTTAGTGCACTGTTAATATCTTGCGTGTCATTTTTTCAACATTGCGTTTTAATTAAAATTGTTGCATTTTTAAAAAAAACCTTAAGTTCAATGAATATTCAAAGTTCGAATTGTAATTTGACAGCCCTAGAGTAGACGAGAGGACAGAAGCAGCACAAATGGCTAAAATGCTGGTGACATTCATTCTTATGTAAACAAACACGCATGTAAACACAATGGGCAATATCGAAGTCAGCAGAAATGATCGAGGTCATGTCCATATATCGTCCGATGAGTCGATAACGTAATTATCGTGACAGGCCTGTTGCTCATTCTTGCACATCTAATGACTTGCTCATATCAGCTTGTACGTGTGAATCTGCAGTTAGATGACTGGTTAAATGTTCATCCACAGTGACTGACAGTTGTTACATGATGTCACCTCGACACGTAGTCTGCAACATTAGTAGAAACTGCAGTGTTACGACATCTGGCATGAGGTTAAACAACACACGAGTCAGGAAAGACAGTTACACAGACTTTGTTGCCAACAAGCAATGAGGGAATTATAAAAAGAATTCACTTCGGCGTCTTAACTCCTGCAGCACGGGTTAGACGTTTAAACAGACTAAGCTGGATTAAAGTGCCAAAACTAAGAATACGGCCAGACACCATTTAAAGCACACAATCCTGCACACTGCAACTCTGTTACGCAACACAACATGAATATTCGGAAACAAACACAAACACACACACACACACACACACACACACACACAAGTAAAGCAGAGAGAAGAGTTCTTCTGACTCCTACCAAGGCAAGGTGACCTCTCCTGCATCAACTGCCAACCTGCCTGTGTGTGCTTCCTGTGTGTGGGCAAGTTTTTAATAACTTGGTAGGGAATATCTGACAATTTTGATTTTCCATACAAGGAAAACTGTAGCTTTTATCTATTAAACAAAAAGAGCCAAAAAGTTTCCTTTCAGTTACAGAGGGTAGGGTGAGATTTGGGCGTAGCATTAATTAGCTGCACTAATAATTATGTCAAAAGAAGATCCTCACCTGGATAGCAAGACAAACGCACGTGTGTGTGCGCGTGTGCGTGTGCGTGCGTGCGTGTGAGAGAGAGAGAGCGAGAGAGAGAAAATGTGGCCTACAAAGAGAGCTGTATGGATACATCTTGTTTAATTATGTAATAATTAGGCAACCACACATTCATTAAAAAAAAAAAAAAAAAAAGTTTCCAAACCAGTAAACATCAGCGAAATAAAATAAAACTGAACGAAAAGAAAAAAAACTTTGGATTTGATTGGTCAGAAGGTGTGTAACAGCACGGCTCGGTATACAAACCGAATTACATTAACGTTACGTTCTAATACGTTATCGTTTCTATAGTAACAGCCAGTTCACAGGGTCTTGTACAGCACATGCGCCACATAATCTAAGACTAATAATAAACGGATTTAAAAACCTTTTGTTCTTTAACAAAGAGAAATGTGTAATCATTGATGTGGTGAAGTTTTTTTGTTTTTTTTTTGTTCTGAGACATTTATTTAACATTTATGGAAGGAGTAACAGTCAGCGGTTTTTAACAGTCACAGTGCTTAGTAAAGTTTCCCAGCATGGCAAAGTGTTGAGGATAGAGGAGTTTATGTAACTCCACTTCGCACTGTGCCGCATCACACCACCCCAGCGTAGATTATTTCATATAACCGCACAGACGGTCACGTGTGATTCCTTACATATTTATTCATATTAGGAATTATCCATAAAACAGCGTTTTGTCATTATGTACATTTTGGCAGCTAGCTTCAATTTAGTTTCTTTTTTTCCCCCCCAAAAAATACATCATTCTCAGTATGTAAGCCAGGTTAGTAGTTTTTGTTTTTCACACATTTCTGTGTAAAGTTGAGAGACTGTTTTGTGTGAAAATCCCAGATGATCAGCAATTTCTGAAATACTCAAAGTCTGAGCCTGTCTGGCACCAACAGGTATGTCACGGTCAAAGTCACGATCACATTTTCCTCATTGTTTCATGTGAACATTGACTGAAGCTCTTGACCTTGACTGCGCATCATTTTATACACTGTACTGCTGACACACGATTGGCTGATGAAAAAAAACTGCATGAATGTGCAAGTTAAGTGACGTGACATAGCCAAGTATGGTGACCCATACTCGGAATTTGTGCTTTGCATTTAACTCATCCAAGTGCACACACACAGTAGTGAACACACACAGTAGTGAACACACACACACCGTGAACACGCACCCGGAGCAGTGGGCAGTTGGGGGATCGGTGCCTTGCTCAAGGGTCTCACCTCAGTCGTAGTATTGAGGGTGGAAGAGAGCGCTGGTCATTCACTCCCCCCACCTACAATCCCTGGCGGACCTGAGACTCAAATCCGCGACCTTCAGGTTCACCTTCGGGTTACAAGTCCGACTCTCTAACCATTAGGCCACGACTGCCTAAGGGTCACAGGTATTCCTAATAAACTGGATGGTGAGATCATATGAGTGTACTTGAACAATAACTGATATATATATATATATATATAAATTTTGCTGTACAAGTTACAGCATCTAACAACGGGCAAAAAAAAAAAAAAAAAAAAAAAAAAAAATAGACGTACCACTCTCCAGTGAGCTTTGTTATCAGGAGTCAGCAGTGCAATAAAAACTGTTTATAATTTGATAGTGTGATATTTATTTATAATTCTGGTGTAATATATTCAGCATCGGGGGGAAAAAACTGCTGCAGCTCTACTGAACGTGTGAAGCTCTCATTTACAGCAGAATGTGCTCAAAGAAGTGTGAGAATACTCATGAGCCGTACTCTCAGATAGACCAGAGAACAAAAAATGGTAATATTCAACGCTGAAAAAACAAGCAATTGTTTTTTCCAATCTCTAACTGTTTCATTTCTTTTTCTCCTAGCTGGTGCATTTTTAATGATGCTCACTCTATATATAGTGTACGGTTTTCTGAGACTGCGCTTCTGCATCATGTCTGTAATTAAAGCTTAAGCACTGTAACCTCCCTCCTTTATTGCACTGCCATGGACAAGATGCAATTTTTACAGCCTCCTGAAACAGTCCTACAATTAGCGCAGTGCAACACACCCTCAACACCAGCACCTTAAAATCCTTCTTGACTCGGAGGCATGGCGTAATTAAATAGGCTTTTAATCCTCTGCGATCCTTAAATGTTTAGTCAGCAGCCACTTCAGCACCTTGTAAAATTAATCTCGGGCAATGATACACTTCATAATTGATCCATAAGCAAAATGGCCCGAGTTAATATCAATAGCACACACACACACACAGACACACACGTCTGATATTTAGGCACAGATATGACATCTTTCTAAGAGCCTGACATAGAACACACTTGTCCGAACTGAACGGTCAGTCTGGATAAACTCCACTCAAGCTGACCATGAACAGAAAGAAACCACCTCTGACCAGACATTTTCCGCAACGGGTGCCAATACTTATGGAGTTGACTAATAACACTTGCAATGAACGATATTCTAAATGTAGACATATGGGCATGTGGGATAGGTTTATTTTAACATCGTATTTTCACACCCACATATTCTTAAGCTTTTTCCAAAAAATATTGGCACCCCAGACTGTATCTCGGACCCTTGGAGCATTTTTAATCACTTTATATTCTCAGGTATTTGCACTTTCTTCAAATCGGACCGTTATGTTTTCAGTAGAGTTCAAAATCAGAGCCTGAGGTCATTCATTATCTTTCCGAAACATTCATCTTCTGCCTGACGGAGGTAACCAAGTTTTGGGCTACAATCTTCACACACAGGTCCATACACTAGCAGCCAAAGGCACTGTTATTGCATGAAGATTTTTGGTTGATGGACTGTTTCTCAAACTATCTGATCCACTCGTAGTAGCACCACACACACTACTATATCAGAGCCACTGCTGTGTTGAGAGATATCTGCTCAGAATGGGTCCTACTGTGGCACCTGATGGACAGGATAGACGAGCACTGACACGTTGTGCATAGCAGCAGATTACTCAGGTAACAGTAAACAAGCTTTCTGGTGGAAAACTACTTGAGTAATTACTCTTCAATAACTTTTACATACGTCTACAACTGACCCAACTAATCAGATAAACTCTACTTTCTAGTCTGTACGTATGTTAACTAACCAAGTAAGCTATGCTGAAGTGAACATCACCTCCACATTATATAAATTAGCTGACTAGCTAACATAACCATATACTCTCTGAGATTTCAGCAGCTTACTAGGCTCATTAGCTAGCTGCCTCGTGTTAATTCACACATGTTTCTAGCTACATAGTTACCCATCCAGCAACAATGCCCCTTACACATTGTCCTGAGTGTTACCTATAGGCTGTATTTAACACCAGGCAAATCATCAACGTGACATCTCAAGTTTAATTATAGAGCTCTCACACTATTAAACAGTAAAATCGGGTTAGCTAGTCTAGCTCACTCGGCCAGCTAGCAGGTTGGATGTTGAGCCGTGAAAAATGCCAATATCTCCACAGGTTTTGGTTTGCATAACTTGCAGATCATTATCACGATATTTACTTTAAAGCATTTAAAACTGAAGATAGCTGATAAATTGGCACCTGTAGTGCAGACTTTTGGCAGGAAACTGCTTTATTTTGATCTTGAAAATGAATTATATCAATTCAACTGAATTCTATATTTATCTAGCTGGATACAAATAGATTCATTCGTAAAAATCCCATAACTTCGAGAACAATAATTCATATCCTACTCGTGCTCCTAAGTGTGTGTAAATTTCCGCATTAAAAAAAAAAGACTAAACTAATGTAAACCTTTTATCAAATTATACAATTTGCACGGATTACTGCACTTTTATATCGGGAATATACTGTCGGAGTTAAATTTCCTATTTTTATTACATTTAAAGCAATTAGCACATGCTGGAGTCTTGGAGTCTCTATCAAAAACACATCCTCATGCTAGATCACTAGGTGTACCATAGCGAAAGTTCTGTGAAAACCAGTCGTTTTATTTTACTGGCATTAATTAAAGAATACGCTAAATAAAGAAAACGAGCCAACACAAACCCATAAATTAAGACAGATAAAACTAATCATTCAGTTGTGACAAAAGAAATGGCTGTAAGCCATAAACAGACGCCTCAGCTGACAGAAGATTTAGCAGTCGCTTATTGTTATTAAATATTTTCATTGACATTGAAGTGAGTCAAAATAACTTCCACTCCTGCCTTTCAGCCTTTACCCTGACCGTTCATTTCGTGCTCCTTCTCTCTGTACACCTGAACCTTCATGGAGCTTTGTGGGCGTCACTATATGCAAATGAGCTGCATCAGGAACACGCTTTACACTTTACAGGTGATCAACATATGCGCACCAGTACAAAGAACATCAGCGCTTCCAAAACATTTGTAAATCCTCGGGAAAAGTTTATTTTGGGACGCCTTATGCAAACAATTACACACAGCTTTACTGAAAGATTGATAAATGAGGCCCGGTGTCTTTTAATTGGCTTACAGTCTTCTGGGGTTAAATGTTTTTTTGTTTTTTTTTGGCACTCTGTAACAGTGTAATAAAAAAATAAATGTAGCGTGAAAAAAAAAAAAAAAATTTTAAACACTCAGCTAAAAGCACTCTCATTGAATTTTTACTATAAAAAAAAAAAAAAAGAGTACAGTGACAGTGAACCATGTGCTTAAATCCTGTAATGACTTTCCATCCCTGCCTCTGTGGTAGGTGTACCTTCTAAACAGTCCATGAGTGTGTAAGAGTAGAGTAGCATGTCATTACCTGTACCAGTGCCTGTCGGGTCTCCTCCCTGAATCTAGAAAACAGAACATGATCATTCAGATAATTAAAAAAATATATTCTAAATGCAGGAGTTCCTAATGAATGCATCACAGATTATGATCTATTTAAATGAGTCTAAATAACCTTACAGCTGTCACAGACTCAGCCAGAGAGGCCACAACAGAATATTTTCTAATTAATAAGACCCTCTACCACGTTCGGAGGTATGCAAGATCATTTGCTCTATACCTCTAACAGTTACTGTATGCATTGTTAATGTTTTGGCAATATTGAAAATCCAGTATCTGTACTTAAAGGTGCATTAGGTAAGATTAGTTTTAAGATTAGATCCCATCCCCCCCCCCATATTCATGCAGAAATTTGCATTTTATCATAGCATAGCTGCTTATAGTTATAAAGTGATTTACATGGTTTATACATTGCTTACACAATGCTATATAATTTAGTTTTTTGGAAAGAGGAACTTGTATGCAATTTTTTTCCCTGCCTTGACAGTGGGATTAGGATTCTGTAGCAAGTTCTTCAGCACAGGAAACCAAACAGCACTGAGTTACAGCAACACTAACAGGAAAAAAATACTACACTAAACCCTCATACATTAATGAGAAATTTGTGCAACAAAGTGATGTACATAGTGGTTTTTTTTTTCTTTAAGGATACTTTAGTTCCTCAAACCATTTCAAAAGCATACAAATGGGTGAAGCAACGTTTTCACAAAGCAACCATGACTTAAGATGCGGAATCCACAACACATTAAATTAATATGTGGTCTGCTTTCTGCTCAATTTCTTACCATGAAGTTTCTAATGGAGCGGTGAAAGATGGTTCCATCATAGTAGCTTTTCTTACACAGCTTTATAAAGTTTTCACCAGCTTTGGGAACCTGAAAGAAGAAAGATCAAAGCTTCAAAAACCTCCACGTCGCTACTGCCACACAGCAGTTCCCGACTGCATTTTATTCTCTTTAATTATGTAATTATGTTATGGCATTGACAGGATGTAAACTCGCAAACTCTGGACAATTAAAGTAAATCATGAGCAGGGAAGACAGCCTCTTAATGATTCAGCTGTGATCTGTAAATTTATGGGAATATGTTCAATGCTGCATTGAAAAGATTGTGAGATGTAGCATTAGTATACAAGGAAGTGGAGCTTATGAAGATTAATGAGATGGGTTGCAAGATGAAACGTGAAACCATTCAGCACAATGGATTTCTAATAACAGCACTCAAGAACATGTCTGTTTGGTCTGAGGGTCATGGTGACGCACTGATAAAGCTGGAATTTAGAAAACAGCAGAGAAATGACGTAAAGAGTCACAAGACGGTCGACACACCTACACTTACACAACTCTCCAAAGCACTCTGGGATGTTTGAGGTCTTAATTAAATTTGTTGGATTTTCAACTATTTAACAACATAACGTCTGGTTAGAACAATGGTGCTGCATAAACTTAACCGCATTACGACAAATTACTACCAAACAAGGAGCTACAAAAGGCTGTAAACCTGTTAGGAATGAACTGAGACCCGATGCTGTAAAACATGTCACTCCTTCCTCCCTGACCCCCCTCCCCCCCGCCATTCTTAACCACAAACCGAGTCATTTAATTGATTATAGAGTTCCAGGTATAATGAGTTCTCCATTTCTGTCTCTCATCTCCTCCCCTCACTATAAGAGCTCTTTGTTATCAACGGTTTTGTTTTTAACGCCTAAAAACAGCCCGTCACTGAGCGAGTTTCAATTAAACGTTTGCGCGCCCTCAGTCGGGGTCAAAAGAGTTATGAATTACTCTGAGATTTAATCTTCCTACTTCATAACCACGCAATCAGTCAAAGTATCATGAGAATTTATGCCAAAAATTACAAGCTGTTTGAAGAATAAACGCTTTAATGGGAAACTGCACAGGAACACTTGCTCACTGATACACGATACAACTGTAAATCAGTGGAAAAACAAAGCATAGAGGAGTCAAAAATAAACGCTGAGCCACAAATAGAAAAGCCAAGTGGTCAGGGGAGTGGAGGTGGACCTAGGGGAGGAGTAAAGGGGACAAAACAAGGGAGGAAGGATAGAAGAGAGAGGAGGGACGTTTTCTTATCGCTTATTTCCTTCATCCTGATTTGACAAGAACGCAGCCAATGAAAAGAGGCAAAAACAGCACCTAGCTACTGCGGCCAAGACTGCAGAGGGCTGTCTCTATGCCTGCCAGGCAGCTTTACCTCAGCCACACACACACACACACACACACACACACACACAGGAGGGTTGTGCTTGTTTTCATAATCAAAGACAGGAAGCAAGACAGACGGAGAGACAGAAAAAGGAAATAAGATCACTTGTATGTTTTAGTGTGATAAATCATATCTTATGAGAGTGTGAACCTTCTCTCTCTCTCTCTCTCTCTCTCTCTCTCTCTCTCTCTCACACACACACACACACACACACACACACACACACACACTCTCTCTCTCTCTCTCTCTCTCTCTCTCTCTCTCTCTCTCTCTCTCTCTCTCTCTCTCACACACACACACACACACACACACACAATCACAATGCTGGACTCAAGGCATTATGTAAGTATATAAAACACTTGAGTGTGTGCTGTTACAGGAAAATAATCAATGAGTAGGAGCTGTGATGTGATAAACTTGTTTTATTTTTCCTCTAACAGCACATCCTGAAGTGTTTTATTCCTCTTGTATCTCAGCAATATGCCACTGATTACAGTTATTGCTTTATTAATTAAAGAACCACACGTTGTACTTTTTATCCTTTTACAGTTACATTTAAAGGTTGCGGAATGTCCGCAAGACAAGTTAGTTCCTGTTATCACTTTTGTCACAGCAGCTATAAACAGGCCTTCCTTCACTGGTCTCTCTTTTTCAAAGATAAGACAAACTACGCAGCTTGTCATGTTATCGAGAAACCGCAAAACACGACATTCTCTGTTCTGAAGACTTTTCTGTGGCGGAAAACTTAAAGTGACATTTTAAGCTGTTACAAAGCGCTGATACTGGAGACTCCTTCCAAAAATATCATACAAACATATCAGAATGAGCAGATTACTATAAACCTGGTGATTTGAATTACAGCCGGAACTACAGTCAGTGCCGCTGTTTGAGAAAATTTCAACACCTTCTGACCAATCAGAATTGAGAATTCAACATCGCTGCGGTATCTTGATCACACTTTGATCTGTCTAAAAAAAAAAAAAAAATAGTAACAACCCGTTTTGGCTGTAAAAGCTGTGTATAGATCACACACTACTGTATACTCCACAGTCACTGCGCAACACTGCAGCCGTGTTCAGAGCAAGGCCGCGTGGAACATTACTCCTGCGAGGAAGCTTTCCACCTAGGCATAAATTATAAATTAAACATTCACAAGGAGTCCACGAGAGAAAGAGAGAGAGTGAGAGAGAGAGAGAGAGAGAGAGAGAGAGAGAGAGAGAGAGAGACGCACATTATGAAAAATGAGTGGGTCTACAGCTGTGCATACACTAATATGGATGCATTTTTTTAAGGTTTTATGTTCAAATTAGCATTTCTTTGCATCATTTGAAAAAAAGTTTTTTTTTGTCCACACTGAGGAAAATTTCTAGACTGTGCACACACACACACACACACACACACACACAGACTGAAAGTTACCAGAACCAGGAAGCTGCCATTTACGCAGTTCCCAAAGTTGATGGTATAAATGTTAATGAAGATTGGAGAAGTTACATAGAAAACAATAAAACAAGTAAAAACAAGAAAATTTACAGTCAGGTCAGTATTTTAGTAAATTGTGTCACTGTCCACAATCCATTGTGGTGGTGTACAGAGGCAAAATTACCAAACTTGCGTCACAAGTATTTGGACAGCGACACAATGTTGGTAATTCGGCCTCTGTACACCACCACAATGGATTTGAAATGAAGCAATCAAGATGGGACTTGATTCTGCTTTAAGCTTCAAGGGGTTTAACAAAGACATTGCATTAACTGTTTTAGGAATTACAGCCATTCGGAAGTTCCTCCATTTTCACAGGCTCAAAAATAATTGGACAAACTAGAAATTATAAATAAAAGGATTATTTTAGTCTACACTTTAATCACATCTTGATTGCTTCCTTTCAAATCTATTCTGGTGGTGGCAAACTTACAGAGGCAAAATTAAGAAAAGTGTGTCACTGGATAAATAACCTTTGGACCTGACTGTATATAATCCACCATCAAGCTGTGTTTTCGCGATTGCCACTGCCACTCAGCAGTTCCCGACTGCATTTTATTCTCTTTAATTGTGGAAATGCCCATCCTCCTGTTTTTTTTAATCTGTTAGTTCTGGATGGTTAAATCACTTAGCCATTAGGTGACCCTAATTGGTCACCTGCCAGTTCCCACAAACTGGCCAGCGCTACGACAGCTACCGGGAAGATGAAGGCCTCCTTCCTCCGCAAAACACGACATTCTCTGTGGCGGAAAACTTAAAGTTACATTTTAAGCTGTTACAAAGCGCTGATACTGGAGACTCCTTCCAAAAATATCATATAGACATCTCCTTACAAAGACATCACCATGTCAACAACTGTATGGTTTTTCTTTGTTAAATAACGCATTATTTAAATCATTTAGAATACATAGAGCGTCTTTTGGACCTGACTGTATATAATCAGTAAGTAACCAGTACTAGAAACGCAGAGGCCAGTTGAACAACAGTGAACACTAAGTACCTGTAGTGTTTATATTGTACACAGCTCTGTTCAAATATAACAGTGAGTGAGCACAATGGTTAAATTCTGGACAGCATGACGATTCGTGGATGATGGTCATCATGTCCCTGCATTTTTCTACGACAGCAGCACCACAAACACTACCAATTTAAACTAAATCTAAATAACCTCTCGTTATTGTACCACACCATAACAGTGCCTACAGAAACAGCCGGCAATATTACAACCCAAAACACCCGGTTCAAACTTTCTGCCCCTAATTTGTGCCCTTCCTGAACCAGCATCCTTGCTCAGCCAGTGTGAACACACGCTGTAACGCGAGACGCAGCTTTGTTAGCATCAGCACTAACGATGTAGCTCCTGTTTAATTAGCTGTAATGAATAATTATTTAGCGATGATTTAATTTCAACAATAATCCTCAAAACCAATCGTACCATTCATGCCGCTTGATAACAGTGGTCCCGAAAGCAACTCGTTTAAGACGTTGCCATGGCGATAAACTGGCACTGCCCCCTTGTTAGTGTAACAGGGTTATTAGAGGACAAATTATTTAATTTACACAACATCTGCCTCCAGCGTTCTGTCTGTCCGAGTCATACTCGGCCTTGTTCACTCAGAGTGTGACTGATCCATAGACAGAGAGAGACAGAGAGAGAGAGAGAGAGAGAGAGAGAGAGAGAGAGAGATACAAGGAGAAAGAAGCAGAGAGAGGCAGAAGGAAAGAGATTGAGAACAATATACAAGAAAAGTTATAAGGTAAGGGAGTATAAGACACAGCGAGAGACAAAGAGTAAGAGAGACAAAGATCGATATAATAAAAAAAAAAAAAGGATACAAGGAGAGAGACAGAGAGAAAAACAGACAGACAGTTACAGTGAGAAAGAGAGAGTAAGAGAAAGGAAAAAAAAAAAAAAAAAAAAGAGAGAGAGTCAGAGAGA
>CM075026.1:14248110-14250610 GCA_037576675.1 Pangasius sanitwongsei
TCTTAACAATACCACACAAAAACAATTCAATTGTATACAGCACTTTTAATAAACAAGCAGCTTTGCGGACATTCGGATTCCCTAACGTGCAATCTCATTTCCAGTCTTCAGCAGTCCAGTTTGGGTGAGCCTTTCCCCCTCTGTAGCTTCAGATCCCTGCTCTTGGCTGAAAGAAGTGAAACCCGATGTGGTCTTCTGCTGTTGTAGCCCCTCTGCCTCAAGGCTCAACATGTTGTGAGATGCTTTTCTGCTCAGCACGGCTGTAAAGAGTGGTTATTTGAGTTGTCAGTCTGAACCAGTCTTGCCATTCTCCTTTGTCCTCTCTCATCTGCTGCTCACTGGATGTTGTTTGTTTTTCGCACCATGTGTGAAAATCCCAGATGATTATCGAAAATACACAAACGTGCCCGTCTAGCACTAACAACCATAAAACGTCACGGAGATCACATTTTTTCCCCATTCTGATGTTTGATGTGAACGTTAACTGAAGCGCTTGACCTGTAGCTGCATGATTTTATGCACTGTGCCGCTGCTACGTGGCCGGCCGATTGGCTAACTGCATGAAAGACCAGGTGTAAAGGTGATAAAGTGGTCAGTGAGCGCAGATGAGACATGGGCTTTTAAATTTTACGGTTAATGCTTATGGACAAATCTAAGCTTTCTCAACTCTTTTTAAAAAGTCAATTCATGAGGCGTATGTGGTTTCCGCAGAGGAGGTGGGGTCCTCTGGAGAAGGCATGTCAATTTTCATGAAAATGTTTTTTTTCCCCCCATTTATTGCTCCTTGAATACACAACTTTTTTTTTGTGAATGACGGCTTCAACGATATGCAATTGCTGCATTTCAAACCATTTATTTTTTTATTGCAAAAACCATCAAAATAAAACACTGGGCAACACTGAGTGTGAAAGCTGTCCTCTTTTAGCTTTAACAGTTCCTTCCCTGCTAAAAATCCCTCCATGTTTCTTGTGTCTGAACAGCAGAGCCGTGTGTTCTCTGCATCCCAGTTCTGTGGAAAAATCCCGTGCCACGGAAACCTGCTTCGTTCTAGGAATTGCTTTTCCACTGCAGATGGACGTAACAAAGCCAAGCCTGTCAGCGAGTGTTAGACACAGAGCCGTCACACACACACACACACACACACACACACACTGCTGCACATTTCACCACCCGAAGAGCATCACACGCTGAGAGACCAAAGTAGCTGCACTCGTTCCACTTCATTTCCACAATAGCTACATATTCTATGCTCCATATTAGGTTACGATCTTTTATAGCACCACGTCTCAGAGGGCAAAGCTCACATTGTGGCATCTAAGCCGAGCCGTTTGTGTAGCAGCGAGCTGAAGCCAGAGATTCCTGCCCCTGAACCGGCCAATTAAAGCAACAGCTCGGTGGAGAGGCTGAGCTTGCAGAGTTAATCTAGTTGAAAGAATGTGGGCAGATGTGCTAGAACCGGAGCTAATCTAAGAGTGAGGGAAGCAAGGCCGATGCACTGCACCCACACACACACACACACACACACACACACACAGAGAGAGCACGGAGACGGTACACACGCCGCAGTACGGCTCACGATGAGTCATGTTCGGGGCACGTCACGCTTCTGAAATGCAGTGTTCTTTTCACCGTGTCACTTTTAACATGACATGACACAGTGACTGATGTGTCACACTCGTGCTGCCGTCATCTCCTCATTGCCTGGTAGTGTGTGGTGTGTGTTTGGTGTGTGTGAGACTTGTTGCAAATTAGGAGAGGTGGTATCTTCTGCTCCAGTTGCTGTGTGATGGTGGCAGTGTCCAAGAGGCAGGATTCACCTCAGAACACACACACACACACACAACACACACACACACTTTACAGAACAGCAGTGTCTGTAGGAGTTTCAGTAAAACACATAGTCCTACAATAAAGATGCACCAGTCAGAAAGGGACTACCGCAACCAGGCTCGTACTGGCCTGGAACGCTGGATCGGCATCTGATCTGACATCTTTTCCAATCTTAGAAACGGACCTATTTCATCTTGGTTGTGTATGTACAGAGTAAAATTAGGTACTGTGTGCACAACTACAATATAACAGCTAAATCTGGACTCAAATCACAAGTCAGATATAAAGAATAAAGGACTTGAAAGTCACTCTAAAAAAAATAAATAAATAAATAAATAAATAAAATTAAATTAAAAAAAAAAAAAAAAAGGAAAAAGAAAAACACAGCCATGAGAGTCTGAGTCACTGGTCCAAGTTACTGTTACAACGTCCTGCCTGTTTTATTCCCTTATATATACGACAACAATACGCCAATCCTAACAAATTTTTTATTTATTAAAAAAAAATAATAATAAAAAAGTGACATGCCATTCTTTATCACTTTGGAGTTACATTTAATGTTATGGAACACAATAGGTTAGTTCCTTTTATGACAATAAGAAGAATATGATTAAAAATACGATACAATAAGTATACGAAAGGATTCGATACAATAAGGATATGATGATAA
>CM075026.1:14255610-14257966 GCA_037576675.1 Pangasius sanitwongsei
AATAAGCGTTTGCGTTTGTACGCTCACACGTTGGCCTTGACGCTGGATTTCGTCTGCTTCCTAATTAGATCACTAGCATGGAGGGAAACGTATAATACTATACAAGAGGGGCTGTCCAGATGCAGACTCAAAGTGTTTCTGCAGACAGAACAGAGTTATAAAAATAAATAAATAATTACCAAAAAAAGAAAAAAAAGAAAATGCAGGTCAGTGACTCTGTAGCAGATCCTCTGTGCTGTTTCACGTTCATTTGTGTAAATACAGCTGAAGGCAGCTCATAGGACCAGAGGTTAACTACAAGGCTTACCTGACGCCGCTTCTTTCTGATGAAGCGTCATCAGATGACTTCTTTAAAGAAAAGTTTAGGACAAGAATAGAATGTTTTAACAAAAACAGACCGAAGTATGCATTTATTTATTCTCCTTATGTCAAATTCAGACAAACATCTCATCTGTTCGTGGTGCTAGTCAAAAGTGAAGCATTACCACAAAACAAAACAAACAATTTACATGGTCTTCTTTATAACCATAGTAATGGTTAACTGTAGTCACGTATCCAGACCTTCGTAAGCAGGGAATTTTTGGTTGAACACTCCTGAGCTAGAGGTTTTGCATCATGTCTCATTTGAGAGTAATGACAGACATCACAACGCACAGTAAATGTATGCAGGTAAAATCTTTTTGACAAGATCCATAGGTATAATTTACACTTGGGATTTTTTTTTTTTTTTAATTTTCTGCTAATTTGGTCTTGGTCAATTCCCACCAGCCAACCAGCTCTCCCCTATCATACCAGAGCTACCCATCAGGGAGGGTGAGGGCTAACACGTGAAGACTTCTCAAACTGCTACACATGCTGCGTGTAGTGTAGTGTAGTGCAGTGCAACACACTTGGAAGAAAGTGCTATCTACCCTCTTCCACATACACAAGTTCACAGACGCCCACGATTGGCCACGAGTCGCCGTGATTCAACTTCTGACAATCAGACGGACGATTCTCTGTTGCGTCACTCAGAAGCCCCATTCCCACTGCTTTCTGAAATGTGAGACAGTTGACAGGTTCTCATCTTTTGTTGCAAATTTGATGAGAGATGACAAACCTGAGTGGTGCAAGTGGCACAATCATCCAGAGATCGCACGTTCGTATCCCGATGATGCCACAGCCATCCATGGCCAGGGGTCCAAGAGAGCAAACCCTGGTCGTGCTTTCTGGGTGGGAGGGACAGAATTCTCTCTCTCCCCTATCAATCACTAAGCGACACTAAGCAATCATGGGCGTCTGTGAGCTCATGCATGCGGAAAGGGGTGGATGGCGCTTTTCTCCGCGTGTTACGCCGCCCCATGAAAATGAGCAGTTGATTGCTTCACGTACCTCAGAGGCAGCTTGTGTTAACCTTCTCCCTCCTGTGTTGGGAGCTGTCGTATGATAAGAGGAGAGCTGGCTAGTGGATGGGAATTGGCCAAGACTGAATTAGGAAGAAAAATCCTTAACCCAAGCACTTTTAAGAGAGTTACGCGCATGATGAGAGTTTTCGGTAGCTGTCTGAAAGACGATCAACTATTCCCGCTCCAGAAAATAACCATGTACATAAAGCTTTATATTAGGTTTTGGCATAATAATTAGAAATTATGGAGGTGTTTAGTGTTTATTTTTAGCTCTAACAGCTGCTACTGCATCATGGCCCATAACACCAAAAGCCATTTTCATAGGAATATAATGGACATGACGTTAAGCGATGTACATCACGATAATGATTTAAGACTGCCGTAGCGAGCCCTGAAGGATTACCCAGATAAGTGATGCAGATCAGAGATAGACTGCTTCGAATTTCTCGCATCCGCAACCTATGATTCGTCGCTTAGCACGTCTGGCAGCTTGAGCTCGGCGCTGGTTGATGAATACCGCTGTGGCGGAGTTTGGAAGAGTAAAAAGGTGCATTTGCATGCTTAATGATCTCTGCATTACCAGTTAATTAACGTCTCCTCCTATTAAAGCGGCTGCTTGACTCTGTGAGGGCTGATATTTAAGCTGAAAAGATTTCGAGGATGCTGTGTAGCCGAGACGGTGAGAGTCTCACACAAGTGACTGTCTGACAGCTTCAGCTTTCAGCTGTGGAAAAAAAAAATGACTGAGATCAGCAGTACAGGTGAGTCTGTTTACAAAAGTAAGGAATAAAACACTTGGAGAGTGTTAAGAGGAAATTAATCCACGATGCAAAGCAGAGTTACTGTTAGCACCTGAAAGTTCATTATTTTCCTATGTGCACTGGTGCACAGTCATGTTGGAAGAGGAAGGGGCCCGCTCCAAACTGTTCCCACAAGGTTGGGAGCATGGAATTGTCCAAAATGTTTTGGTA
>CM075026.1:14258066-14329936 GCA_037576675.1 Pangasius sanitwongsei
CCAGGCCAAGTGATTAGGACACCTGATTCTGATCATTTGGATGGGTGACCGAATACTTTTGGTAATATAGTGTATTTAACATTGTGGAACATTTGCAAAACAAGTAAGTTCCTGTTATCACTTAAGTTTTAGCAGCTATAAATATTCATTCACTTTATCTCGATGTTAAAAAAAGGAACTTGTTACCATGAAGACTTTCCCCATGGTGCAGAACCTAAAGTTCCAGCTTTACCTCTGACTGTTACAAAGTGCTAACACTGGAGACTCCTTCCAAAAATGCTAAACAAACATCTCCTCACAAAAACACTTCACCAGATCAATGATTGTACTGCTTTATTTACTAAATAAAGTCCCTGCGTAAGTTGTTGCTATAGAAACAATAACCTGAGATTTGTCTTGCAGGCAGAAATACTAACAGAGCTGCTGTTATAGAAAATTAATCGACATCATCTGGCCAATCAGGATCAAGAATTTTACAGCGCTGTGATCTAATCATGTGTTGTTTTTTTTTTTTGACTCGGAGAACGTCAGTGTAACATGAGGATGAAGACGCCATGATGTCACGTCCCGTCTTCGTTCTGCCTCTAATAGATTTCCAGCTAATCACATTTCGTATGGCTCTCATCCGAGTCAATATCGCATCAGATATGAAACACTCGTCACTGGATCCTCTGACATCACTTAAATGCTGGTGATGTAATGTTTGGAAAATGGAATAAGAGCACACTGGGAGATGGGAAATGAGAGTTTATTAGCTCGATATGAGCATCAGAGACAATCCATGCATGAGAAGAACACACCAGCACACCCACCTGCTTAACACGGTGTGTGTCTTCACGAAGTGTGTGACTCAGAGCTGCGACTTAACCAGAGATTCTGAAGATTGCAGTAAAAAGCCAAATCCTAATGATTGCCTCAAGATAATCGAGAGGTTTTGTATGTCGCTTGTTCCATGCCGCCCCAGTCTCTAATTTCACAATGTTTAGGTATTTTGCACGTGCCAAGCTTTATTGTTTCCGCATTTTTTTTTGTCCTAGCCCTTTATATTTTACCTTGAAATATAATCATTAAAATACTTGCCGTTTTTTTGCATTATTGTATGAATCTGCTGGTTTCCTACTTTACCTATCTGCTGAGAGTGGTTCCAGTGGGATTAAGTCTCCGCTTCAACTCAATCTTAAGAGGGCAATGCGGCAGCGCTTTAGTCCTTTACCCTGTCCAGCGCTCTCGCCTCCTCACCTGTACGCTCTGCTCAAACAAATTTCATGCTAACACCATCATCAGCACCATCACGCTCATCGTCTTGTAAATGCTAACTAGCTGAACCAAGTCTCTGCCGTAACTCGTAATGTCGGAGAGCTGCGCTGCATTCTGGAAGCTTGAGTCCAACGTTTGCTTCGAAGTCTGTACTACTTTGACGTTGGATCTTTCATTAATATGACGCTGAAAAACAGGGAGTGAGGAAAGAAGTAGAAGAATAGAAAACCATGACTGTTATCATGTACATGTACCATCTCTTAATTTTTGTCTCTGATTCAATGCCATTGTTGCTGCAGACGAACCACAGCTAACTTCTCACTGGAATAACGGAAATACAGCACCAACCTACAAATCGGCACCAGAATCCCTAAACCCATCACAAATATTTCAGTATAAACATATTCAGTGTGTTTCGGGGCAGAGTTTTCCTTTAAGACGACAGTTTAGAGGATGTCTTTGCAGTGTGGTGTGAGCAAAGAGGAATGTGATGGTGAGGAAGGGTTTCTCTTCACTCCTATACAAACACACACACAAATCTCTGCACACACTTTTCCCATAGCTGCTACTGATGCTAACACGCTGTGTGTTAGAGACAAGTCCAGACATGTCCCCGTCCACAAGACCAGACTGTTTCTTCAAATCTCTCTCTCAAACACTAGAACGATCAATCAGGAATATTTCTGACAGGACAGCCCAGCTTTACACACACACACACACACACACACTCACCCTCCCTCTCTCTCTCAGACACACACACACACACACAGATAAAGACATGCCAAGACATGTAGAACAAAACCCAGACCCTACACAAACAAATGCGTAACACGTGGCGAACCCAAACATACTCTGTGTACAAGAAGACTGTGACACACACACACACACACACACACACAATCCCAGTGTGTGCAACAGTTTCATTCAAATCACAGGTTTATATTAATGCGCTCATGCAAATACATTCAACTCATTCGCGTAATCTAAGCCTAATACGACCCTGACGAAGTCGTATAACCGCTGTTATGGTGAGGTTTTCTATAAGGAGAAGTTTATTTAACATTCATGGAAGGAGTCTCCAGTGTCAATGCTTTGCAACAGTAGGTTTTCCGCTACAGGAGGACTTTCTGGCTTCTCAGTAACATGACGAGCTGTGGGGGTTTTTTTTGTTTGTTTTTTGTCTTATTACCTTCAAAAGAGCAGTAAAAAAAGAAAGAGTGGTAAAGAAATGACCCTTTATAGCTGCTATAATGTAAGCGAGAACCTGACCAAACTTGTTTCTGAGACGTTAAACGTAACTACAAATGGCTAGTGGTGTGACGTGTTGTTATTTAGTTAACTTTAAAAAATTGTAATAGTTGTCAAATTGCTGTCTTTTAAGAGAAGGAGGACACTTCAAGGATGTGGTGTATTGTAAAATAATCAGCTTCAGGGTGGTAACAGTAACGCTGCTTCACACCACTCCATCACTGATTATTTTCTTAAAACAGCAAACCCCAGAGTGTTTCATTCCGTACCTATAACACTGTACAGCTGACACTCACGTGTTTCTCAAAGTGGGCTCTGAGGTTATGAACAGTGTTGCCCGGTTTGTGTCGGTGGTTCAGTGTACAGCAAATTAATTACATCGATGTCCCATTTTAACACTTTGGAACTATAATAAATAAAATACCAGACTACTTTTACTGTAAAAATGTGCTTCTTGTTTGTGAGTGAACACGTTTAACCATTTTCTTGGCTTTATAATAATAATACTGCTTTAAAAACTTTGCTAGAAATACTTTTTTAGGGAAACGTATGGATTTAATATTGCTTCATTAAAATGATGCTATTTTATAAATATTACAGCACATTTGGCAAAGAATAGAAAAATTCAACAATTTATAATTTTTAATTAAAACTTTAAAACTAGTTTTGATTGCCCATTGGACAGGTTCTGTTACACAACCTGGCTTAACAACAACAATAATAATTTATGTATTATATTTAATAATAATTACTAACTTACTACTAAATTATTAGTAACTTCTTATTAACTATTATTAAAGTTGTTATAGATATTATTACATATACACCTAACTGATTGGTAACTATGATCAAACGAGGTAAAAAATATAAATAATTTCAAACGGACTAACTGCAGTGTTAATAAAACGAGGAAATGCGCTACTTGATTCCAAATGTTTCAAATCTTCATTTAAGTGTAACAGGTTTGAGTTTTGTCGGTGGAAAGTTCAGGAATAAAAACCTCCAAATGGTTCTAATAATTAAATATAATGTACTCTTGCATTTCCCCCCAATTTGGTCAGTTGTCAGTTTCCAGCCACCAGCCAGAGCAGCCAAACTACTCTTCATGCCACATCACAGGGCAGCGCAACACACTCTGAGAAAAAATGCTATCCGCCCTCTTCCACATACATGAGCTCACAGAAGTCTACGATTGGCCAGTGTTGCCGTGATTGACAGGGGAGGTCGTCCCCTGGCATCGTCAGGATTCAAACTTGCAATCTACTGAAGTCGGAGTGAACATTTTTTTTGTTGTGCTGGCTTAGGCTCAAAAATATATTTCAAAAAATATCTTGTGAAACTTGTGAAAAATCCAGATTAAGAAATCTGCAAACTGGCTTTAGGGAATTTTGATTCAAAGCCAACTGTCACATCAGGACAAATTAAAACCTCTCCGGTTTTACTACATAATAAAATATCAACGTAAAAGTCATTCAATTATATGGTAGCATTTAATCAGAATAATAAAATACACTGATATCTACAGGACCTGATGTAAATACTACTGGAATGTGTCATTTCTCCTTCTTCTTATTTTTTCCCTATCCTTCCTTTCACTTAATGTAATTGTCTTATATTATCTTCATTTCAATGTGTGTGTGTGCGCATGCATTACTGTCATGCTGTGAATGAAAAGAGAATAAAAAGTTTAAAGTTATTAATAAATAAATAAATTAATTAAAAAAGTCACTTCATGACTAATCTGAGTGACTGTACAGATCCACTGGAGAAAACAGGATGTGCTGAGATGACTCGAGCCTAATTCAGGATCAGAGAATGAACGCAACAGCGCAACAGCTGGCACACCTGAAGCTTCCATGCCTGAAAACACACCACTCTCCTTCCTGTTACATAACCTCACTTCCTCTCCAGTGTCCCGGCCGCTCACTCGGTGGAGCTTTAATGCCCTCTCCTGGCTCAACAGCTTCATTTCATCTCATTTCCCTTCTGCATTTCATGGCATTTAACTATATCAGAGGGTATGAAATGAACTTTTGGTGAACATACCTCTCCTGAGATGGGGTTCGTTCCAAATTTCTTAATCCAGGGAACTATGCTCCTGCGGAGGGAAAGCACATGATTTACTTTCTGAGGTTTGAGCAGAACAAATACACCAGGTGTCCAAAAAGTCAGAAACCGAAGGGTCCAGTTACTTATATATATATATATTGAGCAAAATTTGTAAAAACACAATCCAGTGGCTGAAAAAATGAATAGAGTGGAAGAGCGAACATGTAGAGCATATGTTGTAAATAATAAACAAATTAAGATTTAAAATTAAAATGTAGTTTTACTCTCATTGGTTCCTGACTTTATAGACACATTGCATGTCAAAATCTCCATGAAACATTTCATCTATATAATTTTTTTAATTATATCATATAATATCTGCACTTTATGTAGGTACTTACACTTTTTTTTTAATCCCTTCATATATATTTTTTATGTATATATTTTTCTTATATTTAATATTTTTCTTTTTTTTTTTTTTTTATGTATATATTTTTCTTTATATTTAATATTTTTCTATATTTTCTTTTGGAACAGTTGGAACAGTTGTAAAAAGTATTTCACTGCAAGTTGTACTGTGTATGGTTATGCATGTGACAAAGAAAATTGGAATTTTTCCCCAATTTTAACTGAAATATAGACGCTTAGCCAAGACATGCTCCATGTCAGAAGACCCTGGAAGACCTCCGGTTACAAGATGCTAAGAAACTGATCCATGTGGTGGTGTTTTTTTGGGTCACGACTACAGTAATGCTCTTCTCACTGCAACTTGTGCAAAATGGACCAGTGAGAAGATTTAAAAAAAGAGATTATTTAAGACCAACGTTAGCGTCACTCCACTGGCTGCCTGCTTCCTTTACAATTGGCTATAACTTTTTATTACTAGTTTTTAAATCTCTGAATGGTTTAGCACCATCATATATCTCTGAACGCCTGATAAATGATGTTCCAAACTGAGCCTTAACGTCACCTTGTGCTAGCCTTCCCCGTATTCATGTGTGAATTTAAAACGAGTGGTGAAGCAGCCTTGCGTTTCTGGAACACAATAACATTAAACCAGCGTCAGGATCCATCAAAAACAGCTAAAAACTTTATTCACTTTATTTTTAACTACTACTTTTTACTGCCATATTTTTATTATTTTTAAATATATTCTTAATTGTTATTTTCTTCTTTCTGTCACTGCTATTATTTATTCCATTATTATTATTATTATTTTTACTATTTTATTTCTGAATGCCTTTTGTTTCACTATTTCTCTGTTTTTATTTCATACTGTAAAGCATTCTAAGCTGTATTTTAAATATATGAAAATAAATATTTTATGCTATATAAACAAAGTTCATCATCTTTTTTTTTTTTATTATTATGAAAGTAGCTTCTTTAATGTTGCACTGGAGCTATGAGACTAATGTTGCTCACAAGTAATGGAAGCTTGAAGGCCACCAGTTTAGCATTTATGTTACTATATATATATATATATATAGCAAAAAAAAAGAAAAAAGTCTGTATTAAATTGAATTGGAATATTGTTCTCATTCGAATCTCTTTAAACGTACAGTGTCGCCCTCAAACTTTAAGCCACGCCTCCTGATGCTGATGTGGAGTGGCACCATTCTCTGTACTGAGAAAAAAACGGATTTAAGATGGAGCTCTGGCTGTTATTCTTTTGTTCATTTTTATAGACAACAATTCCGACACAGTTCAAGGTGACGCAAGTGTGTAATGATGATGATGATGATGATGATGCTTGCACAATCCTAAACTGTTGGCTATAAGCTAACCCTAGCTCCAGTACAAAAGAAGAAACTTTGGAGGCGAACACATCTTGGCTACATTTGGAGTAAACAGAATTTTATCTAAATGAAGAGCTTGACGACTTCACGTTTAAAGTAGTAATTTATAAATCAAGTAATTTTAATGAGGTGCTGGAGTGTAACAGTGTGTTAAAAAAAAAAAAAAAAAGAACCTGATAGACTCACATGAGGTCAAACACCACACCTTCTTCAGTGCACATGGGATACTCGAACGGCTGAAGAGACAAACTACAGGGACATAAACACCAGCATGATTAATATTAATGGTTAATAGTGATTCGTTTTTTATGCAAATTGATTCAAGAACTGTCACTTAAAATAAAGTGCCACTATTCCCCAATGATGCTGTACCACATGATCTAAAGCACCTGAAGCCCGACAAAGAAAATAAAAAAAGAGCAAAACAATGTCGGAAAGCTGAGAGTGAAATACCTGCTTATAGCGAGAAGAAACAAAACCTGTCTTAAATAAATGCTTCATATTGCATTCTGAATGTTAAATTCGCAATTACTAAGTAAACAATGACTAAATGTATGAAGTAAACAAACAGGGCAAGTGAGTCATGGAAGCGCGTTAACCAAGACCCGTTTGAGTTGCTCTCAGCAGAGGAACAGAAACACAACAAATTATTTAAGCAGCTGTTAATATCGCCATTTCCTTTTGGCTTAAAAGCACATGCCGCACTCTCGGCAGGCTGGTACGTTTTATACTAAATAACTTATTTTTCCTTAATATCCAAATCTCCAAAACTGCTCAAAGTGTCATATGGGGGCGAGAGATCAAGAAATCAATTCTACATGATTCCTGTTTCATCAAGAATTGTGCAGCCTTACGTACTGTAATTCCAAACAATACTGTATTGCTTAGGTTGCATCTAGATGCTCATTTATCATTCTTTAGCTACATATAGGATAAATACATGTATTACATATAGGATATAATTTTTCTTATTGGGTGGCTTAAATAGAAATCATATATTTAGAAAGAACTTTATTGACTGATGCACACAGAACCTTAATTACTTAAGTACCTTTAAAGACAACAGTCAAAATATTGCACACACACACACACACACAAAAAAAACAGATCCGTTTTGCGGTTAATAGATTATTTTGTGCATGTAAAAATTTTGAGTATGAGATTTACGCAGGGTGTCTGCTAAGTTAAATTTAATACTTCTTTAAGCTTTTTAATGCCACTTTGAATGTGAAAGCCTAAATACACAATATAAAACTGACATTTCCATGTATTTAGAGTAAGAATAAATAACAATAATAATGGAAGCCTTGACCACTGCTGGCCATGACAACCCTAACACCTTGTACTAACAGCGAGCAATGGCAGTCAGTCTGTGTGAAGCTACATGACCCTTCATCCAAATGTTACAAGGGTTAGGAGAATTATGTAGTTTATGACGTATGCCTTATGAGAACTATCACGTACGTGTCATGCAATAATTATTACATTTCTTAATTATATATGTTAAGGAGCTCCAATATGTGACCCTTCATATAAAAAACATGATTTGTGAATGTCAGATACACAAGTCTTAGCAGTTTTATTGCGTAAGGTGCCATAATCATGCAAACAAACAAAATGGCCTCCTTATTATAAATACCATTCCGTGGTAATGGAGCATACAATATAGATTTTTATTAAAATAATAATTAATAAGGCCATAAAAGGTGCATTAGGTATCATTAGTCTTTTTTCCCCCCCAAGATTAGGTCACTAATGGTTAGGTGAGTTCAACATCTGAATGATTTGTACCCATGTTCACGAAGCCGCACCCCCAGGATCCTACACGGCCCATATAGTGTCTATAGAATAACTGAGAGGAGGTGCATCCGAACACAAACAAGCCAAGACTTCCAAATGAGTTCTCTCAGCAACTACCTCAGCGACTACTGCACCTTTAAATTTGTAAAATGTACTTTTAGCCAAATCAAACTTTTAAGGGGCCATGGACAACGTTTTTTTTTTAAGATTCAGATGAGAATTTGACATCAAATCACCTGCCAAAATTTGATGTTTTCTTGTATAATACAATAACAACAATCTCAGCACACCACCAAACTCACCTGCAATGGTCAAAGGGCAATCTCCTGAAATTGGCCTGGGGAATTTCTGAAAAATAAACCCAGGAAAATTACTGACTCAAGCAACCATGCCTGATTATTGTTATTGTTTTTAAAGATACACCTTCCATGTACATACCTGCCTTCTTCCCTCCATAGAAATTAGTGTACTCTGCACAGGTGATGTACCTGAGAATAAAAACAACCCAGTAACTTAACCAAGTAACATTCATATTCAAAGATATTTATTCTACCTTTAATGTATTTAAAAAAGAGAGAGAGAGCTCTACGTTTAATGAATTGTTGACCAATTCAAATTTAAATGCACAGCTAGCGAAATAGCAGTTAGCTAAAAAAAAAAAAAACAACAACAACGCGTAAATAACGCGTAAATAAATTAGCAAAACAAGACTGTTAATCTAAACTTACATCTTATCTTTTTGGTGCTGTCGTTTCCCCATTTTTAGGACAATATGCACAAAATCTAACAAACAAATGTACAATTTCTTAGGGTAAAATAAAGTCAAACACACTCCACTTCCGGAACTAATAGTTTGCAAGCTGTTCGACGGTTAAATGTGTCCGTGTGGAACAGCGTTATGTTGTTTTTCGTTCTCCTTTCATTTATTTATTTATTTATTTATTTACCCCCTTTATTTCAGAACGTTTGAAATAAAAAGAAAGTGGCAGCACGTTGTCTTTTTCCATTCGTGAAGAAAAGTGGACTGCATATCTAATCAGAATCGTCGAAACAGGGTTTAATTAGCATTAGCTAAGCGATAAAGACGCTCGACAGTATGTGAATATTGACCAGAATGACTGTAAATAAAACACAAACAAAATTATAGTCACCAGACAAATAAAGTACATGTTCACAAAGGAAATGATGTTTGTCAAGGCAGGGACTTTAGTGTAAATTTTTGTCTCCCATGTTTACTCAGGGCTCTAGGAACTATCCACATCCTTCCCCTATTTCCAGCAATTCTATGTTAAGGTATTTTGTGCTGTTGAAATAAAAATATAGTTGATATAAAAATGTAAAGGGTCCTAATGTATAACAGGTGCCCAGTGACTGATTTCAAGGACCTACAGCAGTTTAGTGGTGTCTAATGGTGGCCTGTGGTCATAAGCTGTGGTGACCCATTGGTTTTTAATTACAACTGGAAATGATTGCAGGCACCAGGCTGTCTGTAAGGGAATAAAAAAAAAGCAGTGATATAAAGCCTACAAGGTTATCTAGATACAACCGGTATTTATTTTTAATTATATATAACAACTTTAATGATTAATGACACACTGAATATATCCTGTAAATGTAACTGATCTGAGAACTAGTGGACACTTAGAAATCATTAACCATTACTGAACGTAATGAAAACTATTAGGCCATAAAGAAATTAAATAATTTGTATATTTTTAGCATGGTGGAGCAGTGGGTACGGCCTCACAGCTCCAGGGTGCCCAGTTCGATCCTGAGCTCAAGTCAAATCAAGTCAAGTCAAGTGGCTTTATTGTCATTTCAACCATATGCAGCTAGTTAGTACACAGTGAAACGAAACAATGTTCCTCCAGGACCATGGCGCTACATAAAACAACACAGAACTATAAGAGACTACATATTTTTACATAAAGTGCACATGCAGACATGTGAAAACAGCACAAGACAATACAAGTGATAGTACAATGACTACCAGGTTACTACTCAGGTTACTGCCTGTGTGGAGTTTTGCATGTTCTCCCCGTGTCCGTGTAGGTTCCCTCCGGGTTCTCCGGTTTCCTCCAACTGTCCAGAGACTCTAAATTACCCATATGTGTGAATGAGTCTGTTGCCCTGCCATGGACTGGCAAACCGTCCAGGGTGTATTCCCACCTCACACATAATATTCCCAGGAAAGGCTCTGGATCAACATCGACCCTGACCAGGACAACGTGCTTACTGATGATGAGTGAATGAATTTATTCCACAATGTAAATTATCCTAATGGTTTAACAGGTGTCTTCAGATTGATACTACATGTGTTTGATTATTTTCTAATGGGATCCAGAGTTATAGTATACAGCTATGGGGGTCTCTGATGGTGATGTTTGGTAATAAGCTGGGGTTTATTGGCAATTGCATAAATTTTGGCCACTAATTGTTCTGTATTTCAGTTTGTGTACAAACTTTTAACCATGCATAGCTACTTTCCTCTAAAAAAAAAGTTGGCAACACAATAACCACAAAACCCATCACACCATGAAACTCACCTGCTTTGGACAAAGGTCAATCTCCTGAAACTGGTCTGTGGGATTTCTAAAACAAGTCGTGAAGCTTCTCATGTAGATGAAACTGGTGATATTTATGTAGAATTTATTGAGAATGAATCAATTTAATTTATAGAAATTAAACATTTTGTGTGTTGGGTTTCACAAATGTTACTTTATGACGAGTAACAATAATGGCCAAATAACCTTCGTTAAAATTAACAATGAAAAAACTCAAACTGGTTGTCTTGTTGCCAATATGTAGCCTTTTTTTTTTTAAATTTTCAACGTCGTCAAATAAGTTTTATTTACAGTTAAATTGCAATGAAAACTTTTACACTCAAAGGTGTAATCATCCAGGAGATGACGCTATTAAACATTCATAATAATCTCTGTTAGTGATGGGCCAAAATATCTACAGTACTAATGCAATGACGAAAACCACAATAATACATGTTCTGAAGTTTCAGGAGTCTTTTAGTCTTCTTTTGCAGCGCAAAGTGGATGTTACATTGAGAATTTCTTAACTCTGTAATCATATGATCATATGAAGAAAACAGAAAATGTCCCTAATAACTAAATGTGTACCAATGAAGTATAGCTTCAGAAGTCTCTGAATTAAATATGATACACTCAGATTCATTCATTCAGATGGAAAGCTTGATTATGGAAAGACTACTGATAGAAATAATACACTATGACACAGTCATGCCAGTGTATTTTTAACACTTTAATGTTTTTGTCTTAACGATATTTCCCTGATGTGATTAATTACTTTTGATTCATTCAAGGCCACTCTGTTTTTTCACCTACGTACTTACCAAGACATTGTCCCAGGAATACTACAAATGTTTTTGGCCCTAAATGAGGACTATTCAACCCCCTTGAACTTTTCCACATTTTGTAGTGTTACAAGCTAGAACTGAAATGGACTCAATGTGTGGCTTCTCTCACTAATACCCTCCTTTCCCATTCATCCAGATTTTTAAAAAATATTTAAGATTTAAGATGTAATGGTTTCAGAACATTGTTCAAGGCTTGTTTTGATAGCTGCTTGGTCTTCATGATGTTGTTTGTGTAGGTAACAAACTCTGGGGCCTTGCAGGAACAGGTGTATTTCTTTTGAGATCACGTGACACTTTAACTGCACACAGGTCGACTTCATTCAAATATATATATATATATGTGGCCCATGATGGTGACTGGTTGCACCAGAACTAACCTAGGGGTTTCACCACCATTCAGTTTTGCATACTATATTGAAGTGAGGGGTATAAACCTCAGGCTTCCATGAAATACGATTACAAATACAATTTCCATTCTTAAGGCAGCAATTCAATGTCTGACGATATCCCTGAATCTGCTACGATACAATACAATTCAGTCACATCTGATCAATCTGGGAAAGAATCTGGGAAAGGACTTTTGTTAATTTGCAAGTGATGATGTTGATGAGTTTGGAGCAGATATGGATCCCTCCATCACATGCTCTGCCACTACTTCCAAGGCTCATGATGATGAACAGGAGAGTCTGCCTTCAATGGGTAACAGTAATAATAACTAATAATAAGGACATTGATGGAAATAAGGACAACACCATGATGAAGACAAGTCACCAAACCATATTTATGTTAGTTTTTATTTTATTCATAGAATTTTAATCTCACATTTGGTATCTGCCTCTTTTATAACAGCTAGCTCTTAAATCCTTCTGGACAAAGATATACTGCACTTAGTGCAGCTTTGCTCTTTGGTCAGCAGGATTTGTCATATTAGCTGATAAGATAAGTAAAACAGGAACACATAGTATCCCCGTGCCTTCATATATTTCAGTCAGCTTTACTGAGAGGACTTTACTGATACGGCATTGGCAGCATGCGAAGAGAAACCTCTCCATATGGGTAGACAAGGTGTCTCACTGATTTGTTTTTCCATGATTGACGCAAGCACCATTTAACAATTCTATACGCTGCAGTGACATGACTTCAGTGAAAACAAAGCTGACCAATGAAAATGACATTAAAATCTGCAGGGCCATAACCATCAAGTCTGTTTACCACTTATATGACTTTCAAATTTGTATTCACTCTCCATCCCGCTCAAACCAGAACGAGGTTTCACTTGTTTCATAGAGGTCAGAGGTGAACATCTTTGATGTTTGCACATATAGGTAGAGGTCAGAGGTCGACCCACTATTCTTCATTTCTACCAGTGAAGGATATCCCTCACGTGACCCCACAGTTTAGTGATCCACAAATTGACTCCTAAGTCTGTCAGGTACTGCAGCTCTGGCGTCAACATCTTCCTACACAGTTTTTGATGTGCTTTGTCTACATTCTTCTTCAGATTGTATCCCATAATAGATTTCTCCCCTATAGGTTGCCATGGCTGCATGGAAGTCTCATGGATGCTCCCGGCATCCACCGCATGGCCACCTTCGATGCAGATGGTGGCCATTTCTGCGTTCCGGCGCCGCAGCTCTGCCACATCCTTTGCCATGCGCTCTCGACCGTACACTTCCACTTTCCTCCAGAAGGTGGCGTTAAAGTGCTGGTAGAGCTTCCAATCAATACTGTTCCACTGCAAGGCCTTGGCTCTGAGCTCGGGGGTCAGCTTGGAGACAGTGGACCCCTTTCGAGCATTAAGCTTGAAGAACAGCAGGTCATCCATGTCCCAGCAGAGGGCGTCCTTCAGCAGGATGAGCGATTCTTCAAAGTGCTCCACCAGCATGACCAAGTGGAAACGTCTTGAAATTGCACGGATGCCTTCTTGCACCCTCGGGTCATCCAATGGTAAATTATTATCCTGTCCAAAGTCAAAGAAAAGTAAGTTCCTGAGGTAGAAGGAATTGAACCCCTCTGGGTCATAATAAAGCTCAGGGTCATTGAGGAACTCTTCCATCTTATCATCCCCAGAGATTTTCCAGGTAAAAGGTACTAAGCGGCCAAAGTAATGGAAGGAGGACTCGAAGAGCTCTGCTGGATCCCTCAGAATGGTGATGTAGGTAGTGTCCCCTGGAAGCACCTTCGCTACTTCGGCTTCATTGAAGCGCATGTGATTGCACATGATGTTGAAGCACATCCCAGGCCCATAGTCCTTCACTTGCGAGCGGTAGAAGAATGAGGGGTAGAAGAAGTCGTTGCGACTGCTCGGGAAGGCGAACTTCAGATGGTGCTTTTCGCCAAAGCGGAACAGCATGTTCAGGATGGTGCTGCTTGCCGTTTTGTGGGTTTTCATGAACATGATGTCCACCTTTGGGGTGCAATGATGCTCCTGTCCCAAGCCTTGATGGGCGCTTGACAGGCCCTTGGAGGCAGCTGCGGAGTGGCCAGGTGATGGCTGGTGGGCACATGAATAAGGCACAGGAATTCTGGGAAGGAAACAAGAAATTGATTGTATGAATTACTAGGTTTCGGTGCTGAAAAACATAGTACCTCAGTGGATAAGGTTTTGGAAATTTCTATGAATGAGGTCACATCACAGGATTGGTGCAAGTTGGCATTTTGTGGAAGACTATTTAATGTTCTGTGCTGGGGACTGTACACTCTCATCAAAAAGGGTACCAAACTGTACTTTTACAGTGGTAGAACCAAAAACCAAAGAAGCTCAATGAAAATGATGCATTGCAATATTTTAATGTGGTAATCGTACACATGGATCATCAAATAATACATCTTTGCATCAATAAGAAGTTTTAAAATGGCCATTAACAAGGTGCTACACTCTACACTCTCAGAAAAAAGGGGTACCAAACTGTACCTTTTGTTGTTGCTGGGGTGGCACCCTTATCTTTTATACATTTAGTATGTATCTTTCACCTGGAAACATGAATATTGGTGTACTATTGGTAAAAGAGTACTTACTAAAGATACACAAGGTATATGCTTGTTAGTACCACCCCGGTGACATGGAATGGTACACTTTAGTACCCTTATTTCTGAGTGTGTAAGGACACAAAACTGGGAGCTTAAGCACTTATTCACTGACACCATTCATACTGCCTATTTTACTGCCACGCTGATATGTGTACGTCTATATAAGATGGGATGTAGTGGAGGGGAAATGCATGTAAAAGTCATTTTCCTACCTTTTTACATATGAAATAGTGTTTGTTCCCTTTTTTTAGAGTTTGTTGTTAAACACTTTAACTCTAATTTGCATGAAGTTAACCTCCACTCTGATTTAGCATGCAGTCTGGCTCCAGCACGTGTGAATGACTGTCAGATAATTTGTTTAGAGAAAATATGCTGGCTGTGCATAGAAATCAAACAGATAAGATGCTTTTTGTTGGTAAACGAAATCTTTATAAATATTATATATATATATATATATATATATATATATATATACACACACATATATATATACATATATATATATATATATATATATATATATATATATAAAACTGTACTTAAAATTAATTTATTTGAGTAAAACCCAACAATCTGGGTCAAAGAAAGAGGTAGTAGCTATTAAAATTCTTTTCAAATTGAATGTACAATGAACAGAACAGGCTAAATGAAGCAAAATCAATCATTTCAAGCCAAAATCCAAACAAATAATCAGCTGATATTCATGCGACATAAAACTCTTGATTATTGGAAAGATAACTGAAAAATATAGAGATTAGTAATGGAATGATCTTTGTGCTCTTGGGATTTGGATTTTGATTTTGCAAATCTGAATTTCTATGCTTCACTTTGAAATTATTTGAATAAATTTAAAATTATTGATTAATTGGATAAATTTTAATCTTAATTTGATTATGTGAATTTAAAGTTGTGCCAGCATAATTCCACAATTTTAATATTATACTTCCATTTTTATGTTAGAATTTCATGTTGAATTCAGTTTTAAAGTTTTACATACAAAGGTTTAATGTTATACATCTGATTTTTTTTTATGTTAGAATTTCTTGTTGAATTCAGTTTTAAAGCCTTACTTACAAATTAAAATTATGTATTACAAATTCAATTTGATTTAATTCTGCTTTAACAAATTGATATGCAGTACAATTTCAACATAAAGCAAACTTTTTATTTGCAAAACTGAAATACAATTCCTAGTGGGACAAATATCACGAATGGGTCTTTTATGTCTACTGATAGAGATTTATTAACATTTAAATGTTGATCATCAAAGATTTCATGTGTGGAAATTCCTGGTGTTATTACATGATGCTATATTCTATACAGTAAAAACCAAAATGGAGTGCAGCTTACATGAAATAACACGATACATGAGATTTTACATAGGTGTCCATCCTATTCACATCTGCAGTCACACATCTGGTCACCAACTGAAGTAAACTTTTACCCAACGTTGCATGCATAAAAATATTTAAAATCAAATCCAGATTCTTTAGATTTTCTTTTATTACTTCAAATATCATGCCATTTGAATATTTTAAATGGATTAGAAATGGAATGAGCAAAGAAATCAGTAAAAAGATGTAAAACTTTATACCTGTGTGATGATCAAAATGACAAAATAATAATAATAATATTAATTTAATTAATTAATTAATTTAAAAAATAATAATTAAAACTCTAGTTTTAAAATGCTACAGAATTCAGAGTCTGTCTGGCACAAAAATATTTTTACCTGAGGTAGCCATTTGTTTAGAAAGTTTGCCTAGAACAGAAATCAAGTTTACAGTTTATGTTAAATTACAGTTTATGTTAAATTACAGTCATTTGGAGGTGATTTACATGCTATATTTCAGTAAAAACAGCCATGGACGCTATTCATGAGAGGGTCAAATCACTACATTCCTGCACATAAACAAGGCCATACATTTTAGTGCCACATAGAGAGATGGAGATGTTGTGAGATGGACTTACTCTGGCATACTGAACTGCACCTCAGGAGCCGAGAGGCAGTACAGCAGAATCATGCAGCTGGTGAGGAGAGTACCCAGAACCAGACCTTTACACACCGACCTCCACTGCTTCCCCTGCTTCCCAACCATCATACCTGCGAGGGAAAGAGCCGACACACTGTTCACTCTCCCGCGAGCAAGCATTAAATAGTCCATGTAACATGAGATTTGGGAAACTCCAGTGCTTTTGCATGTCAGATGTAAAGATTAGAATCACATCTGCTTCAGTGATCTTGATTACTGGATAAGTGAAGTTACATCAGGCAACATGGGCAGTATTCAAGGAGCACGTGTGGCCGGCCTGGGAAAACTCTCCATTTAGACATTTCCTGAGCTGGAATATATGTTTCTCTTTTACATGTATCTCATCCACAAGTAAATATATATGTAGCATTTATAGCAAAAGTATCTGCTGTACATTGATTTAATAAAGCAATAAGCCATGAGAGGGTGTGTGGTACTTTGACTTGATCACAGGTAAGGGTGTTCTTAGACATAACGTTATAATCAATAACGAATCAACATTAGAGCTATTTAAGAGTTTGTTTTGCAAGACAAGTGAATATAATGTAATGCAGGAAATCGTGATTCAGAAAATATTTATAAATTATACAGTAAACGTCACTATTCGTGAACTTTATAAAATGAACCGCGTTGATAATTACTTACTGTATGAATGAAAAGAGGGATTGAAATGTTTGAAAATAAGCAGTAATATTAAGGTCTAAACTTTGAATCAAAACACTAAATTAAATATACTATATTGCCAAAAGTATTTGCACACCTGACCATCACAGCCATATGTGGTTCTTCTCCAAACTGTTGCCACAAAGTTGGAAGCACTCAACTGTATAGGATGTCTTTGTATGCTGTAGCATTACAGTTTCCCTTCACTGAAAGTAAGAGGCCCAAACCTGTTCCAGCATGACAACAACCCTGTGCACAAAGTGAGCTCCATGAAGACATGGTTTGGGTGGAAGAACTCGAGTGTCCTGCACACAGCCCTGACCTCAACCTCACTGGACATCTTTGGGATGAACTGGAACACCGACTGCACCCCAGATTGTGTAAGGTTTGTGTAAGGAACAATAGACAGGGAATAAAACACTGGGAGCTGCTGTTATAGGAAAATAATCAGCAACAAAGTAAGGTGAAGTGCAGTTAATGTAACCACCCACCAACCACCAAAGTGGATTATTTTTTTTATAACAGTGTTATTATAAGTGTGTTATTCCTTTTATTATTCCACAGCGCTTTGCCAATGATTAATAAATGGCGTGTCACTTTTTAACTATTTATAGTTGCATTTATTGTTGTGGAACATCAGCAAAACAAATTAGTTCCTTACTGGAAAACTTCTTGACAGTTACGAAAGCCCTGACACTGGAGACTCTTTCCAAAAATGTTAATAAATGTCTACTAACATTTAGGCTTCACCATACCAATCTTGTGTTTATGTTTATATTTATGTGTTTAACATTAGTTAAACATCTGTTTATTATTAGGCTTAGATTATACGGCGTGTTCTGTATACAAGGCCCTGCGAATGACCTGTTACTGTAGAAATAATCTTTCAAACATCGTGCATAAAAACCATTATGTCTGCAAATTATTTAATTATTATTGTTATTGTTATTATTTAACTATTGTCAGAGCTGCTGTTTTAGAAAATCAAATAACACCGTCTGATTCGAGAATTAAATCTCGCAATGGTATAAAAATAACTCATACTGTATGTCCATGAAAACTATGTATATGGTTACACCCACATTTATTCCTAAACTACAACCGTGTTTGTTAAACTGTCTCCTTATCTGCTGAGGGAGTGTCTGCCTTTAAGTATTTGCCCCTGACTCTATGATCATTTGCTAAAGTTTTATGTTTATTGTTTATTTCTGACTCTCTAACTTTATATTAATATGACTTCTGTCTCAGAATATGTTGTAGCTTTATTGTTTTTATTCCTTGTGTTTCAGTATGGTCTTTGTGTTGATAACACAGTGACGATAACACTCCCTCACTCAGCCTGCTTGTCTCTTATCTCTTATCTAATGTGATCTTGACAGAAAGCCTCGGCAAATTTAGAAAGTCAAGGAAAATTTCCATGAAATATATCCGTATTTTCTCACAACTGATGTGTCAAAACATGTTAAAGGCAGAAAAAAATGGAGCCAAAATGTGATTTTTTTTTTTCGTCATGTTTGCCTGTTTGCCAGAATTCAGACACAGCAACATCCGATGGGTTTTCCCAAGCCGGCGCACAAATATTGTCAGCATGGAAAATGCTGTGTTCACTTCACTCTTTCACCTTAAGAGTTATCAGAGATGACAAAATGACCTTGTAAAACCTGACACCTTTTTTTTTTTTTTTTTGCCTTTCGCTTCCTTTAATCTCCAGCTTGATCACAATAACACAGCCTTTTATAGACACTTTACATTTCAGGACAGTTACGGCACACTGAGAATAAGACAATAACAAAGTGCTGTTAAGAGAATTTTTTCAGTGTGTCAAAGTTAGACATTCTTCAGGAGGCTGTTTATAACATAGCAACAAGTGTTCAAGTGACTTTTTCCATTTTCAGACATTATGCCCTGAAATTGCACATGTGAATTCAAGTACCGTCGTTACAACATTCCTGGCTCACACTTTCTTACTGATAGGGAACATTTAAAGGGCTCTACATATGAAACCTTTTTAACATTCTCTCGTCATCTTGCCCTAGCCATTTGCCCTTGGGGGAATCCCCATCTCCATCTTAAGGACCATTCAGTTCCTGCATTAACCCAAGTGAAGTCTGTGAGGTGACCCATTGGACCCAACATAAATAAAACCCTGAGCTCTGATATCATTTCCTGAACCAGACAGTTGCTCAGTTGTTCAAGTGTAAGCCCGAGCAGTGGACAGCAGTTCATATTTATTGAAATAATTAATATTTAAAAAAAAAAAAAAAAAAGGATTTCTATAGCAAAATACCGTACCATGAGCAAGTGTTTTAAAATCTGCCCCTCCTGCTCCGAGCATCGGGTAAAACAGGAAGTGCCCTAATACAATTTTCAGGATGCCCTTTGACTTCCCTTGACAACTCAGAAGTGTGTAACTCTTACATCACCCTTGTCCTCTCCACCTCCTCTTGCTCTTAGTCTTCAGGAAGATGACAAACAAATCATAAAAACAGTATTAGGTCTCATTTTATATAATGTTTATATAATTTCCTGTTTTTATTGTCCTCGCCTTGTGCAAACACATCACATTTCATTACTTACACACACACACACACACACACACACAGACACACCTTGTAAAATATTGTATTAAAATTGTGAGTTGCAGAACTTGGAAACATCTGAATAACTGTGAAGATTTGTTTTGTTTTGTGTTCTTTTTTTCCCATGTTCATGTAGATACACTCTTCTGAGTCATCTGGGAAAGTCCCATTTTATCTGATGTCCTGTTTTTATTGTCCTCACCCTGAACAAACTTACCACAGGTCGATACACACACACACATTTTTTTGTATGTCATTTATACTGTTGTTCGATTTGTTGTAGACGTTTTTCTGTCTGAATCTGAGCTTTATGATCTTTTATAACAAGATATTTATTTTGGTGTATTTTTGCACATTTTTATTGATTTCCCATTAATTCATATTTTTTTAAAAATCTGAAATACCTTTGAGTACTCAGGTGGACGTCATGTTAATTTAGTAAGTGTTATGCATAGAAGAAGTCAACGAACGGATCTTAAAAGCAGTGTTAGGCCACTTATTTGACCCATTTTATCTAATGTCCCGTTTTTATTGTCCTTGCCCCGAGCACAGGTTGATGCACAGCCACACACAGTATCTTGTGAAATATTGTATTAAAATTTTAATTTGCTTGCACTTGGAAGCATTCAAATAACTTTAAGGATTTATACTGAAAATTTTCCTGTCTGATTCCGTGTTTTATGGTCTACCATGATTTCAGTCTATGCCAGGCAGTTAGAAACATACCACCATTTAAGGGATTTTTGTTGGTTTCCTGACTTAAATCATCATTTTTTGGGGAAATATGAAATAGCTTTGAGCTATTTTAAGGTCGACATCATGTTCATTAAAACTCAAATATCCTATTACAACAGGTGATATATGAAATATTAAAATGTCTGCTCTTTATATAGACAGTTGTTATGTGTCCTAGTGGTAGAATGGCTTTCAAAACTGTCCAGAATTTTGGGAATTAAAGGTGGCAATGGAGACCCGTTAAAGTTTCCGGGACTGCCCGGCCTTATTTGACCAGAAAAACTGCAAAATCAACCATTAGCCCCCCATGCATGCCTTGTTTTTGAAGGTGTGCCAGGTTTATAGATAGATAGATAGATAGATAGATAGATAGATAGATAGATAGCATATATTTATGCTTGTAGCTGCATTTCCTCCATCCTCATTATGGCTCTTGCTTAGTACCACCATGGACCCAGTCATTTAACGTTGTTTCTCCGCCTTTCCCTAATTCATCGTGAGATGTTCGTCATCGCTCGCATCATTTCCCTCCCGTGTCCAATTATTACTGAACGTCTCCTGCTGCTCATTTAATTATTATCCTCCCAGGAGCCTGACGCTGGATGTGCATCATAATACACAGGTTATAACGTATGCCTCCACTGGAAATCATTATTAAAACAAATTAGGACACCAACTTTGGGTGTATTTGACATTTAGGTCAACAATGAAGTGGAAATGTGACCGGACCAAGAAGCAAGCCCAGCGTCCATACTTTTATAGGAAACATTTTGAGATAAACCAGAATGGATGACGATAAGGTGAAAGGAAACAGACAATGGGATGTAGAAAACAGGTTCCCCATTCTGGCTTGCCAAAACTTTATCAGTCATCCAGACTTAGCGAGCACACAAAAGTGAGTTAGAAAAGCTGTACTACTCACAAAGCAGGGTTGGAATGGCAGAATCCTGTTCATGATGTAAGTATGTGGAGTTCTGAGACAATCAGCACAGCCCCCCTGCACACATGTATCACCTACTTGCTCAATGAATAATACATTCAGGTAGAAAGTGATCCTGTGTTTCACCCCCTACACAGTCTGAAATCAGATCTCCACTGGCCGCTTCATCACGTATCCATCAGGGCTGTAGCAGAGCGCTATACGCACAATGCGGCTGCCAGTGAACACATCTAGCAAAAAAAGGCCCACAGAAGACAGAAAAAAGGGACTCTGAATAAGGGTCAAAGTAGAAGATCAAAGTAGGCCAGAGTGGCGGAGACAAATCCCGCTCAAAGCCCGACGGAGCTTATTGTTCTACTCAGCTGAAACCTACTCGCGCATTTTTTCCCCCGAGTCGTCATGTGTTGACAATGACGGCTTTGTTTGTGTCCGTGAGAACACAAAGTTCATTCTCAGATTTAAATTGAAGTTATGGGTGACTTGGTGGAGTTGCTGCCTCACAGCTTCAGGATTCACTGCTCAATCCTGGACTCTGTCTGTGTGGAATTTCCTGTGCATGTTCTCTCCGTGTTTCTGTGGGTTTTGTCTGGGCTCACCAGTTTCCTCCCACCTCTCAAAAACAAGCGGGTGCTAAAAAAAGGGGGGTACTAAATGCATGCTATGATAAATTGCCCTAGATGTGTGTGTGTGTGTGTGTGAATGATGCCCTGAGATGGACCAAGCTCCCATGTATTCCCACATGATACTCAGTGTTCCCGGGATTAGCTCCAGATCCACCGTGACCCTGACCAGGATAAAGCACTTCCTGAAGAGACAGTCCCTGTGGCAGCTAGGGCTTTAGGACTCGACTCTGGTCTTGAGAGGTTTTCTGTATTTACTTGGACTTGTCTCAGTTTATTACCATTTGTACTTGGATTTGTCTCGGCAATGGACATTGGCCTTTGTTTGTAAAAATGTTTTTGTCTTTTCTTTTGTGTGCACAAAGTTTAGCATGAATTAATTCCTTCTTCTAGAAAACAGCCTATTCATTGGGGCAATGCTTGAATGAAGCCAAATAGCTGAAGTAAAGGCTTGGACTTGAAAAAGATTTGATGGTTAAGACTCGATCTTGATGATCTCAAGGTCTCAGACTCGGCTAGTCCTGGTCTTGCATCCTGGTCTAGCGTTAGGCAACATGTCTTAGAGTCTTTTCACCTCACCATGAGTTTGAGGCTTGTCTGGGAATTCTGAGCAGATTAACACTAATATATTTGCTTATCCATTCATATGGATATTGATATGGATTCATATGGATAATAAGAATATTTTCACATCTAATGGGAAGATTTTATATTATGTGGTGGATCCTTTTTTTTGCACACCATTCTGTTTGGGTCATCATACAGCTTAGTGATAAAACAGTTCTGAAGGCTGTCAGTTTGAATCCCAGAACCAGTTTGTACAGAAATTTTGTACAAAGTGAAAGTTTGGGAATTGTGTCAAAATTGTACTGAGTGAAAGTGACACAAGTGTCCACACTTAAAATGTACTCAGGTATATCAAGTAAAAAAAAAAAAAAAGAAAAAAAAAACAGTCAGCATGCCACCCCCAAAAAAACAAAACAAAAAACCTTGGCTCATGTTACGTTACTTTAACATGGGAAAATAAAACGTTTGTCATAAATTAAACAATAGTGATGTGGTTGGATCTTTACTGATACAAATTTCATACAAATGAAATCAAAATTCTACAAGTGAAAGTGTCCACGCTGAAAAAATAAAACAACCAACCAACCAAAAAAAATGTCAGCACATTTTGTCCATCACTGGCTCATGCTTATAAAGTCACAACTCAGTTTGTATTTAATTTGTATCAAAAAATATTCAACCACATTACCATTGCCGGATTGTTTACTAAATTTTTCCATTTTTCCATAACTACATAACCAACTTTGATACAGATATTCCTATGATGAGCAACTGGGACTGTAAGACAGTTCTTGCTAAGGATTTGTTTTAAATATAGTTTTTCAGAAAAGTTAAAATCCACAGAAATTCAATTAGATTGAGGCAAAATATTTAAAAAAAAAATGAGCTGTGATCAACAAGTACATGTTTTGATTGATAAATAATTCATATTTCAGTACAAGTATTAATGATCACTGAAACCCAGGTAAAGCACAAATCCTTTAAAGTGATACAAACGTAATGTAACAAAGTAACTTACAGTTACTTAAGTGGTCGTTTGTTAACAGGCCATACTGTACATAGATATGAAATGTACAAGTATTCATTTTAATAGACAGTATACACTCTGAGGCAAAAAAAAAAAACAAAAAAAAACTTAAAATAAAAAACAAAAAACAACAACAACAAAAAAGGCCAAGAAAAAGAGGGAATGAAATTTAAATTCAATACTTTTAATTTTGAATTTTTGAGAATAAATGTGACAAAAGTTTACGCACTGACAAGTTGGTGTTTTTCCATCCACCTTTAATAATCTGCAACATCTGTGTGTGTGTTGGCCCATTAATTTGCTCCAGAGGGTATCTGGGGCAGAAAACATCCTGCCTCATTTTGGCAGCAACTTCTACATATAACTTCTAATTCATTTAGTTATGGTTTAAAAACCCTTAACTATCTAAAGAACCCTTGAGGAACTGCATTTTCTAAGAATGTAGGAAGTGAGTACTTTCATATAAATGTATTTTGGAGTCGTTATTTCAGCCTGATGTGTTTTATTACTACAGGTGCAAAAATACTGTTTATTATTCATTTATCCATTCGTTTATTAAGCATTATTCAGTATTTCTGCTGTGAAACTAAAAGGAATGGTGTGTAGCTGTAAAGCTAAGGAATTTAAGTCTGGACATGCCAGGTTTTTTTTTTTTGGGGATTAGCATAAAATGTCAACCTTATTCAGTACAGCAATGACATGATCCATTTCCTTCCACCACTACAGATCAGTTGAAACTGATAGACATGTGTTATCTCGCCAGGCAAATTTTCATGCAAAGCAAGCCAGAGGAAATCATTCTTCTGGAACAAGAGCCATGAACACGCAAGAGGTTCAACCACTTCAAAACCTCACACACATTGAAGAAGCTGATTTGTATTGTCGATAGAGACTCATGAGAAACAGCGGAATGAAATAGTGATTGGGATAGTGATTAAATAATAAAAAATTAATAATTTTCTTATAGATTTTCCTCATCAGTATAATCAATTCAGAAATGTTTCTAAATAACAAGCTGCTTAAGATACATCCTAAACTGCAGAAGGAACAAAAACCTACGTCATTTTTTTTTTTTTTGGTTGGTTGGTTGGTTTTCAAACGGCCATTCATTCTTTTTAATTCACCTTCCATATCTGTCTATTATCAAGTAAGCGCTTATCAAAACTAACCTGAAAGTCTGACTCATACCTTCAACAAAACCCAACAGACGTCACCATAACATGATTAAAAAAAAATAACAAAAGTGCAGGAGCTGTCAGCAATCGGAACTCATTCATGCTTGAGAGAAGCGTGCAGCAAGTACCTCAGAGAGTGGATCTGCTCATCCCAGCTGGACAGGCAGAAGCACGAGGATGGAAGCACAAGCATGGGAGTAGATCCTCATCACCCTGCAGTCCTCCTGTCTCTCCTCCTAGCGCAGAGAGCTCATGCTCTTTGCTTGGCTGCTGTGCGGCATCAGGCAGTCAATCGTTTCACTTCTAAACCTCTGTCTCTCACAGCACCTGATGGGTTTTTAAACCACGCCTCCTCACTCTCACTCTCTCACACACACACACACACACACTGTCCCGCTCTCTCCCCGTTTCACCTCCACTGCCTGTGATCTCCGGGAGCTGAGTTGGCTGAAAAGACTCAGCTCCTCATCTACTCCCTGTAGCGTCAGATCTGCTGCACTGCTGGGAATTGCATTTGTCACTGTGTGTGTGTGTGTGTGTGTGTGTGTGTGTAATGGGGGGTGGTAAAAAGGCAAACGGAGCACAAGCGCAAGTGAGACAGACAACGAGAGAGAGAGAGAGAGAGAGAGAGAGAGAGAAGAAGATAGGGAGGAGGGCCTGGTGTCTATTTGGTAAACACACAAAGCACCATTGAGAGCAGAGTGTGGAGTCCAAGTCTGAGCTGCAAACTGATAGACAGACTTGTAAGCCACATTAAATCCACTGAGAAATGCAGAAAGCCGAAGCGCATCCATGAACAAAGCCCTTCATTGTACCACTTCACTTATTTACATTACATTTACATTCGAAAAACACTTTTAAATGAAGCACTTTACAAACCACCTGAAGGCTCACCAGCAGAACACACACTCCAGAACAAAGTGACCACAAGCAAGTGCATAATAACTGTAGGAAGCATAAGGAGCTACAAATGATATATTCAAGATATAATAATAGGGTGACTTGAGGAACTGCAAGAAAATGGGTTTGCGGTAAATGGTGGTCACATGGGAAGAGAAGATACACGGCTGGATATAAAGAGAGATCAAGATACATGCTTGTTGGAAATGGCGTTTTAACACCGATGTGTCTTGAGGTTTAGACCACTTAGGGGTGTGCGGTTATAGGAAAATAATCAAGGATAGGATGGTGTCATACTATTACACTATACTTTTTACCAATTTATAGTGGATACATCTAATGTCATGGGATGACAGACAAACTAGTTAGTTCCTGATATCACTTAAGTTATAGCAGCTATAAAAAGTCGTTGCCACAACAACCTCTTATTTACACACCTCTTATCTCTTGACAAAGATTAAAAAATACAGCTGGTCATGCTACAGCAAGGCATGATCCCCATCCTGAAGCTTTATCTCTGACTGTTACAAACCTGCCTCCTCACATAGCAACAACTACACACTTTTTAAAAATCTGTTTTTGTTCATTTATCCACGAGAGCATTAGTGAGGTCAGGCACCGATGTCGGGTGAGGAGGCCTGGGGTTCAGTCAGCGCTCCAGTTCATCCCAGAGGTGTTCAGTGGGGTTGAGGTGAGGGCTCTGGGCAGGACACTCGAGTTCTTCCAGTCCAAACTTCATGGATCTGGCTTTGTGCACAGAGGCACTGTCATGCTGGAACAGGTTTGGGCCTCTTAGTTACAGTAAAGGGAAATTGTCAATCTATAGCATACAAAGACATTCTACACAATTGTGTGCTTCCAACTTTGTGGCAACAGTTTGTGGAAGGAGCACATATGGGTGTGATGGTCAGGTGTCCACATACCTCTACCCATATATACATTATATATATATATATATATATATACACACACACACACACACACACACAGTACTGTGCAAAATTCTTGGGCACATGCAAAGAAATGCTGTAGAGCAACTATGCCTTCAAAAAATAATTAAATTAAATGTTTCTGCATTAAAAAAAATACTATAAAGAGCAGTAAACAGTAATAAATGAAACAAAGTAAATTTTTGGTGTGACGATCCTTCACTTTAAAAAAAAAAAAAAAGTAGTTTCAGGTACAATTTGTGTACCAGTTTTATAAGGAAATGAGCTGTAAGTGTTACTGAGCATCTTGCAGCCACAGTTCTTCTGGAGACTTTGACTGTCGACTCGCTTCTTATTTCTGCAGCAAAACCCAGCAGCCTTCATTATGCTTTTTTTTTTTGTCTGAAATGTGGTCTTTTATGTTTTATGCTGCTTTCTTTACTGACATACAAACATTTTTCTGTAACATTTAATTTTGTGCTGGAAAAATGATGTTTGGAAATCCAATATATATATATAAATATATATATATAAATATATAGAGAGGTTTATCCTTCTTCCAGGCTGAGATATCTATAAGGCAATTTAAAATGCATGGTCAGACTCAAAGGTCCTTTGGAGCAAAGGTAACACTGAAGAATGGAAAACGATAAAGCTGTTTGACTGGACAACTGTTATCTACAGGGTGTTGTACTGTGAAAACAGGATGGCTAAGCACAACCTGTAGGAATTTAGATCGTTATCAGTTATCGGTTTCTACATGACCTTGGCAGAAGCGGCTTGATGGGTTTAGGTTGTTTGAGGTACAGGCCACAATGAGAAGCAGTTCAGTCCTTCAAAGGTAAAATTATGTTTAAAAAATGTGTGAGATTGGATGACTGTTCCCAGTGCAGTGGTGCACAATGGCTAAGGGGCCAAGCATAGACCCTTGAAGCACACTAGACATTACCTGATGTAAATTCTCTCCTTGGGAGACTTGCCTTCTTTTTTTTTTTTTTTTAAACAAACTCTATGCAGGCAGAACTCGTCATACTCATCTTAAACTGTAGCTTCTGAGATGTCAGTGTTGCTATTTTCATATTTTGAAAACAGAAGATCATACTGACGCAACTTGCTGAAGTCAGCTACAGTCAACATGACAGAAGAACATCTGTTTGTCAGTGTAGGAGTCTCACTGGCCCATTTCTGACCACCGTCTTGCAGAAATGTTAGAAGACTGGCATTTTCTCATTTTTTGTACAGTACTAAGATCTGTTCCACTCTCTATTGTTATTCTAAAGGTCAAATGACAGCTTTCTGTCATTCTCACTAGTTTAAAAAAAAAAACAAAAAAACAGAAATACCAAAAATAGAAGCAAAATCATTCCTGTTGAGGAATTACTTAACACAGTGTTTCTCTCCCTCTCTGTATCTCTATAACATGGAGATATGCAAAGGTTATGCTGAGAACCATGTCCATTGGATGGACTGAAACACTAAGCTCATTGTCGGAGCAAACCCCCCCCCCAACACACACACACACACACACACACACACACACACACAAAGGGCCATCACAGTGCCAGGCAGGGCGAGAGCGAGTATTGCTGGAATGCAGAAGGGGCAAACTGGTGTTAAAGAGGAAGATCTACATCTGTATGCAAAAGAGAGAGAGACAGAACGATACTGAAAAGTAGGAAAGGCATTTTTGGACATAATACGAACACTACCAGCCACACCACACGCATACCACGGACAAAACTTTTTGAGCTTCATTATAGCCATCTACAAGATACTTAACAGTGCAGTGGGAACTTGGCAGTGTATACTAAGCTGTTCCTCTGGTGGTCCTTTTCTATTGATAGACAGGGTAGAGGGGGGCTGAGGATTTGTAGCAACAGATGGCCCATAAGAAGTAACTGTATACCGTCTAAATGCAGCTATATGGCAGGTGAGCCTGATAAACTGGCAACCAATAATGAATCTCCTTATTTATTAAGGACTGAAATAGACACTGAGCAGCTTCACAGATTAATAATTTAATGAAACCGGCTCATTTTGGCTCTGTATCCATGACTAATGAGGCAATGGGGAGTTTATTACAAAATTGAAACTGAAGCAGAATGACCAAAGTATCTTTGTGTCTGCTGCAAATGAAGAGTGAAACTTAAGAGTCGAAAATCTGCTTCTCCATGAAGCATACTCTCATCTGCAAGACATGAACCAAGAATATGAAGAAAAAAAAAAAAAAATGGGGCCAGGCTGAGGTATCCTGGAGTGGAAGACAGGTAGAGCTGAGGATTATCAGGATATCACTGGCAAGAGAAACCATGGCAGTGAATGATTTCCCAGTGAGGTTGTAACCACGGGGGCCAAGCACCAATTTTTTTTTTTTTTTTTTGGTTCACCAGTTTGGTCACCGGTTCTCATCCATACTAGAGCCACCAACTGGGAAATGTGAAGCCAATCTTTTCAAATCGCCGCTCTAGCTAAATCACAAGGCAGAGTGAGACACTCTGAGGAATGCTCTATCTACCCTCTCCCACATACATGAGCGCACAGACGCTTATGATTGTTCGATTTTGGAGGGAGTGTATGCCAGCCCTCCCCCCCAGAAAGCAAATCCAATATCGCTCCCTTGGCTCCCGGGCCACAAATGGCTGTGGCTTCATCGGGATTTGAACACTCGATTGCCAGATAATAGGGCGAGCACTTTTCAGGACCCCCTCCAAGCACGGACCGTTGAGGTACACCAGACATCACCTCATATGATGATAGCCCTTTAATTATTCCCAATTTTCAGAATTGAGAATCAAACCAACACTGGCTTGCTATTGGATTTAATTTGCATTTTCTAATCCAATTCAGTGATATATTATTATATCATGAGAATATGTAACCTATTCAGAGATCTGTCTGAGATATTGTTATTGCATTAAACATAAAACATAGATCATTGTATGTTTATGGAAAAAAGCGAGTGTTTTTTTGCACCACTGGCTAAAATGGATCATTTTAATACAATGGGATGAATAATGAGGTACTTAAAATACATGAATAAAACTGATCAATTTAATACAATGGGATCATTAAACCTAAATAACATTGAAAAGACATTCTTTTTTTTGTTACATACAATAGGCCATGACAATGTCCAATAAATGGATAGAATTTTATTTTTTTTAATAATAAAAATATCATCCACTCTCATTTCCCCTCTACTGTTTCTTCGACTTCTTCTTTCTGTCCGATTTGCTGGCCTCGTCCAACGCTTTTCTCTTGGCTGCCATTTTATTAGCCTGAAGGAGAGGGAGGATCAGGTTAATGAATAGCAGTGCATCATGGAACTTCAATCATGAGTTAAGAGCGGACCACTTAATATTTGACATGCTTGAACTCTCTAATCATTAACTTTAAAGCATTGAATGGTTTACAAATAGATTGCGCAATGACTGTCACCTCCAGCTTAGAGTATACAAGTTTTGAAGTGAAGTGAAGTGAAGTGAAGTGACTTGTGGCCAAGTATGGTGACCCATACTCGGAATTTGTGCTCTGCATTTAACCCATCCAAGTGCACACACACACCGTGAACACACACCCGGAGCAGTGGGCAGCCTTTTTTGCTGCGGCGCCCGGGGAGCAGTTGGGGTCTCACCTCAGTCGTGGTATTGAGGGAGGAAGAGAGCGCTGGTCATTCACTCCCCCCACCTACAATCCCCCCACCTGAGACTCGAACCCATGACCTTCAGGTTCACCTTCGGGTTGCAAGTCCGAGACTCTAACCATCTAACCACGACTGCCTAGCTGAATTCAATAAAGCAGATGTAAATGTGGGGCCTGACTGGCGACGTCTTACCTCTCGAACCTTCCTCTTCTTCCCGAACATGATCTTATTGTACAGGTATTTGTCCTTCTTCTTCATCATCATGATGGCGAGCCTCTTCTCCTCAGCCTCCTCTTCTTGCTCCAGTCTCTGCCTGTTGTCTGGAGTCGCCTTTCCAGGGGTCACCTTCACTGATAAGGCCTGTAAAACAAAAAGGCACGATCAGGCACCATGCCCAACGCTCCTGCCAGTTTCCTTGTTCTTCATGCTGTGCAAATATAAATCACACTCGTCCCACCCACAGATTCAAACACGTATATTGATTATGGATTTGTAAAATGAATAAACGACATGCATTTGGTTTTCACACTGTGGAGTCACTCTAGGAAGTGCTACTTCATCCTTGTTGGATTATTTCAGAATTTCTGTCATCCCTGAAGCTGTCTGAACAAAAAGAAAAGGTGTTTGGAGTTTCGATGAGGTGACCATTAAACAGGACAGGACCCAATAAACTAATCTTCTGTTTGCCTGGAGCTTCTGCACACAGCTTTTGTTCCTAACATGGACACCCTAAAGATTTTCACAGTTTATTCCCAAATCATACTCTTGCTTCGGTGGATAATCTCACCTGGATTCTGTACATTTGTACACAAGAACTGCTGCTGTAATCGTAAAGATTGTCCTGTGCTCATCCTAGGCCTCACAGTATACTCATAAGCAAGTGAACATCCTTTGAAAACACTTAGCACTGATTGACTCTATAGTACACAGCTGCACAAGTGTAATGATGTCTAATCGCACGATTCGGTGTCACCCAGAAGAGGATGGGTTTCCTTTTGAGTCTGGTTCCTTTCCAGGTTTCTTCCTCATGTCTTGTCACCTCTGGCTTTGTCATTAGAGATCTAAATATAAATCTACATCTGGACTTTGGTAAAGCGGCTTCGGGACAACATCTACAGGTAAAACTGAACTACACAGAATTGGATTTATCAGAACCTAAAACAGATTCTGTTATGGATGCTTAAACAAATACAAATAAAACATTCTAATTTTTTAAAAAGAAAGAGTTTTAGAATTAGTGTAAAGTTCTCCATTACTGTATAACGAAGCTCCTGCTCAGTCCCAAACATGCTCATTCACCTGGAACACGAGCTAATTAATTCACTTTTACACCCAACACTCACCAAAAGGGCTAATGGTTAACCTAAGAGGCCTAGTATGTATACAGCTCATTTGCACATTCGCTGAGCTCTGGACGCAAGCACCGACCACCTGTGACGGATTAATGGCTCCTGAGTCACCCTGAGACCATATTTAAGAACAAAGCTGAGCAAGCTGCAAATCTGCCTCATATCTTCACCTTCAGGCATAAAGTCATGGCTCAAGTAACATTCTTAAGTGCTCAGTTAGGCTGGGTACGGAGTTTAAAAGACCAGAAACGTTAGGTTGGTAGGCAGATAAACTAGCCATTACACGACATCAATCTGCAAAACTGACTTCACAAGTAGGTTGCTCATTTCGTATCAGTATTGATGAGCACCAAAAAAAACCCACCACTCGATGAATCCTTAGTCTGCACTCTATCTCTGAGCCTTTGATGGCCACAAGCACGTTATACCTCTCTCTCGACAGCGTTATAAAGCGAAACTGCCTGCCGCTTTGAGAGATATGATGCTTGTTTGCTCTCTGGCTCCCTAATAATAAAGTGCACCTGCCACACAGATCACAAACAAGAAACTGATAAAACCAGTGAACTTGGTACTCAAGGCAAATCACATGATTACTCCTCCATTTGCAGTTTTTTTTAAATGGTTTGCAAACACTGATAGGGGCCATGGTTATACTCCACTGTACACTGGGTTGATAAAGACTGTGGCAAAGTTTTATTAGTTGAGCAACCCTCACTCATAACTAGTTTATTAGACTGCTTTCACACTTCTCGTTTTTTTTTTGGTTGTTGTTTTTTTTTAAAAATCCAGAGCGCTTTTTGTTCCAATATTAAAAGACAAACAAACAATTTCAACAGTGAAATATTGGCAATGAAACCGTTTTTCAGAAATTTACAGATATCTGCTCACTAACAAGAAGTACTTTTTAGCAACACCTGGTCCTTCATGTTTTTCCTCTATTTGCATACAAGAATATGATTGGTGCTTGTATTTTATGACATTATAACTTCAACGGCATTTTAAACGTTCATCACGGTGACAACGCTGACATCTCACTCTTACCTTGCCCTGCGTTCTTTTCTGTTCCATATCTTTCAGTTTAGCCTCTTGTTCAGCCTCTTCCTCCTCCTCCTCCTCCTCTTCTTCAGCATCATCTTCATCTTCTTCCTCTTCATCCTCCTCTTCTTCCTCGTCCTCGTCCTCCTCGTCCTGCTCCGCGACTGGAGAGAAGAGGACGCTGGTCCATCAGAGAACACAAGGACGAATACTCACACAGTGAAATCCACAAATATTGACTAATGCTCACCGGGTTTCTCTCCTCTCTGAAGAGCCAGGAGCCTCTGCCTCTCTGGAGGAACGTAATCGCCCTCCTTCTCCTCCACGAAGGGTGACAGGTGGGGAGGAAGTGTGACGCCCAGGAAGTAGTCCGCCACCGGAAGGAGCATCTTAGCGTTCACGCAGTCGTACACCCACTGAGGCTGAATGTAGTACCTGCAGAATCATGACATCATGCTGAGTAGAGGACAAATAAATGGCTTCGTTTTTCAAAAAGAAAATGGCAAAATCTCCATCAGTCCTGAATCCTTTTTCTTGTTACAGAATAATATCAGACTCAGATTTCTGCTTGCTTTGTTTACACTCTCTCTCTCTCAGGATTGGCTGCTGGCTCCTGCCTGTCACCTTGTTGTCAGACTTCTTTCATTCTTAAAGTTTGGGGCGTGGTGTTTAACATATCTGATTTGGTGCATGACATATACAGACAAACTTTTGGCTATTAGATGTAAACTGTCAGGAGACGACAACAATTAACACAAATGTGCTGATGCCATGGCGAATGGTGTGTGAACAGGATATTAAGATATATTTCAATTTAAATTTCTCAAACAGCTACCAACAGACTTGGTAGCAAACTCAGACTTGTGGATCTGACATTACAACATATACATGCAATATTACGTACAGCGTAAACATACGTACTAAACAATAAGAGCCACTGTAATAGGAAGAGATAGTGCAGAATGTTCTGTACGTGAGTGTGTGTTGTGCGGAATCATGAATACGCGTAGGAAGGTCATGTGTGTACCGTGGCCGTGATGGTAGACGAGTGAAAGGAACTCAAAAATAGATCGCCAAACCAAGGCTCGAGACTCACAAGACTGCTTCTCTTGTACAGACACACACAGGAAGGGGATAAAAGAGGGCCATTGAGAGGCAGGAAAAAGAGTCGGGGCTGAAAGAACTGCATTGTGGGTCAGCTCCCATCTTCAAACCAGACACACACTTGCAATGTGGAATGAAATGTCACTAGTCACAGAAAACGCCGCACTTTGAGAGAAGAATCTAGCGCCTAGTTAGCGCTCGAGATGCAGTTTGTTCAGTGAAGCAGAAATCGATCCACATGTAAGGATTTGTCCATTTCCATAATTCTAAATAAACAGAACTGTCCAGTCGTAGTAGTCATAGTTCAGTGCTAGTAGCCTATTTAACTTTGATTTACATGTTAATGTACTACCTTGCCAGCTTAGCAAAGCAAGCTAACTGTACTAGCTATGTACTCTTCTACTTCCTAATCTGTATGCCAGAAATAGCCTTAAGATATACTTCAAACAGGAGGGAAGAAAAACTGTGTCGGACATTTGACCTTGCTGTGTCCTTGACCCTGTTTGGATCAATTCCAAAATCTGACCAGTTCATCTGCTGGTTACAATGATGATGATGAAATCTTTCGCCTACTTCTTCATGAGATATCGCGCTAATGACAATCTCGAACGGATGGGCAATGTGAAAACATAACGCCTTCGCCTCCATTGTGGAGGCATGAAACTAGGCAAGATGTAGAGTATATTATAAAAGCAGTTACTTCCAGCGCATATACTTATTACACAGAGTAGAATTAAATCGTTATGAAACCAAACTAAAACTTTTTTTTTTTTTGACTAAAACGCGGTGTAACGAAAATACTTTAGTTGTGTATTTCCTTGTAGTGCTGAATGAGAATGAGAGCAGGGGAAAAATAAGCAACCGGTGCGATCAATGAGAGACAGGTTACCGTGACAACCCTGGCCTAAACATCAGACCTTAATAAGACCTTGACCGCACAGTGGTTACCATAACAACCAATACTGCCGGTTAGACCATGATGCTCAAACTCATGCGCACTGACCGGAGAGCAAACAGCATTATTAATCACTTCTGAATCATTATCACCGTTAAAAATATTTATAAAATAAAAGTATTATTTAATTTTGTCTTTTGACATTTTTTTTAAAATGTATTTATATTTGCCAAAACTTTGTGGTGGTATCCCTAAAAAAAACAGAATAAAAAAAACTTTAAACTTCTCTAAAGTTGGCGAAGTCAAACATGCGTTGTTAGGTTTTATTTCAAACGAATGAACTCCAAACTTTCTCCACTGACGCTGACAGAAATGCGATGGTGCAGCATTAGTGCCTCTTTCAAGCAGGAAAATAGAGCTGAGAGTGACTGCTAATGTGAGATGGGCAGGAGGGGGCGGGGCTTCCAGGGTGTCAGTTAATGTCAGAGTTCAAAACATCCACGCAACGGTCAGTCGCTCCTGATTCATATGTCGATTGGAGGACAGTTTGAGACGTCGCCCTGACTTTAAATCAACTAAAACACATCCCTGAGAGCAAGTTTAATTTTCCAAAACTAGTATAAAATCGTGGCTGAGATGGTTCATCATACCACAATTCCATGTCCAATTTTAAGCAGGGAAACTGATACTGATTACATTTTGGCCATGTCTTCGGGTCTTTTGGTTCCCAACACGATGGGACTAAAGAGTTTTTTTAAAAAATTAAAAGTGAAAAATAATCGATCACTGAAATATGGGGGAGTGCAGTCAATCGATTTGAAATCTCCAGAGCTTCTGTCCTGATGTGACTCCAGGTAGCAAGATGTCAATATTCCAAATATGGCGTCGGTGTAAAATTCGCTCCATTTAAACTGCTTTGTATAAAAAGACATTTGCATGAAATGCATGCAAACTGACACGTGAGCGTCTCGGGCTGTGTCGCTGACCTACATGCAGCTGAGTGTGGATCTGACCTGTTGATGTACTGTTTATCCAGACTGGGTCTGTCCACCACGTGGTGCGTGATCGTCTCGTCGGTGATGTCATACGTGCTGCCGATACACAGGGATTTGTCCCAGGACACCTGTGCGCCGAAACACCTGTGGACACAGAGAGAGATTTACATACGTGCATACATTTGCATCATAGCTGTCTCTCTCTCTCTTACACACAGCGATATGATCCCCCCCCCCCATTCCTCAATATTTTCTACTGCTCACGTCATACATTCACGTTAAATCCACTATTCCTGATCACCTGAGCACGAAAGCCAGAGATTCTCTCGGCACTTCTCTGTTCAGGAAGAACTTCAGGCCTTCGAAGAGCTTCTTGTGTTTGTCCTCCTCCTGCTGCGCCTTTACCCTCGCCTCCATCTTCTCCATGTCCTCCTGAAGACGCAAAAAACAAAAAAAAAACAAAAAAAAAACACACAGACGAGTGAACTTCGTTTAGCTACATTCCGACACTGACCACTCTGAAGAGCGCCTGTAACAAAACCGCCAACCTGCACAAACTCCGCCCTCTTTTGAATGAATAAAATCCAAACATTTTTTCTCAATCAAGGAACGGCTGGAAAACGGTGTGTGAAGACGCACGTCAAAAAATGCACAGACGAACCATATTTGCTGTTTTTGTGGCGCCCCGGGGGCGGGTCATATTTGGAGGAGCACAAGTCTAGTACAGGAAGAGACATATTTTTACCAAAATAAATAAATATTTATAATTTCTCCAGAACTGACAAACTATAAAATTAAACCGAGAATATCTCCGAAACGATTTTGTTTCTGTTTTTTTTGTTTTAGATATATGACAGTATTAATGTCCATAAACTTAAGCAACACGTACAAAACTTTTTACTTCAGAGGCACTTTCATCTCAAAAACTCCTAAAATTAAGAACGTATTTAAGACCTCGGTGGATTATAATTTCACAATTTGAAAAATGCCAGACTTTTAAGGCTGTAATGTTCTTAGAACTGATTTCTCATCCACTTTAATGGTGTACATGATTCAGCTGGTGCCTGTTTGTTAACATCCAACTGTGTAACCAGAGTGACCAGCTCCCCGGTGCAACACCTGCAGGAAAAGGTGTGAAATGTGTAACTGTTCCATTGACGCCAGCAGCTTTAACACAAACCCGTGCTGCTCTCACATTCGCACAGCCCTAAACAGACCCAGCTTTAACTGTAGCGCAATAGCGGTGACTGGTTTAATCGCGTCTCACCCCTTCGGCGGGGAAATGGTCCATCTCTGCTTCCTCTTCTTCAGCCGTGGAGATGACACGAGCCAGACTGGCGCTCAGCGCTGACAGTTTCTGCACCAGACACAGACTTGGGTTTTAGTTAAACGGCTTGAATCGGGGTGAGGAGGATGTAATGAGAGGCGGAGATGGGAAACAATAAACAGAAAGATGGCAAAACCTCCAGGTAGCTCTCTGAGTCCATGGCGTAGTCCTCCTCAAAATCAGCTTTGAGATCGGTCTCTCCTTTCCCATCGAGCTAAAACAGAGTAAAAAAAGAATAAATATATTAGAGATGCAGACATAGAGAGTGTACTATCCAAAAGTAAATGCCCCCCCCCCCCAAGACTGATTTTCACACATTTAAAAGTTGTAAGAGAAAAGATGTAACAGAATTAAAGGCATATTAGTGATTAACCACACCCTTTATTTGAAACCTCATTGCACCATCCTAGTTTTTATACACATGAAACGTCTCATCGTGACACTTAAATTGGAGAGGGTTGCGTTTTTTTTTTTTTAGGGATTTTGTACTGCCCCTTTATATAATAATATCAGTTATATAAGTCTCTTATATGTACAGAAGAGTGACAAATTAAAGGAAAAACCAACATAACTTGTCTTGGCAAGGTGTTGGGAAACCACAAGCCACCAGAGCAGAACACTTAACACTTCTTGGCACAGATTCTACAAGTCTCTGGAGATGTACTAGAGAGATGAACACAGAGATTTTCCCTCCATTGCTGCTTTGATGGTGCTGGAGAGCACTATCTAACACATCAGTCCTAAATCTTGTCTAAATTATGTTTAGATCTGTCGAACGTGAAGGTCATGGCATATGATTCACTTCATTTTCCTCCTTATCAAGCCAGTCATTGAGCCCTCGTGTGCCGTAGGTGTGGGCGGAGTCATTCTGGCAGAGACCACACCCATCAGGATAGAAATGTTTCATCACAGGACAAAGGTGATTAAGAAGTCTGAAGAACTTTTGACTGAACTGCAATGACTCTTCTCTCTAAGGGGACAAATGGAGTCAAACAAGGGCAGCAAAATAAATAAATAAATGCCCCCCACGGCAGGAGAGAGACACCAAACCTGCTCAAACCTGAGGCAAACTTTCAGACTTGTAGCACTGTCTTTGTGTATGTCACACAGGCACAATGGCACGATGTTAACGGCTTAACTGTGTCATTCGGTACACCACTGTGGAAGAGTCTGCGCTCGTTATGTTTGTTTCCTTTAATCTGTCACCCATCTGTATAACTATGGAAAAGTGCATGAGATTATTTTGTACAACAGTAGGAAGTGTGTGTGTTACCTTAGGTGGGTAAATGAGGTTGAGGGTTTGGTAGAGGCGGAAGTTGACAAAGCCAAGCAGTGTGGTGTAGAACTCTGTGAAAGTGGCCATGACTCTGTAATCCACATCTGTAGGGTGCTAAATACACACACACACACACACACACACACACACACACACACACACTCAATTACAAATATCCACAACATGGCTGCACTGATTCAAAACATTGTGTTTTGGGAAAGACTGAAGGCAATCATTAGCCCCTGTAAAGAAGGCATGATCAGGTAAGGCCCAATGAAGGAGGCGTGGCCTGTGTCTATCAGTACCTGCAAAAAGGAGGAGTGGCCTCTGTGCACATCAGTCCCAACTGGCATATGCAGACATCAATCCTTGTAAAAGGGGGCATGGACTCAGCGCATATCAACCCTAGTAAAGAGGCATAGCCTCAGCACGTCAGCACTAGCAAAGGAGGCCTCCTTGCACAGCAGTCCCAGTAAAAGAGGTGTGGCCTCCACACACATCAGTGCTATTAAAGAAGGCACGCCCTATGAACATCAGTCCTGGTAAACGAGGGTGTGGACAACTTACCTCGGTGAAGCAGGTTAACCAGATTCATTTAAGAACAAAATATTTAATTCAAATATTTATGAGAGATCAGTATTACGAAAATTAGTTATGCCATTATTTGATCACTGTGTCTCACAAGTAGCCTCACTACCTTTTAATAGGCAAGTACATAAAAGTCTATGAATGGATCATTGTTAGAGTGATTATAATGTTTCTAGCATGTTATATGTTTGGCAACAGTTCTTTTAATCTTAAAAGATCAAGTGTGTAGCTTTTTAATAACCATGTAGAAAGACGTATCATGGCCATATTCCAGGACGACACGGCCAAGATTCATCAGGGTTAAAATTGTGAAGGAATGGTTCAGAGAGCATTTTCACGCATGAACTGGCACCTCCGAGTCCTGACCTAAACCTCAGTGAAAGTCTTTGGGATGTGCTGGAGGAGACTTTAAACAGTGCTCACCTCTTTCATTGTCAGTACAAGATCTTGACCAAAAACTGATCCACCGCTTGATGGAAATAAATGTTGTGATGTTAAAATTCTATTCAAATCTAAACAGCGACTTTTTTTTTTTTTTGGCCGGGCAGTGTATGATGTGTACATCCTTGTTTTATGTGAACACAGATTAACCACGGAAAACAGACAATCTGGTCACACGCAATATGAACAACATTATTCATAACGTAGCCCGTGCTTGCCAGGTCACTTAGAGGAAGACTCGATAGCAGTTTCATAATAATCCGCCAGCAATGAACTCCCCTGACCTGAAGCGAAGGTCTGAGGAGGAGACCTGCAGGCATTTACAGTTTTAATGGTAGCAATATCTTCTATCTACCCTAAAAACAAAGACGTCACTGTTTGCTTACGCAAGTTATAGTGTCCATTATTGGTTTACAACTGGAGGCAGCGAACCAGATTTCCATCACCATCCTGCAGAGCATGAGTCTCTATCTCTCTCCCTCTCCCTTTTTCCCCCCCTCTCACTGCCTCAGGCCTCTCTTTCTCAGCCTCCAGCTCATGTTGACTTAGCTCAGTTTAGACCATCAATTGAAAATGCATTTGATTTTAAGGCTGGGAGTGAGGACAGATGGAAATAATGTCAACATCTGATAAAAGACACACGGTTTTTCCTTGCACTGGTGTGTGTTTAACGTTTTTACCAAGAACCAAGCTGACCACTACAGCTGGACTATTTTTCACAATTTACACCTAAATAAAGCAAGTTATATCAAGGAATAGGCTACAGTTTCCTGCTCTAATACAATACATGATGTAGAGCAGATTAATGACGATACACATGTGGCCACAGGTTATTTGTTACAGCATGAGTCACAGGTTAAAGGACGAGTTGACGAGTCTCCCTTATACTTACATCATGAGCAAACTGATATGGTACAAGCCAGGTGTTGGTCTGGCCCAGCACTTCTGCCTGGTAATAGATGCCCTTGATGGATAGAAACACCTGTCAAAGTAAAAATGGAAAGACGTTAGTGAAGTTTTTAACACTAGGCCATAACATCGGCTGGCAATATGCAAAATATTAAGAGTTCACTTTCTCTGTAAAGGGTACAGAGGCAAGGTATAAGATTTAAAAAAAAAAAAAACAATACAGAGACAATGCAAAGAAAAAAAAGAGGGGGCACGAAGGACACAGGGGCAGTGTGAAAAGGACAGAGGCGGCGCAAAAGGGAAAAATGGGTGGCGTAAACGAGACAGAGGCAGTGTAAAGGGGACAAAGGCAGCACAAAGGGTAAAGAGGCAACTTAAAGGGTATAGGGGTAAAGAGTTCAGAGACCAGTGTAAAGGCAGCAACGCACAGAAGACAGAGGCAGCGTAAAGGAATCAGTGGCAACACACAGAAGACAGAGGCAGCGTAAAGGAATCAGTGGCAACGCACAGAAGACAGAGGCAGCGTAAAGGAATCAGTGGCAACGCACAGAAGACAGAGGCAGCGTAAAGGAAACAGTGGCAACACAAAGGGGACAGAGGCAGCGTAAAGGAGACAGTGGCAACACAAAGGGGACAGAGGCAGCGTAAAGGAGACAGTGGCAACACAAAGGGGACAGAGGCAGCGTGCAGGGCATGGCTACGTAAAGGCAGGAGAGGTGGCGTGAAGGGGACATAAGCAAGGTGACGGGTACAGGGGTAAAGAGTTCAGAGGCGGTGTAAAGGGTACCAAGGCAGTGTAAAGACGACGGGGACAGTGTGAAGGGGACAGTGGTGGTGTAAATGGTGACAGAGGCGGTGGTGTAAAGAGCACAGAGTCTCTTTATGTCACTCGTCGTCAGTCACATAAACTTTTACAAATGAGCTAATGTTGCAATGCTCAAGAGAGTCCACAGTGTAATTCAGAAAACTGATATGTTGTTGCTGTTCTTTCTGCTTCTTCCGTTAGGGGTCACCACAGCGGATCACTGGTCCGCATATTTGATGGCACAGTTTTTACGCCGGATGATGGTAATTACATACTCCTCTCATCTACCTTTTTGAGCGACCGCGAGGTGACGATGTAGTTCATCCACTCTACACCGAGTCGGCGGCACAGCTGGATCACCTGCACGTGGCACTTCCCGGTGCGAGCGAACGTAGAGAACAGGAAGCACATGGACAGAGCGTCGTCTACGTCCCGCAGAGCGTCGATGAACGTCGGATACCTGTCAGAGTGATCACAGCTGGCATTATGCATCATGTTGAAAAGAAAGGCATGCAAGCGGTGCAAGCGCTTGTGATGTGCAAGTACCGCCCTCTGTTGTTGAGAAGAGGTACTGCGTCCTGCCTCACCTCTCCTTCACAATGTGGTCCAGTTTGTATATGGGTTTGTTGTCTTTCAGCCTCTCGACGGAGCCCCACTCTGCCTTTCCGTACGCTTTCCGCAGTTTACGCACAAATATCTAATGGGGAGGAACACAGAGGCGTGAATTATATTCTCAGGATGAGCACAAGGAGAAATGTTTGCTGTAATTGCCAAAATGATAGCTGGATATTCAAATAGATCACTGATCTATTAATTTTCCAATAACAGCACGGCTCTGTTTTATTCCTCTTATACCACAAACTTGAATTAATAAGGAAATTGTGATCATTGGCAATTTGTTGTATTACGATGTGTTTGGAAAATTCTGGATGTGTTTGGAAAATAATCAAGAATAACCGCACGCCTTCAGATGTTTAAATCCTTTCTTCTTGTACCCTAACCCACAGCAGCTCGGGCTGCAGCGGACTCGCTCACCTTGTACTCTCTGAACTTGCCGACGATGGGCTCGTGCAAGAGGAAGCGGATGTCTTTGAGCAGGTAGAAGGTCCTCTGGGCTGTGGAGCCCTTGTTGACCTTCTTCTTGTGTTTGGGTTCATGTGGGTAAATTCCTTTCAAGATGCACAATCGTCTGCACAGAGAGAAGATCATCATCATTATCATCATCATCATCATCATTCCAGCATGTAACCAAGCACACAATAACCAATATCATTCTGGGTGAGAGACTCTAGACCTAGAGCCCTGCTGTAATTCGTACCGAAACAAATATTCATCAGCCGACGGTGAAGATCACTCAAGATGCAGCAACGAAACATACTGTTTTCAGGTTGTTGGATTTCCCTCCTTTCAGAAATTAAAGTGTACCACAGGCTGCACCACACATTTTATCCCAATGTAAATGAAATGTTCGATATTTAAAAGCGACGCTGTTCCACAAAACGGGTCGTCGATAAACCATATCAGGGTCTAACACACATTTAAAAACCAAAGGTGCACTTCGTATCCTGAACGAGTCAGAGATCAGCTAAGTAATACATTAATTCGCTAAACAGTAAAAGGAAATAGCTAGCTAGCTAACGCACCCAGCCATGCTGTTACGACGCTGCTACACTGGGCTCGAATCTAGGGGATTAGTGCAGGGAGAGTAATAAACGGGAGCTGGATGGAGTTTAGCTGGGTTAGTGGAGGAAGGAAAAGACTGTGGAATTGGGCTTAATATTTACAAAGCTTATTACAAACAGCAAAACTATATACATAAGATACCAGAATATCCGACTATATACAAGAAACAAATGAAACGTGTGGAATGACAAATGTTTTCAGAGATGGCTCCCTAGAGAGAGAGAGAGAGAGAGAGAGAGAGAGAGAGAGAGAACGAGACGGTACCAAAAGAAAGAACAGAATAAAAGGCTTCTAACCCTATTCTTAAATTTAACCTCTTACCTAACTACCTGGAAGAAACTAGCTGTTACAAATCAAAAGATCCTGTAATCGCTTTCCATCATTTATTCAGAGCGATGTGATCGTCTCCGTGTCTGCTGCGGCACTGACCTGAAATCAGCCAGACTCAGGCTCAGCTTCTTGCGCGCTTTGTTCCTGCTGATGTAGTTGGTGGCTGAGCCGCTCTCGTACTGCGGAGAAAGAAGACACATCGCGCACACTTCATAACCTCAGCAAACCTCACTCGAAAAAGTGAGAGCAGCATTCGAGAAAGGAGGACACCTCTCTGAGGCAAAGGCAGGCTCGTGCTTTGTAAAAGAATACCGTTTCAAAAAGTTTCATGGGATTAGACACATTAACATGTTCGAATTCAAACTACAGCCTACACGACACTAGGTTTAACATTTAACACGTACATGCTCATGTTCACGAGGTGTATAAGGGCATAAGCTAAACGCTGTAGATGGAATAAAAAAAAATAAGCAATTTAACCTCGACAGTAAATTCTGCATAGAAAAATGCAGCAATCCGTGCAAATTATATGATCTGAAGTCCATCAGGTCGAGGTTTAGATTAGCCAGTCTTCTGGTGCATACATTTACACACACTCAGGAGCACGACAAGGACGGGGTTTCTGAAGTCACGGGATGTTCCTGAATCCCAAATTTCTCGTGTAAATGCTCATACAACGATTTACGCATAAAACATATCCATATCCAGTTTGATAAATGAGGCCCTTTGTTGTGACAGACAGACAGACAGACAGATAGATAGACAGATAGATAGATAGATAGATAGATAGATAGATAGATAGATAGATAGATATTAATACTGTGAGGGACATTATGTTACAGCAGCATAAATAATAACAATAAAATGAAAAGCAGAATTGCAAATCTACAAAAAAAAAACCAAACAAACGCACTGAATATTAACTAAAGCTATGTACGACGACAAAAAGACTAATAGCAACAAATAAAAGAAAAGAGGAACAGTAAAAAGAGGTGTGCAGCAATGGCAGTGACTCATATGTATGATGAACAGCATGTACAGATGGTTGTACAGTGTGTGTTCCCGGCTCACACAGAGATCAGCTGCTGTACAGCGTCATGGTGAAAGGTAAGAACGAGCTCCTAAAAGAAACTCATACAGTTTCACGCTGCTTTATAGAGAAACGCTTTCAGCTGAAAACCGCCAAACGCTTTCCTGGAGCCCAGGCAAATGCGGTAAAGGACTTGGTGTAATATTCAACGTCATGATACTTTTCATACCAAAAAAAAAAAACAAACAAAAAAAAACAAACACATTTTTCAAAGTATCATCGTAATATTTAATTAAAACACCTTGTATTTTATTTTTATTTGAATTCAAGCGGTTCTTTATTCTATTAGTCTTTTCCCTTTGGTTTATTATTCATGTTATTCATGTATTATTTTATTCAATTAAATGTGTATTCTGTAAATAACATAACAACAACAACAATAATAATAAGAATAATAATAATAAAATAGTAGTAGTATTATGTCACATACAATAACCACACACATTATTATTATTATTATTATTATTATTGGGATATTCTGACATTATGATGGCTAAATTGACAGAAGAGAATTATAATTACAGTTACTTAAAAACAAACGTAAATAGATAAACATGAATAATGTTTTAAGCACTTTTCTATAATAATAAGCCATAAACTAAAAGATGTTTTTCTATTGTGTAAAGCATGATTTTTTTTTTTTCCTCTGCAAATTATTTGTGCCTAATTTTCTCATCTGAACTCTAATATGATTTACTGAACTTTAACTCCAGTACTGAAGGTGATATTATTTGCACAGTTTGCACCACATGCTGGGAGAAGAGGAAGAAGCTCCTGATGTAAACTGCAGTAAAGTGGACATCAGCTCCTGACATGCAGATTAGAAGAGTCTGGTTAATAAACAACTAACTCCAGGAGAGAGGTCCTGTATTCCACAACGAGTAAAGCAACATGGGGGGAAAAAAATCATGGCTGTTACAGTCACACAGTGTTACACTCGCATCTGCCCAGAGCTACACACAACCCCTTCTCTCACAGTAAAACGCGCGTGCTGTACTCACCTTCTTCTTCTGTAAACCTCCCATTGTGGAGAATTTTACACACACACACACTCAGCTACTACACTACACACAGAAAACTCACACTTCTGTATTTAACAAAATACGACAAAGCTAAACACTGAGACCCCCAGCCAACACAGCCAACAGGGTTCCGTCTACACGTGCGCTCAGTGACGTCAATACCCTGCGACAGAAGGACCTCGGTGAGTCTCAGAGTGCCCGCGAAAATGCCTGAATAAAAACAAAACAACTTTAATATTTTATTAAAAGGCTTCCTTTTTTTCTGTATGTATTTCATTTATCATTTCATTCCCCCGTTCTCTTTCTTTTTCTTTCTGTCTTTGTTGCTTTCCTTATTTCCAGTTCTTTTCATTCTTGTTAGCATTTTCTTTCTTTCTTTCTTTCTTTCTTCTGTCAATTATTTTTTCTTTCTTTCTTTCTTGTGCTTTCTTTCTTTCTTCTGTCAGTTATTTTTTCATTCTTGAGTTTTCTTTCTTTCTGTCTTTCTTTCTTCCTTCTGTCAGTTTTGCTCATTCTTGAGCTGTCTTTTTTCTGTCAGTATTCTTTCTTTCTTTCTTTCTTCTGTCAATTTTGCTCATTCTTGAGCTTTCTTTTTTCTGTCAGTATTCTTTCTTTCTTTCTTTCTTTGTCATTTATTTTCCTTCTTGTTAGCACTCTTTGTTTCACTCTTTCTATCAGTCTGTTTTTCTTTTTTCTTCCTTCCTTCCTTTTTTGTCTTTTTTCATGCTTATTAACATTCTTTTTCTCACACCTTTCATTCTTTCTTTCTTTTTTCTTGTTCGCATCTTTTGTCTCTCTTTCAATTATTTTTTGCATTCTTATTAGCATTCTTTCTTTTTTCTTTCTTTCTTCCTTCTTCTGCCAGTAGTTTCTGTGAGAAAGGAATAATCTTCACTCTGTGGATGAGGGAAATATGTTTGAGGGAAGAGAGGAATAAAGTGAATATATTCCACCGGAACAGAGAGAATCCACAGGAATCTATTTTCATATCTATAGGTTGAGATCAATTCTGACACTTTCAGCTTTCTCCTTTTTCACTTCTCTTTGTTTGATGTTTAAAAAAATCAATGAAAAACCAGAGACGGAAAGAGAGATATGTGGCTTTATTTTCACTGCACTATTTATTGATCTTTTATTTTTCCATGTTGATTTTCTCTAAATTATTTCCTGAGTATCACATTAATAACTAACACTGATGTGCTGAAAAAAACCCCCCACATAATTAGATAAAGGGCTGCTGGGAGAACTGAGAGAGAGAGAGAGAATCAGAAAGAGCATCATTCCACCCACAGTATTCAGAGTCGTACCTTCTCTGGTGGATACGACGACAGTTCACCCAACATGGGCTTTTTGGAGTTCTTTAAAGACTTTTTCCTGGGTTTCTGGGACTATGAGACCCCAAAGATTATGATAGTGAAGAACAGGAGACTGGGAGTCATTTACAGATCTGTACAGCTTCTGGTCATCACGTATTTCATTTGGTAAATATTTGCATGTTTTCTATGAAGGAACTTGCTGAGCTGTACCTGTGACATATTTCTGTCCAGTAAAGAAAATCCACCACATCAGTGTTTTCTATTAATATTCTCTACTTCTGTACTAATGCTGTAGGACAATAAAATACTATGCAGAATTATAATATAATATAATATTATATAATATAATAGCATTAAATGTTAATAGAATGAACATTATATAATACTATTATAAATAAGTATATTGTAATGGAATATGATAGAATTGTGTAATAGTAATAAAACATGTATACACTTAAAAAAGTGAATATCTTCATACTTATAAATGAAAAAAGCAAATTCTACTTTAAAATAAATCATCATACTTCTTAAGAAATTCACAATACATAATAATAATAATAATAATAATAATAATAATAATAATATTCCTTTTACATGCTTGTTTTCTTGTTTTTTTTGTTTTTTTGTTTTGTTTTTTTTTACATTAATCGAGACCAGTAATATTTGAATTGATATTTTATTTGTTTCTCTAAAAGATAGTAAAGGGGGCTGCTAATAAAAAAACATCAATCTCAGACTTTGATGTTTTTTCTTTTTTTTTTTTGTATAATTACTGTATTTTTTTTAAAATTCTATTTGTTTTCAACACATAGTCACATTAATGCCTTTAAGACCACCTAAGGGCAGCTTTATTTACTGAGTCATCATCATTAATATATAAAAAGCAGGCGATGCTTTAAATAATAGTATAGACCACAAGCTTTATCCATGAGCTAGAGTCCAGTCAGTGTTCTGAGAGATGAAATAACGCCGTAGTGAAAGAGCAATTTAATGAACAAAATTCAATTGTGACTGCCATTAGACTAACAGTAAGTGCTGCTCTTTGCTCGTGTTTATAACTCAGAGACACAAGACAAAAGCTGCGAGACGTATAGGTATCTGTGCTGTTTAAAGGGTTAAAGACACTTATTTATGTCTAAATATATATACGCTGGACTGATCAGGTTAACAGGGCAGTACTGTCGTTTGTTTTTAAGTTACATGGTTAATTAAAGGGAAATCAAGGGAAATCTGTTCATATTAACACCAGTATACTGTTGCATTTTTATTAACTCTTTCATGCATTCTTTGTATGCTTTTGTTTGATTACACTGAAAAAATATCGGAATGAGATTTTCTCAAGAAAAACATGGTAACAATTTCCACACATAAACGTCTTAAAATAAAATCTGAACGTAAAATTTAGCTAAGCATATTTTAAGTGAGGTTTACACAGCACCATGGATTATTCTCATAAAATACGTAAGAAGATTTTACAAGCAGTTTTTTTTTTAAATTTACTCAAACTTGAGTTGAATTGTTAACTATTACACGAATAAAACAAGTAAATTTAAGCAAATTTTACTTATTTATTTCATTCAAGAGAGCTCAAATTTATTTCATGCAAGAGAGAGCTCATAAATCTCAAAACTAAAACTAGAGTCACATTATGCATTGTAGCATATATATATATATATAATAACTTACATATGTACATTACTGTGCACAAGTCAGAAACCAGCCTTTGGATTTTCAAATACCTCTTCAGTACTTACTTATTTATTTGTTATTATTTATTTGGTGGCTGACAATAATAATGGGAAAATGTACAGTACATTAATTCCATTTTCAGTCAAACAGCTATGCTGTGCTTATTTATGCAGGTCAATATTAAAATATTCAATATTGCAAATAGAATATTGTCAGATCTCTTTGGGTTTTTTCTGTTTTAGACCTTTGTGTGAAACAGAATTTCTCGTCATTATTATTATCATTCATAAATCATAGTTATAGTTTGTTTTTATTTATTAAAGAATGAGACATTGTACCACAAACTCCATAAAAGGCAAAGCTCACACAGAGAGCTGATATAACAAAATAATTTTTTTAAAAAAGCCTAAAATGGTGTGTGCTAATTTTCCAGTAACGCAGCTCAGCCACTGCAGCATGTCACCTACCATACACACAAACGCTTCCTTCTGACGTTAGATGCCATTATTTTTGTCCTAATTGAATGGCTTGTGCTATTTGTCTCGATTTCTGGATTTGCTTTGGATTGCTTTCTTTCAAATCATTACTAGGAAATGACTGAGTCGCATTCGTATGTGTATATAAAACACATAACTGATTTAAACATGATATTGGAATCTGTGTATAAAATCATAGTAACTCCTTATGTGTCTCCTTATAGGTAAATTTACACAAACTCAGGAGCTCTCGTAAGATGTGAAATTTTCCAGAACTATCTGTATTTTCAGGTTCTTGCGAATGATTTCTGAATAAATTCTTGATGAATGAGGTCCAGACTCAGGCTCGGATTTTTATCTACACCACATTGCTGTTGAATTCTCGAATCTGATTGGTCAGAAGGTGTTGATTAATTCTCTATAACAGCAGCTCTCTGTTTGAATGCCGTTCCAGACGTTATTCAAACCACAGGTTTATATTAATGTGTTATTGTTTCTATAGTGACAGTGTTATTGTTTCTATAGTAACAGTTTACACAGGGACTGGTACGGCGGAGGCGCCACATATTTCTAAGGCTAATAAAAATAGAAAGCAAAACAAAACGTGTTGTTATTTAACAGTGAAGCTTTCTGTAAGGAGATATTTATTTAACATTTAAGGAAGGAGTCTCCAGTGTCAGTGATTCAGTAAGATTTTCACCACAGGACAGAGGAGTTTACATTTTCTGGTTTCTCTGTAACACGACAAGCTGTGTTTTATTCTTTTCATCTTGTTAACTTCAAGAAAGAGAAGAAAGTGAGGCTAGTGAGGGAACGACAGTTGGTAGCTGTTATAAGTGATAACTTGTCTCATGAATTTTTCTGTAACTATAAATGGATAAAAACTCTGCCATGTCATTCTTTATTAAATAAAAAAAAAAAATCTAATCGTTTGAAACCGTTTGCTGTGGTATAAGAGGAATAAAACACTTCAAGACGTGAAGTTATACTGTAGGAAAATGATCTCTTTGGGCTTCATCACACCATCACATTGCCATTGATTATGTTTCCAACAACAGCACATCCTCGAGTGTTTGATTCCTTACTTATTGTCTATGTTTCTTTGCAGGTATGTGTTTATCAGTCAGAAGGCATATCAGGAAACAGAGGAACGTCCAGAGAGTTCCGTCTACACTGAGATGAGAGGAGTGGCAATACTCGGAGACAGCGTACGGGACACGACCGAGTACGCCAAGCCGTCTGAGGTGAGAGAGGAGAGAAGACACAAGTGCAAAAGGAATCAGAAGGAGTCATCAAAGCGATTCATTTTTTAGTCCTTACCCCTACAGATGACTTTAACATGACCCTTTATGTGCTTGGCTCAATTTCTCTCAATTCAAGAGATATCAGAATGAATCTTTTCTAGTTCATGACTGATATTCCTAAGTGGTTTTTTTTTTTTGTATTTCTTTTTTTTTAACCTATTGATTCATTCATCCAAAAAATACATTCATTTACTTATTCATTCATGAGGCTTTGTCTAATTAAATCTGCATACATTTGCATCCTTAAAGAAAAATCTAGACTTTGGATAATGTTTGAATTAAAATGCTCATTTCAATGTGAAGACGCTCTCCAGGAGAAATATTTTGACAGAGCAGTTTATTGGAATAACATTTTAATTCAAGAAAATAACATTTAAATCAAGAAAATACCATGCTCTGTATGTGTTCTACTATTTTATATTATCAGATCTGACATTTATCTAACATAAATCTAACATTTATTAAAAAAATAAAAGAATACTAGTCTGTAATGTTCTTCTAAATAGGAATATGAATGAATGTGTAAAACTTCACAAATGCAGCTCATCTAGTAACTGAGACTCTGAGCTCTAAATATAGAAAAAAGAGATTTTGAAGATTTTTTTGAAGAATTTTGAGATCTCGTTTATAGTTAGACAATGTTGTGGAAGTTAGTTCCTGTTCTCACCTACGTTAAAGCCTCTCTCTCTCTCTCTCTCTCTCTCTCACACACACACACACACACACAAAGAGCAGCCTGTCATTTTATTGAGAAAATGGAGAAAACATAACCTAACAACCTAGACTCCATAAATGTTAAATAAATGTCTCCTAACAAAAATATTTCACCACATCAACCTTTATAAAAAATTACTTTGTTAAGCAACAACCCGTTTTTAAATCCATTTATTAGTCTGAGTCAGTGTGTCTGAGTTGTTACTATAGAAACAATAACACATTACAACAAGCGCACTAATATTAACAGTCATGTTACAGCTGAAACTTCCTGTGCTGTTAAATTAAATAGTGCACACCTTCTGACCAATCAGATTTGAGCATTCAGCCACACTGTGGTATAATGTCATTAGAACAGAATGGATGTACATGGATATGCTGGGATCAACTGTACAGTAAACAAGCTTCTTAGGGATATATATGACATGTGATGAGGTCAAGTGGGCAGAGCTTACGCTTTCCTCAGATTAGCTAACTTTTAAATAATGGACAATATGGACAATAATGCTGAAATAAACATATTTATGCGGCGTTCTTTCGTTTCTACAGTGTAAGAGAACATGTGTTATAGATGCAATTTATCCAAACGAATTTCTTTTAAATTGGCGTGACCAAAATTATTATTTCTACCTGCTGTGTGTCGTTTAATAAGGATTATGGTCAGGTCATGTTGCTGAAATGAAAGTGTTTACATGAATTAAAACTCTCACCTGCACACACACACACACACACACACACACACACACCTTCCATCTGGATCCCCTAACATCATAAATATATTGTATTGTATTGTATAATAAATATTAAAGTTGTATAGGTATAACATGGGACACACGGGTCTTTGTTCTCCTCTCAGATGTCTCTGTTATTACTTCGCAGGGTGGTGATGTCATTAGTACGATACTGAGGCGGGAGGTGACACACAATCAAAGACAGGGCACATGTGCTGAGGTAAACACACACATGATATACATTTTAATCTCAGTTCTCAAATCACGTATCTGAGAGCTTTAGTATTACTCGCATTCAGTTCCTGTAGCTTGTGTAATTTTCAGGGCAGCTATGAAGCCACTTGTCACTTGTGGATGGAACCTAGTCCTGTAGATAATGATGTGTCACCACTGCTTTGTGTGATTTTAATCCCTGGACACACACCACTCATGTGCTCTGATGCACCTTGCTGCTTTGTGTGTGTTTGTTTATTCAGCATTTCAGCATCCCAAACGCAAACTGCACCTCAGATGCTGACTGCGTCCCGGGCGAGCTGGACTTCGACAGCCATGGTGAGGATCTGAGGACTAAATAAGGACTGAATAATTAGCAATATTTTTATTAAATAATAAAGTAAAATAAAAATATTCCATTTTATATATATATATATATATATATATATATATATATATATATATATATATATGTATATATATATATATAAAATAAATTATTATGAATTACTTTGAGAAATATTAGGTAGATATTATTGTTACATTGTGTACAATAATAAAAAAAAAAAAACACATTTTTAAATGATTTTTTTTTATAAGTAAAAAGAATCCTATAATTAATATAACAACTTTGCAAATAATTTGCTATGATTTCCACCATAACAAAATAAAAATATCATGGACCCCCTGGCTACGCTTAATGGATCCCTGAGGGTACCAGGAATCCACCGTGAGAATCGTGGCTCTGTAAAACAGTAATGTAAAATCAGGAAATAATGCTTAGTCCAATTTTAGGAAAGATTTTTGGGGAATTTTTTTTTTTGTTTGTCCCTTTGAGGAAACACTTCAAAAGGTTCTATGCAGAAACAGCCCTTTTTTTTTTTTTAAGAAACTAAGAACCTTCAGCTATCTAAAGAACTTCCAAGGAACGCTTGTTTCTAAGACTGTAAGCGTGTTGCACTAATCATATCCTTTCATCACAGGTCAGAGAACAGGACACTGTGTGCCTTACTACAATTACACCTTTAAAACCTGCGAGATCAAAACCTGGTGCCCGATCGAGGAGGCTGCTGCAGAGATGTAATTATAGCATTAAATGCCGCCGTCCATTGATAGAAACAAACAAACAAAAACTATTTAATAAGTCTGTGCTTCCTTTCTAACTCACAGAGAGCCACCACTGGAAGAAGCTGTCAACTTCACAGTCTTCATAAAGAACGCCATCCATTTCCCAAAGTTCAAAGTGCTCAGGTGAGTCTCAGGTGGCCAATTCCCACCCATCAGCCAGCTCTCCAATATCATACGAAAACTACCAACTGGTGAAAGTGAAGGCTAACACGTGATATGTCCAGGACACATGAAAACATCCAATCGCATCTTTTCAAACTGTTACATCACAGAGCAGTATAACACACCCAGAGAAAAACGCTATCCGCCCTCTTCCACATACAAGTGAGGGGAAATACGTTTTCCAAATATGTTGTCTTTTGACTGTGTACTGTCTTTAGAAATATGAAACAAAAATATCTGTGAGAAAGCAAGACAAAAATAAAAAACGTGCAGGAAAACAGGTCAGTGTGATTACTGGGAACTGATGGTACATAATTAGGTACACAGAAGAAATAGAAATTGCTACTGTAATAGCTTTGAAGTGTCTCTAGATGAATTCTTTAAACAGTAAACACCCCCTTTCACTTACAGAAAAGTCACATGAAGTTTACTACGTAGATTTAGATGCTCTGTCTCACAATTTTTTCCCGTGTAGCGCATGCTGACATGTGACTTTTACACCATTCACTTACTTTCACAGCCATTTTTCCACATGTAGGACACACGGTTTTAGTTTTCACACGTGTCTCGATGACATAATTGTGTTGAGAAATTGCAAAAAGTGATCGAGCTGTAATGTAGATTCCTTATTTAGAGGGCCAGGGGAGTCCAAGCGTTACAGAGGCCCTGGCTTCCCCAGAACCACCACTCAACATCCTTCCTTATATTGTACGTTCGCATGTTTTTACTGTATTAGCAACTTCTATTTCTAAAAAAAATTTCTCTATCAATTAAGGGTGAACATCAAACCAAGGAAGCCGAAGAAGCTCCTGCGGTGTCATTACCACCCCGAGACCAACCCGTACTGCCCTGTGTTCAGACTCGGCTACATCGCTGATCAGGCCCGAGAAAAGTTCAGTGAACTCTGCAAAACTGTGAGTTAGCACTTATTGGAACAGATACAAGACTGGAAAGAGCTACAGACAAAACATTTGCTTTGTTAATAAATTCAGACGCTAAAGAACTTCACTGGAGTTGCTCATAAAAGGCAACAAACCTTTGACGTCACACAATTTAACAAATCAAAGCCACAAAGTTGATTATTTTCCAATAACAGCACATGCTGAAGTGTTTTATTCCTCTTCTACCACATTTGTCAATGATTACAATTTTTGAAGAATGACATCATATTTGTATTCATTTACAGTTACGTTTAATTGTGCAAAGCAAAGTCCGCAAAACAAGTTCGTTCCTGTTAACAGTGACATTATAGCTGCTACAAACAGCTGTTTTGTGAAATTCAGTGCTTCTGTATTACTAAAACGGTTTGCCTCTTCTTCAGGGTGGAGTGATTGGAGCGTTTATTAACTGGAACTGCGACTTCGACGTCGATCCATCAGAATGCGTTCCTACTTACTCATTTCGGAGGTTGGATCTCAGGAAAACCCTGACCAGCTCGGGTTACCACTACAGGTACAGGACTCCTCAGCTAGTCTCTTAATATTCTTTAAATATTTGATTCTATTTGATACTACTTCACTATTTGCGCTCAGTGAGATACATCTTGTCACTTAACATCATTTAGGGATTTGGGGTCCATGGGGGACGAGTGGTTTGGCGCTCTCACCGCCGTGGCCCGGGTTCGATTCCCAGCCAGGAAACCAAACCCCAGTCTAACTATAGTTGCACACAAAAGTGCACTCCCAGTGCCAGTCCCAAGCCTGCAGAAAATTGGGGAGGGTTGTATCAGGAAGGGCGTCCAAAGTAAAAACTGTGCCAAATCAAATATGTGCACCAATGATCTGCTGTGGCGACCCCTACTGGGAGCAGCCGAAAGAAGAAGAACAACAACAACATTGTTTAGGGTTTCGTTCTGAATATTTCTGTTTTTTTTTTCAAGGTTTGCCAAGTACTACTACAAGGACGGAGTGGAGTACAGATCACTTATAAAAGCATTTGGGATTCGTCTGGATGTCATCGTACATGGACATGTAAGATCAGATTACTGAAAACACTTTACCTGATGCGTGTTTATAAGGACTTCATAATACACACATTGACAGTTAACTAGTTATTGCTATAATAATAAAATATATGAAAAGCTTGAGTCAAGATAAATTGAGTTGGTGGTGTTTCTTTTTATTTATTTATTTATTTACTGTTTTTGCGATTTATTGAAATATGTCTTGTCCTTTAAACCCTGTAAAGCTGCATTATATGCCATACAAAGTTATACTGTATTATTCTACCACAGCACTGCTGAATTCTCAAATCTGATTGGTCAGAAGGTATCGTTTAATTTCCTAAAACAGCAGCGCTGACAGTAGTTATTACAGGTTTATATTAATGTGATCGTATAAATGCTTGATTGTTTCCATAGTAACAGCACACGGACTTGTGTGGAAGCTCCACGTAAATTGTTGCATAATTGTTGATATGGTGATGTTTTCTGTTTATTTAACATTCATGGAAGGAGTTTCCAGTGTCAGACAAAGGTAAAGCTGTAACCTGAAGTTCTGCAATACGCAAAAGTCTTCAGGAAAGAGGACTTTGCGGTTTCTTGTTAACATGACAAAATGCATTTTTTTGTCTTATAAACATCGAGAGAGAAAAAGAGGGGTGAGGGAACGAATGTTTATTGCTGTTACAGCAAAAGTGATAACAGGAACTGAGTAGTTTTGTGGACATTCCACATCAATAGTAAATGTAACTATAACAGGATAAAACATACAATGTGTTGTTCTTTAATAGTGTCAACAAATCGCTCTGGTATAAGAGGAATAAAACACTTACAGATGTACTGTTGTAGGAAAATAATCTACTTCAGAGTGATGACAATAAGTTCATTTCACATCGAGCCACAAAACACAACCCTTGATTGATTATCTTCCTATAAAAGCACACCCCTAAGTGTTGTATGATAATGAAAAGTCATTAAGGGGCTATAATAGAAGAGAATGACTTTCATCTGCAGTTTTTTTTTTTAAAGATTGCACTGCCTCCATTAGTTACTTTTAAAAATGGTTTCTTTTTTTTCAGGCAGGAAAATTTAGCCTCATCCCAACCATCATCAATGCGGTCACAGCCATGACCTCAGTGGGAATTGTAAGTATTGACTTTGATTTTGACAAAACGATTATGAACTCATACGCAGGCTTCTGTGGTGAGAACTGATCTTTCATTACCCTCCTGCTCCATTAGTGCTCTATCATCTGCGACTGGATCATGTTGACGTTTATCGATAAGCACGAGGTCTACAGTGGAAAGAAGTTTGACGATGTAAGTAGAACCTTCAGATCCTGAAGCACAAACAGTGACAATCAGACACGTTTATCTGATTCAGGGCAACTCAAGTCGTGGAAAGCCACATCAATGCTCCTGACAGCTAATTGGTTCAAATTTCTATAATTCTCCACTTACCACAAGTGTAAACACTCAGATATGAGTTTACATCTTTAGCCTTGTACTGGAGTTACAAGGCTAATCTAGCTAATATATAAAAAAGAAAGTCTATCACAACTAAAATCTTTTCTGTAAACATTTGCCTAAAACGATATCTGGTTCTTCAGTGGTCATATTGACTCACTGATGTGGCAGTGCTGGTCAGTGGTTAATGCTTTGGGCTACCAGTCAGAAGGTGGTGAGATCAAATCCCAGTTGTGCTAAGCACCCACTATTGGGTTCTTCACCAAGACACTTACTCTACTAAACTGTATCCTGACTCAATTGTAAGTTGCTTTAGATACAAGCATTAGCATAAACCTAAAAATGCAATCTGATGTGGTTTAGGACAGTGGGACTTCATGCAGAGATGATGTTCAGCTAGCTTCCATGAACAAAATCATGTGATTGTGCAGTAAATCTACATGTGTGCACACATGGCTCCAGAACAAACATACTACAAGACCAAGATTGTGATTAGTTGTTACAAATGAATTGTGTCCAAGTAGGTACAACCTGTGTCTTATTTCTCTCTGGAACAAAATTAGCAGCTCTTCCTCGTGTTCCATCATTTGTTTATACACACTACTGTATATGGCTAAGAGTTTGTGGACACCTGACCATCACACCCATTGCAGATTTAGTCACCCTTTGCTGTTAATCCTCACTCTTCTGGGAAGGTTTTCCACTAGATTTTGGAGCATGGCTGTGGGGATCTGTGCTCATTCAGCAGCAAGAGCATTAGTGAGGTCAGGCATTGATGTCTGAGGTGCAGTCAGTGTACCAGTTCATCCCAAAGGTGTTCAGTGGGGTTGAGGTCAGGGCTCTGTGCAGGACACTTGAGTTCTTCCACTCCAACCTTGGCAAACCATGTCTTATGGAGCTTGATTTTGTGCAGCGGAGTATTGTCATGCTGGAACAAGTTTTGGGCCTCTTAGTTCCAGTGAAGGGAAATTGTAATAGAGCATACAAAGACATTCTACACAATTTTGTGCTTCCAACTTTGTGGGATCAGTTTGGAGAAGAACCACATATGGGTGTGATGGTCAGTTGTCCACAAACCTTTGGCCATATAGGGTACTTTCCACTCACCAGAGTTTATGCTATCAACACTTTTCCACATACGATCTTCTTCCTGGAGTCGTAGAACTTATCATGAAATTTTAACAGGAACATTGGACGTGACGGCCAATACGAAACCACACAGAGTATGTGAGCTTATGATTTCATCTTCACGCAACCTTCACTGATGTCTAAGTAGCTGAACATTGCAATGTTATTGATGCAGACATCATGGAAAACTGGACTCACTTTTTCCTTTTTAGCATCAATGTCTTAGGCCAAGTCTTCAAACATTTGATCATGGAATTGCAACAGAAAGTTGGAAAGTTTGCAATTGTTTATTATTATTTATTCCAAGCTTTTATGGACAAGCTACAGATAGGATCAGAGTGCTTAACATCTCTGAAGGAACAGATATTGTGTTACTCTTTAAGCTAACACCTTTCTCTTTGGTGTACAGGATTAATTATTATTGTGTGTGTGTGTGTGTGTTTTTTTTTTTTTTAAACAGGTTACTAAGAACCCCAGCCCACCAGTCGTCACAGAGATCACTCTCACCAGCTATGGCTCCACCCACTCTGACCTCTCAGACGGGGTGCCATTGTGAGACACCTCCCCCTGTTACCCTGGACTGCCGATGCCATGCAAAAAAAATCCTGACTGTGATAAGATGAATGATCAGGAACTTTTTTTTAAATGTAAAGGACTTGTAAGAAGGGAATAAAGCAAAGGTGATGGGCCACAGTCTAGAGATGCCTTCATGCTGAAACGCAAATAGACTCTGAGAAAGCTTCTGCTTCTACCTACAGCATTCAAAACCTACATATGAGCTAATCTGAACTAAAATAAACTCACATGCTGACTAATAATATGGCTGTTATGTGGATGACTCAACAGTCCTCATGTTAATCTGATATACATAAACTGAGATAGAGTATTAAGCATATATTGTACATAAAAGCCAAATTTAAGGTTGTTGGAAAAAAAAGAAATAAAGGTTAAAAAAAATCTTAAACCTCCTATAAATGTCAAAGTGATATTTAGCACAAATGTTTCATTATTCTTCTTACACATGCACCCGTGTTTTTGTCAAAGCCAGATTTAATGCCAAAAATGGCAACAGCGACAAACTCGACCAATCGTCCTTCTTTTTCCAAGAAGTGCTGCCATAGAAAGAAAGATGAGGATGAAATCTTCATGTCAGAGAGCCACTCTATGTGCCATAATCTGATAACGGCAGCTCTTCCTGTGAGATGAGATGAGCTTTCATAATGAGATTGAAGAGAAGCGCTGCTACATCCACCCAACCCACGCCAAAGTGTGATTAATAGCAGCTCATCGACTTTCCCGAGCTCACACTTTTGAGGTTTATGGATCGGCCTCCAAAGAGACTGGCTTAAAAACCACACCTCCGTAGACAGGGCAGCAGACGGAAACCAGATCCCACATCAAGACAGAGAGCTGTTCTACAGGTTTGTGCTTAAGAGCTTTGGTTTCTACCACTTCCTCTTATTGTCGTCCACTGTTCAAATCAGGACAACGATCGGATCGTTACAAAGGATTGTTTCCTCCTGTGTAAGCTCCAGTGACATCAACATTCAGGTCTGATTCTGGGCTCGTATGGAGGCGGGGCTCAGAGTCGCAGGTTAGTTTTCACAGAAGTAATTCTTTCAAGTCATGGATTGATTGCGCAATTCCATACACCATTTTTGTACCTGCAGGTTTGCAAAATGGTAGGCAATGTTAATCCGTTTTTTTTTTTTCAAACTGCTGCTCATGCCGGGTCACAGGGCAGCGCAACACTCGGAGGAACGCTCTTCCTCACACATGAGCTCACAGACACCCACGATTGGCTAGTGTCACTGTGATTGACAGGTGAGCAAGTATGCCATCCCACCCATCCTGACAGCACAGCCAAATTTGACTCCTAGCCAAGGATGGCTGTGGCATCATCAGGATTCGAATTTGCGATATCTCGTTGAACCAATCACGTTACATGGCATGCAACACAGAGAGCAGATAGCTTCCACACATGATGCAGACCACACCAGGGTTTGGACCACTTTCAAGAGAACCAGGGATTGATTCTCTGGACTGCTCCACGGCTCAAAGACACTTCACCAAATGTACTCATCTCACCAGGGGAAAATGTCCAAAGTCTGAGGGAAAAAATGTGACGCATGAATGTGATTTAATATCAAGTCACCTAAGCTGTACGAAGTCCTGAAATGGTTTGAGGTTAAGGGTAGTGACTTGATTCTGTATGTTGATGTACAACAGATAGAAAGTCTCAAGGAGTTTGATTTATTTGTCCAATCAATAACGCCAACAGCGTTCGAGATGTACCATAATACCACTTTACTGAAAGATGACTGGTAAAATGTATGCTTATGTATGCAGAGCTGAAAATCCTAGCAGATAAGAGGAAAAACCTATTTTACCACCAAAAAACATGGAGGAGATGGCTCTTTTTTTTCTCCCCCAGTTGTGCACCAAGCAACAGTAAGAAATCAACAAAGAAAAATGTGTGTGGTAGCTCAGTGGTTAAGATGTTGGACTCCTGATCGGAAGGTTGAGCGTTCAAATCCCAGCACCGCCAGCCTGCCACTGCTGGGCCCTTGAGTAAGGCCCTTAACCCTCAACTGCTCAGTTGTATAAATGAGATAATTGCGTGTCTGCCAAATGCCATAAATGTAAATGTGTGTGACTGCTCAAAGTTGTCCAAAGTGACACTGAACATCTGGTACAGGTGTGTTTTGAACTCCAAGGCAGCAAAAATATGAAACGTGAGGTCTTAAGTCTTTATATTTTTTTGGGGAAAAAAACCCTGTAGGGTCACTGCAGACCTCATGCTTGATTGGTTGCTATTTTTATGTCCTGTGATATCTCACATCTACTGCAGCTTCCCGGTCGATGTATTTAAGCAGAGTTTGAAACTAGACCTCATGAGATGCTTTAGGAATTAAGCTGTAATGTGATAAAGGGAAAGTGGCACTACTGTGTGTCTCACTATCTGAAGAATAATCGGTGTTTGTCTGGATGTTACAGTACAGTACGTCTTAGAAATAAAGCAATACAGGAATATTTATTTCAGCAAAAATAATGACGCAGTGATATGCAAAACTATTAAAAATTTCAAAAAGAAAATTCCCCTTTACAAGTTAGTCATTTCAAGTTACTTCTAACTGGTCTGAGCAAGTGCAAGTGCTCTTGGTTGTTGATGTTATAATTGGTTTAAACTATATTTTACTTCTTTTATTATTATTTTAAAAAAATATTTTTATTTAATAATACTGTATAATTTCATATGGCATTTTATTTTCCTTCATTTGAAATTGCTCTTAATGTACAGATTGCTTCATTTAGTTGTACTGTATGTAAGTTGCTGTTGACATGCTGGGCCACTCTGAAAACGTGACTCGGTTTAATTATAGTAATAAAATAAATGCAATGAACTGGCATGAGAAGAGCACGAGACAACAAAACTCATGCCACGTTCTCAGCCCTTTTGCCGTAACTCATACAAGTGAATGCAAATCACCAATACAAGCCACGGTTTTATTTTATATTCAAGCACAAAAATATTTAATCTCAACAACACACCATATTCGTAATCATTGTTTAGGTAAACACAGTACCTAAATATCTTGTAATACAAAACATGTTTAGAAAAAGTCAAAATTTGTACAAAAATCTTCCAAAAAAAAAAAATCCTTTTCACACATTTTCAAGAGTGACAAAATCTTTACATACACTTTGATCAATTCTGATCATTTCACATGCACAAATCGACGCGCACACACACACACACACACACACACACACACAAACGCACACACAAGCACTCTAACTGTTCATCCTCAGGATCCAGTCGATGGTCTCCAGCAGGAAGTTCATGTTGTAATGGGCAGCGATGCTTCTGAACACATCGACCTGCTCCGTGAAGCTCTGAAAACACAACGCAACAAAAGAAATAAACTCCTGTCAGCATTCAAAAGAAAAAAAAAAAAAGCATTTTAGTGGTGTCCTAAAAGTAATATTATACGTTAAAAGAGAAATTACACTGCCAGTCAAAAGGATTTGAGAAACCCTGTGTTAACATTTTTCGGTTAAAGATCATGAAATGGGCTGAAGTTAAATACTCTAGAATTAGAAAATCCAAATGTTTTAAAAAAAAATCTGAAAAAAATATGAAACAAGGTGGCTTAAGAAAATAATAAATATTAAGAAAATCAGATTCATTTCGGGGCTAAAAATAACAATCGATCTTTAACGTCCCAGATGTGAATCATTAATGACTGAGAATAATCATGAGGTAGAGAGTATATTAAAGATTAAAGAAGTAGATTAAAGATTAAAGAAGTACATTAAAGCCATTAGTGCTTGATATTCTGCTAATATGGGTCACTATGACTTTTTTAATAACAGCAAGAGGTAAAGGAGGAGGACATTGTGGCTAAAAAAAAACAACAACAAGATTTCCCAGGTGCTGCGATTTAACAATATTCGAATCACCTAAAACATATTTCTACACATGATCCTGCGTTTATCATATCTTTTACAAAAACAGCATAAGATTAAGAGTACACATCTTAACCGAAGAGCATGCAGAAAAGCTTAATTGTACTTGCAGGTCGACTCTTGTTTACACTGAAATTTGCTACAGTGCCATTTTTTCATATTTGCATTCATAAATATTTGGTTTTTTTTAAAATTTGTGTGGTGAGACATTAGTAGAAGTAAAAGAAAAACAATTATAAAAACGAGTCTGTGTTTACGTGTTTTAAATAATTTTATGAAAAAAATTAATTCTTTATTTTAAGGCGTGCCAAGAAAAACAAAAGAGATAAGAGGTGATAATTCCTTGTTTCCCCCATTTTAATTTCAAAACGCAAAGGGAATGAACGCAACATACACAGTCCATGAAGTGAGAAATGGTTTTTTTGTTGTTTTTAATTTTTTAAAAAGAAAGAGTTCTAGCTCTTATTGGAAAAAGCCTATTCTGGACATAAAAATAAATACATTAAATACACAGATTTAGAGATTCGATGGACATTTTGTTTACTGATTTTTTTCCCTTAGCTAATTTCCAGTAGTGGGTAAACTGTAATAGAAAAACCTCCACACGCTCAAAAACCTTTTGACTGACAGCGTACAATATTACACAACACCTTATAAACGTCCAAGAGGTGCTTAACATTCACACAATAAAGGTTTTATTTACCGTATAGTGCACTATGTACTAGGCTCTTCAACACCATCATGTAATAACCGAGGTTATAAAAGGCTTGGAGTGACAAAAGTGTTATTAATGAAACGTGCTTACTGACGAAAACAAGGCTATTGATCGACAGTTTTGAATAGTGTCGCTATTTACAAGATCCAAAACAAGCTTGTTTTTCAGTAAACATTTTGTGCTTTCACTGTAAAGATTGTTGCTAATACAGTAAACAGGAAGCCATTTGAGATTCAGCCAATATATAAAAAAAAATATATTCTGAGTGCCCATGAGTTTAAGAGCCTAAATTCTAGCCATATAATCAACAGGAAAGCATTAACGTGGGTGAATAAATTTGTAAAAAATTCAAAAAACAAAAAATAAAAGTTGCAGTACCGATTTACTTTGCTTAAGAAGAGACGATTTCCACCTTGCGTGGGTTTGATGTGATATTGATGCATAGTGTAGTAGCGCTGCTCCTAAATGTCTGCCATGACAGTGGAGAACTAGTGCAAACAAATGCAAAATGTACCGAATGCTAAATATTTTAAGCATGAACCTTTGTGCTGAAGGTGAGATTGAAGTCTCCTGCGCAGCTGCAGTACAGAGGCATGTTGGCTTCTTTCACCCCTCTGCATTTAGCACACTCCTGTACACAGATTAAAGCAGGTCACGGAAGAACCGCCACAGTGTGAACCATTAAAAGTACTTCAAAAATCATCAGAGTTCTACAAGATCACACAAACTATGCGTATAGAGAAATTTTCCTGCCCTAATACATTCCCATATGTTCCTAATGTGCACTAAGAAACTACTCCCGTCTCACTGGATGGTGAAGTACAGAAGAAATATGTATCAAGCGTCTCAGGCTAAGAAAGCTGAGCTATAGCCTCTGCACCCTGATGCCCCTATAATCACATTTATGACAATATGATCCTTGGTCTCAGACACATGGCTGTCTCTCACCAGGTCCTGCAGAGTGTAACTCATCAGCTTTTTCTGCAGAGCCTCCACTAGAGCCATCTCTATGGAGTCGGTGTCGTACTGCGCCTGGCAGTTGGAGCAGAACCACTGCGGCAGGACCGAGCCGTCCTACGGACCAGAAAGATCGAATCTGTAACACTTCTTCAAATGTTTTTCGCATACAAGGTCACCATCATACCATCTTATATTCACGGTGAGCATAAAACACACACTGACCTGGGCTATGGAAGGGTCCTTGCAGAGGTCAAGGTCACGGCAATAGTTGCACTGGTGGCAGATGACCTCTGGCAGGACGTAGGAGTTGCAGGGGTCACGGAACTGAGCCTCCTCGGAGAACTCCCCAACGCTCACCAAGCGCAGGAGATCCCGCTTCAGCTTATTCACCTGGTTCACTATGTTAGCGTCCAGCGAGAGAACCTTTCGCGGAATTTTGTACACACCAGGGTTATTATTGCTAACAAAATCTACAGCAGTAACAAAAAATACGTAAATGTTAATAGGAAAAGGACAACGTAACAAAAATTCGGAATATTGCTTCAAAATATAAAAGAAAAGGTAGTTAAAGTTACAAGTACTGTAAAATTTAATTCAATTAATTTAATCGTTGAATAAAACACTTGGTGACGTGCTGTTATACGAAAATAATCAGTGGCAGGTTGAGGTGATTATTTTCCTTCGACAGCATGTCACAAAACGCTTTCTTTTTCTTATACCACAGCAATTCACCAATGCTAACAATGTTTTATTTATTAAGTAACAAAATTTCATATTTTTTTATCCCTTTATAGTTACATTTAATGTCAACGCCCTGACATTCCTGACACATTCCTTCACCAGCCTGTCTTGAAATTAATAATAATGAAATGCAGTTTGTTAGAAAAAGAAACCTCTGCCCTGAAGACTTTCCTGTGGTGGAAAACCTAAAGTTACAGCTCTACCTCTGACTGTTACAAAACATTGACACTGGAGACTCCTTCCAAAAAAGCTAAATAAACGTCTCCTTGCGGAGAACTTCACGTATCTACAGTTACACATGTTTTTAATCCTGTGTAAGCTGTTACTGTAGAGATGATAACATGGTAGAATGAGCGATTTGAATTAACTACCATTCTAGTAAATTAAATCAACACCTTCCGACCAATCAGAGTCGAGAATTCACGCTGCGGTATAGTGTATAATAAAATACTAGAAAACACCCTCTTCAAGAACTCTGGGGAAATCAGAAACATGGCTGTGTGTTCTCACCTGACAGACGTATTTGATGAACTCCAGAGCGGGGTTGTTGAGGGGCAGATGCGATCCTGGCAGCACGGGGAACATTTCAGACGGCTGAGTCACGCTGCGTGTCCCACACACCTTTTTCTGGATCTTCTGTGTGATGGTGAAGATGTTCTGCGTGAGCTCGCTCGACACGTACTCCTGAGAGAATGTGATCATGCCTGGAAATATAGTCACACAGACATGGGTTACAGTGGAGTCTAAACACATACACAAGCAAGAGACAAATATTAAATAAATGAATATAAAAATAAATAAATAAATAAATGCAGTCTCATTAAACAGAAATACTTTCACTGCATGCATTTGATAGTCTTTGCTAATAGGCACATTTTTTTAATGGCGTAAAATGTGATCGAGTTTGATTGGTTAGCAGGAAAAAAAAAAAACTTTGATGGTGTAATTAATTATGGGGACATGCTGTTATAGGAAAATAATCAATGACAGGGTGTTGTGATGCGACCTAATGCGAAGTGGAGTTACTGTAACCGCCCCAAAGCTGATTATTTTCCCATAACAGTATGTCCCAAAGTGTCTTATTCCTCTCATGCCACAGCAATTTTCCAACAATCACAATTATTATTTTTATAAACAAAAAAAGTCATACTTTTTATTCAGTTTTTTGTTACATTTAATGTTGTGGAATGACCGTAATACACATGTTCCCTCATTAGCCTTTCTTTTTTTTTGCGCTCTCTTGAAGTTAATAATAAAAAAAAAAAAACAGCCTCTCACGTTACAGAGTAACAGAAAATTAATTAACGCCATTTGACCGATCAGATTCGAGAAGTCAGTGCAGATGTGGTACAAAATAAATGATTAACTTCTTACCAGGAAGTGCACTGATGTCACCGGCAGGCTGTTGGGACGCTTGGCTTCCGCCCCGCCTCTTTATGGGCGTGGCTCCAGGAGCATTTCGCCGGAGCTCCTCCCTCATGCTGTGATACACAGCGGCAATGTACGCTGTCAAGACAAAACAGTAACAGTGTAAAACAGGATTTAAAAAAAACAAACAGAAAAATGATGACGCTAATTAAAGAAGTTAAAAGTGATGCTAAAAGTAAGTAAGCACTAAGTACAAAAATGAGAATGTCAACGTAATAGACCAGACTCTAATGCTTCACAATGAAGTACTGAGCTGTGATTAAGTGCAAGCGAAAAAAACGATAATAACACGATCATGTACCTGAGATGATCATAAGGAAATACTTCTGACAGGAAGCAGCCTGAGGAAGGTACTGCATGATGTTCCAGTTGCTCTCAATCAGGTCCTCCACCTCATCCTCCTCTCTATCTTGCTCTTCCTCTGGTTCATCCTCCTCCTCCTCGTCCTCACTGCCCTCATCCTCTCCTTCCTGCTTTCCTTTCTTTTTCTTGTCTGTGCCAGTCTGTTTTTGTATCAATTAAAAAAAAAAAAGCAGTAAGAACGGAAGCTCAATGCTCAATTACACTGTATATTATAATTTATTATAGAATTACTCCATTATATAACGAGCGCTGACTTCCTGGTTCAGCCAGTGTATCTGGACGTACCCTCAAATTAAAGATGATATTCTACGCTTGTACGATCTGTAACTTCTACATACCTCTCCGTACATGATGCTGGAAGGCACTTTCCCTTTCACTCCTCCGTGGTTAGCCGGATCCATCCACAGCAGGAACTCCCAGCATCGAGAGAAGGTGATGGACAGAGAGTGGAAGATCTCCCGTGAATGGATGCTAGAGGATGGTTAAAAAAAATAATAATAACAATAATAAAAACTAAGTACTTTTCCAAATTGTTTGAACAGAAAGCTTGAATATATTGCGTAACCACTTTTTCAAAGAAGATTCCTTTTTGCCCGTTATCTTAAAGGGTGCCAATAATTACAGAATTAGTCGACTATTCGCAGTTCCAACTGGGTAATTATGAAATCTTTAATGAATTATATGACTCTTAGAGAGAGAAAGCCAAGCAACCTCAAAAGATCATAGCAAACGTTTTCTATGATACTACATGGGATCAGAATTCATAATCCTTCGGGTAAACCATAAATGTTGGCACCTCTGCAGAACTTCTTTCATGTGAGGAGAGAATAAGCCCTGACCTTTTGGTGATGTACTCCACGTAGGCGATGGCGTCATCAATGCGCCGTTTCTTGGTACTGAGGATGATGCGGTTGAAGTTCCCATAGACCACAGAGGAACCGAGCCGCTTAAATTCAGCAACCAGCCTGCACACGTGTGAGAGGGAGAGATATATATATATATATATAAAAGTTCTTCTTAGTTTAGCGTCTGAGGAATCAATACGATATGAATCTCAGACTCTAATGATCACGGACGCATATTTAATGCGAAGCATTTAGCGGTCGTATTCTCAGTTCAGTAAACCGACTTCCTCTTTGTGCTGTGTCACTCACTGGAGGAAAATCTTCTTCATCATGTTGAGCAGCGTGCGGTGCAGCGCCGGGTCGTACAGGAGCGAGCTGGGGGAGCGCAGCCAGCGGTAGAAGTGCATCACCTGATTATCTGCGTACACGTTATGGTACTGTGTGATCTCCCGCACCCAGCCAACCACCATACTCTTCAGGATCCTAGACACACACACACACACACACACACACACACACACAGAGTTAAGCCTGTCACAATTACGCACTTGCTTTATCGCAACTATATTTCCATGTATAAGCAATATGAATCAGTATTTAAATGCTGTATCTTAATTTTATCTTAATTAAAATGAAGTCTATATCGGTTAGGTGTTGAATTTTTTAATTTCCAATACCAGCATCAAGGGCAATATTCATGGCAGGAGCAAGGTTTTAAATAAACAACCGAATAAAAATACATAAACAAATAAATAAATAAACCATTAAATAGGAGACATTTTAAATAGTAAAAATGATTTAATATTACAAAATATTCCATAATGAGCAAGTTAAAAATCTATGCGAATTGTTTCAAATTAATTTGGGATAAAATTTCTAAAATTCTCTCTGGTGTTACTTTATAAAAATACCTCCTTAAAAGGCGTTACTGAATAATATCATAGTCTGACGATATTAAAGGCAGAAGATATAAAAAGCAGAGTCAGAGGGCATAAAAGTCTACATAAGTTTCACTAACATTTCCAAATTATAGTTCCTCTCTCTCTCTCTCTCTCTCTCTCACACACACACACCTGAATGTATTGGAGCAGAGTGCAGTCTCATCATAACTAGCCACAGCGGTCGCTCCCTGGTTTCCTGACATCATGTCCTCCAGTGATGCGTGCTGAATGACATCAAAACTCACGCCCATGCTGGCCCCGCCCTCCATGTCATTTACATGCTGCGACTGGAGGATGGTATTCACCGCCAAGCTCTGAATGTCCAACTCCACACACACTGAATAAAATAACCCGTGATTCATGCAAGCAATCCTAACGCTAAATGCATTTTCAAATATTTCAGTCAGTTCATTTTTCCACTGAGTACCTGTGGAGAAGCATCCCGGAGCGTTGATCTCCATGGAGCCCCGCTCGTCGCTCTCCATCACCAGGCGGCTGTCGTCGGCCTCCTTGCCCCCGAGGTCGGGTCTGGCTGTGGGTGAAAGCCACAGCAGGTGGTTGTGCTTCCGCAAGTGACGTGCCAGAAAGAGGTCCGAGCCAAATATGGAGATGTCCTCAGGCAGGTTCCCTACAGGCAAGTGGTAATACCTGCGGGGTGGATGTAAGAGAATAACTCAAACTCATAAAAAAATAAATCAAAAATGAAATTAAAATCAACTGAACATGGCCATATAAAACCAAAACAACGCAATGATGACGTAAAAAGACACCCAGTTGCTGTTTAACACCTTAAACACACTCTTTTGCTAACCTTACCCTACCTTAAGTATTGGATTTGGATGAGTTTGTGTAAAAATACCACATTATCATGTTTTTTAAGAGGGAAAAACAGGGCAGTAGGACAGCCATCTACTGTAAGTCAATAGAATAAATCTAAAAATGGCCAGGACGCTGCATTATCTTCACAACCATGGACTAGGACCGATTCCATCTCCTGAATGCACACTCCAATTGTGCATTATTGTAAATGATCAAAATTATTAATAAAATGCTGCCACTGTGACTGTTATAAAATGTACTACTATTGTGTCCGTAATGATGGTGGTGTATAATGGCCGTAGTGCTTGCCGTGACTCGGCAGTGTGTGCTGTACCTGGCCATGTCGAAGACCTGTGAAAGACAGCTGTCCAGGTTTAAGTAGTGTTTGATCATGCGGCGTGCGCCGTGCCGCTGCCAGTCCAGCACGCTGTAGCTGATGTCGTCTGTCACGTGCACGGGAACCACGGGGAACTCCTCCAGCACGCTCATGCCGGCCGCCAGACGCCGCAGCTCCCAGTTAGACTGCACAGCGATGAGAGTGGGACCGCGACGCTCCTCCTACACACACACACACACACACACACCATTTACGTTTATTCATTAGGCAGATGCTTTTATAAAAAAAAAGCGTAGCTGAGAGTTAAAAACATCGGTTACGTTACGTGGACCTCAACATACAGAATAAATGTAATGAATAAACCATGATGGGACCGGCTGTCAGGAAAATAATCAGTGATGGGCTGGTGTGATGATTATTTTCCTATAACTGCATGTCCCAAAGTGTCACAGCAATTTGGCTATGATTCGTCGATTTTTTTATTAATTTAAAAAAAAAAAAAAAAAAAAAAAAAAAAAAAAACACGTCATACTTTTCATCAGTTTAGAATTACATTTAATGTTGTGGATTGTCCATGAAACAATTCAGTACAAAAAAATAAAACAATTCCTGTTATCACTAATGTTGTAGCAGCTACAAACATTCGTTCCCTTACCAACCTCTCTTCTTTCTTTCTTTCTTTCTCTTAAAGGAAATACAACAAAAAAAAAGGTAGCCTGTCATGTTACAGAGAACCCGCAAAGCGCAAAGCCCTCTGTCCTGAAGACTTTCTGTGCCGGAAAAACTTGCAATTTTAACCTTTGACTGTTACAAAGCGTCTTCAAAGATTCACTTTATAAGGAAGGAAGCTTAGATTTCGTGTCTAGATTTAGAAATTAGCCTTGGATTATCTGGAATGTCCACCATACAAGACATTCAAGCAGCCGGCACTACTGTCCGAGCTGCTGTTAGAGAAAATTAATTAACACCTCGAACCAATCGGATTCAAGAATTCAACAGTGCTGTGATATCAATTAGTATGATATGTAAGAATTTTCCATCATTTAAAAAAAAAAAAAAAAAAAAAAGAGTGTGACACGTGCAGAGCCGTCATGGCGGGCGTGTACCTTATAGCTGAGCAGAATGCGCTGCACTGCGCGGTAAATGGCCTTCACGTCGTTCTCAGCGCGCACTTCAAACAGGTGCTTCTCTGGAGGCAGCAGCTCCTCTGAGGTCTTCTCTAACAGCGCAGTGCGCTCCGCTCCATACAGCGTACTCAAGTTCGGCATCTGGTTACTCCGAACCTGCGGCGGGGTCACACGGGGTCAATCAGAAACATGGGAGACAAAGCAATTTTGTACTACTAGAAGTGCTGAGAATCAGAACACGCAATCAATCTGTAAATGCATCCGCCATGTGATGTAGAAAAAGAAAAGAAATCAGTTATACAAGGAAGTGCGGCTCTGACCGTGTCGAGGACGAAGACGCTGGCTTTGCGCTGAGAGGGGATGAAGAGGCCGAAAAGAGCCTTGTGGCCCTGACTGTGATGGTACAGGTAGATGTGTCTCACGCTGCCTGCAACGCAAAGCATACAGCAAGACTACAAAACACCAGGGCTGACAACTAACCAATCAAATCCCAAGTGAGGAAAAGCAGATGGTCCATTACGCTCCCTCAGATGAAATCATGATATCTGGGGATTATTCTCAGTGTTCACTGTGTAGCTGAGGGTGGTACCTGGCTCCAGGTAGCTGAACTGAGCGAGCGATCTCATCTCCAGGTGCTCCAGCTCGAAGGTGTCGGCCTCTCGGCCAGCCAGCGCCCTCACCACCTGCTTATTCACCATACACACGCAGCCGAGCTGCACCAGCGCCCGGAACAGCAGCGGCACCTGCAGGACCGACACACGGACACACTTTAAAAAAAAAAAAAAAACTCTCAAAAAACTCTGAGAGTGAAGAGTCCCATGAAAAGTTTGCAGGATGTGGTCAATGCTTAAAATTTCTATGATTTGGCCAGAATTATTTTACTAAATATAACAAAGAAAATTTTATTGATTAATTAGTCTCCTAACACACTAACACTTCCTGGGTAGGAAATGATACTGAAGGCTGATAAATATACTTTCACTCACAAGAGAGCAGAAAACTGTAATTAACCAAAGAACAATCTAAATCTAGTAGAAACAGGAACCTAGGATGATACCAGGAAAGATTTGGGATGTAATAAAGAATGAACAGAATGATCTTGACATTTGAACTCCAAACACCAGACGTAAATCCTCTTAAAGTATTCTCAGAGATGACTTTTTCCTGCTATGAATAAATACAGTATATGATACAATTTCACATTAACTACTCTGTTGACTTAAAGGTTTTTATAGGAAATTAACCTGAATAATTCTAAATAATCAGCCCTATTTCCAAAATGAGAAAAGAGGTCCCTCATGTTAAATGTGCAAATTAAACCAGCAAATTAATGTAAAATATTATTTTCTTTCTTTTTTTTTTTTTTTACTAATTCTTATTTATTGCTGTTTTGAATGCTTTTTTCATATGTGAATCTTTTGCGATTTTAAAATCTAATTTTAGCCAATCAGATACAAAAACTCCCCAATATGTCAATCAACTGTGCTTAATTAATTGAAAATGCCAAAAACTGGGATCAAGAATAAATTCAGGATAATTGTTCAGCCCTGGTTTACACTGCGTTCCACATTATTATGCAAATTGTGTTTAAAGGTCATAAAGGTCATTTTTTTGTCTGTCAGTTTAAACA